>VXBL01005558.1:1348228-1394936 GCA_013400195.1 Aramus guarauna
AAAAAAAAAAAAACAAACAACAAACAAACAAACAAACAAAAACCAAACCAAACCAAAACAAAAAAAAAAAAAAAACAAAAACAAAACTGAAGAGTTCAATATTGATCCTCAAAACCATTTCATTTGTAGAGCACTGCTTCCGATTCCTTACATGTGATATGTTCCACATGTGTCTAATAACTGCGCCTAATGCCTACCAAATAAAGAATCATCAGCTCTCTGACAATTCATCTCCTCTGAACTTATTCCATCTGCCACTTCGCATCATGTCTATGTACATTTTCACACACCCTGATGTAAGTCATCTGCATGTGTAAGACATAAAAAAATTCCTTATTAAAAAATACTTTGAAGAATCTGTAGCACTTAAAAATAGGAGCCTTTGTATTGTGAAGATAAAGTGTCAAGACTAAAAATACGTCCCTGTAATGGGAAGAGGATGCAGATTTAAAGAGGCGGTAGATGGAAGCACTGTATTTTCCTTACGGGGTACTCAGCTGTAGTTAGTCACCAATAGATCTTCCTTCTGCACTGGGGAGAGGCTATAATTTCCAAGAGGAGAGCAGAGATCAGTACATTTGCAAGAAGGTCTTGCCTTGTTCAGGGTCTTGTCTTGAGTCAGCATCCATCCAGGACCCCAACATGCTCTATGTGCTGCCTATCAGGGGTGCAGAGAGATTTGTGGAGGTCACCAGTGCCTCAGTAATTTGCGTGAAGAGCACCTATACACCAAGCTGAGTTGTGGCAGTACAGGGCTCAGTCTAGGTTAGTCAGCAGTGTATGTACCCAACCTCCTGAACGCTATTTTGCAGCCATGGGGACAACCAGCAATCCATAGCAAGATGAAGCATGTTGGGAAGCTTACTTTCAGGTGGAACACTTCTCTTTGTCTCAACTGGGGAAAAAAAACCAGGAGTTCAGGCAAATCTGTCACCTAAGCTCTCTGTAATGAGTGAGGAGGAACAGGCATCTCCAGATCCTGAGGCTGGAGGGTAATCCTTCCCCCCTTCTGGATGCACATTTATTTCTCCATGCGTAGAAAACGTAAAGAGCCCACCTGGTTTGATTAAGGACTGAGTTTATCTCACCTCAGCTCAAGTGTCTACAAAGTCCATGTCTCCATCAGAACCAGCTGTCTTCTTAAAGGCTAAGGCTATGCTAGCAATTGTCAATGAAGTTTAGCATGTGACCCATCTACCAAAGGCAGGAATCTAATTTAGGCTGAGATGTAGCAAACCCTGAACCCCACTAACTATTGAATTTCTCTTCATTGACTTTACAGGTTGACTTGCTCAAATGAGGTCATCCAAATTAGATGCCTCCCCTTCCCACCTCCCCTACCTTTAAAGTGCACACAGAGATACAAGGAGACTGTGGCAAAACTTGGCCCTGAANTCGAAAAGACCTTTAAGATCATCAAGTCCAAAAGGAGACTGTGGCAAAACTTGTCCTAACCACTAAACCATGTCCTCAAGTACCTCATCTGTCTTTGTAGGACCAGGGTCTTGACAAGTTATATCAGGGCTTGCATAATCCATCAGATCCACATGGGGCTTGAATAGTTCAGATGACACCTGGTAGCAAATGGAAATGAGAAATTAATGAAAACAGGTAAGAGTAGAAAGGTTCAACAGTTACGAGCAGCAAGTGACACGGAGCAGGAAGCCTATTCTGAACCTTACAGGGCCAGCAGGGTTCAGGTGGGTAATCATTCTTCCTTTGGCTACTACTTGGCAAAGCTCTAGAAATCAGCAGGGGGCTTTTTGCCTTTCTTCTTCTGTTCTCTTTCTGCACCCTTCCAGCTTCTGAGTGGTCTGCTCCTGGGAAGGGAAGGAGAAAAAGTCCCTCAGGAGGGACAGGACATGTCAGTGATAGTGACAACAGCACAGGCATCCGTGTCCTACATTGAAACACCACACCTAATCCTAATATTGATAAAGGAGAACATGCATACAGCTTTACCTTGAGTCTATCTGATGCAGACTCTGTCTTCATCACCTGCTGGGAATCCATGCATCTGAAAAAGAGTATGAAGCGATATCATGCAGTAATTTCTCATGTGGTTTAACCCTGCCAATTTCTCGTGACCCATAGTTAAATATTCAAGCACCTTGAGTTCATTAGAGATATGCTACTAATTATATCTGTTTGCAAACTTCCTACTAGCCAAATCTCAAGAGCTAGAAGCACTCAAACCTGTAATTTTTTTTTTCCATCCTACTTTTCTTTGGTTTTCCTCTCATAGTTTCATTTTGCTCCTGTGCACAAGCCCTTAAACTAGTTCCCACGCTCTGAAGTCTGACTCCTACTTCTTGCCTCAACTTAGTTTCGTGGTTTTCCCCTCATGCCTTCTTCATCAAGTTCTCATTTAACTCAGTGTTCAAGTCAGTCCGTGATGGGCCTTGACAATTTTGAAGGAGAAGAGAAAGAAAGAAAGAGAAAGAAGAAGAGTGAAGGAAAAAAAAAATCTTGTAAAGATTTCTTTCTTGAGGGGAAACAAAAAAAAAAAAAACCCACAACAAAAAAAAAGCTCAGTGTGGAGGGAAAGTTTAATTAAAAAGAGCAGAGTTTTTAATTACCAGGGAAATCTACTTGAATGATTCATTTGCATAATCCCGACGGCAGTGGGAGAACAGGCAGGAACGAGATAAGGTTTCTTTACAATCCTTCTCTTGCTCTTCCATATCTCTCCAAAAATGACTCTGATCCTTCACTCCTCCTCTCTCTCATTCCCTGCTACATTGTCCTCTCATCTGATTGCACATTTCAGCCTTAGGCTGCCTGCTTGTTTGCTCTTCCTTTGTTATTGTATGAAGCGTTTTGGTACAAATCACACACCTTTTCTCCTGCTGGGGCTGTCTAGGTGAGGTGTAACCAGTCCCTCCCTTCTTCTCCCGCCGTACTCAGACTCTACTGGATTGTCCTTGATAGCTGAGCACTGGCATGCATTATTGCTTGGCATATTCAGAGTGAGAGTAGAGAGAAATTTGTCAGCAGAGAACTGAGCCAGAAGGTCAAAACACTTTTAACCAGCTCTGGTGGTCAGCAAAAGAATGACCCATGGAAATTAGACTGTCATGTCTCAAAAGATGATTCTTGTCCAGACTTAGGTAGATATGACAAGATGTATCAGCCATGCATTCTTCTTACCGGCATTGTCAAACCTGTCGCAGCTACCTCCAGCATAGCACAGCAGCTGGCCAGCATCCCTCTGGCATGGGATCTGTGAACACCAACACCGCAGGATGTCTCAGTGCCAGAGGAGGGAGCGGAAGGTGTGTACCTAATGAACCCCATTACCAGCCTTGTCCTCTAGCTGCTGCTTGGTGACATCTTCAACACGATCTATGCCAAGCCATCCCAGCACCCTCATACAATCCCATGGACTGCTACTTGGTCTGTGGTCACCTTATCGGCCGGTCCCATCTGATCTTCTCCTGCAAGATGAAAGGGAGACTTGAAATGAGATTACATCTGTGAGTGTTATGACTCACATGCTTTCCATCTATCTTACTGACTGGCTACTCATTGAAAGGCTCATTCCTTTGTAGCACGATGAATTGTGTAGATAAAAGCCTCACACTCTGTCCTGCAATTACCTACTCTGATAAAATGTCAGCTTGCTCCTTCACACAGTCCTGGCCTCTACCCACGAGTACTTCTGCAGGGATCACCTGACCATGGATGACTGTGGTCCCAGACCAAATCCAGACCCTCTTTCTCCTTCAGTGACGGCTGGGCTGCCCCCTCCCTCCCCTGCTTTGTAAGCCAGCAGAAGAGGATATTTCCATGCTTTTGTTATAGCAGCAGTTGAAAAGGTCTTTTGTTGTCGCTGCTTTTGATTGTCTGAAGTTGGAAAATTGATGGTAACACTATGGCAAGAAGAGGGTTGTCCGACCTTTCCTCACACCCTGACATCCTTGATATTAACATATGTTAGGGATGCTGGAAGCCAAGAAGGAATGCAACAGGTCAGATGACAAGCAACCTGT
Source organism: Aramus guarauna (assembly GCA_013400195.1). NCBI lineage: Eukaryota > Metazoa > Chordata > Aves > Gruiformes > Aramidae > Aramus > Aramus guarauna. The sequence continues at coordinate 1,352,221 of VXBL01005558.1, forward strand.
GTCTGTACCTAAAGTGAGAGAGAGGGAAAAACAATCAGTTTAAGATACACAGACGGGACCAAATATAAGTCCAGAGAAAAAGGAAGAGAATGACAGAGATAGAGAGAGGAGGAGGGACTATTGTTCATCTGGGTGCAGAGGGACCATGTGTGTCCGAACGAGGATGTCACCACAGAGCAGTTTGTCCCTCCAACCCTCTCTGACCCACAGGACAGAGGTGTGGGGAGTGACAGTTCAGTGTTTCTGTCTTGAGGCTGATAGATGAGAAGTGAAGCATGGATTTTTCTTGTTTAATTAAGCTGAGGGGGTGAGACACACCACAGGAAACCACTAGAAAATTGATTTTTTTCCCACATAGGCACCTACGCATGCATCGAGATGGGTGCAGCGTTACATGCGGATGCCTAGAGAGCGTATTTTTTGGGATCTGCATGTGTCTTGTATGTGTGCTTCTCCACATAAAACCAGGCAAGGCTTGTGGGAAGAATTAATGCTACTTCAAAAATTAACATAATATCGATATTTAAAATATATTGCAGATAAAAAGAAAAGCAAAATAAGCTTTGGGGATAAACAAACCACTACAGGGTCTGAAATATAAGGATTTAAAGCAGTGGTTGCCTGTATATATTCAAGGAGCTGCATGGATACAGCAAGCCCTGTGTGCGCGCACACATGGTAAATTGTGCATGTGCGTACACTCATACACAGAAAATAAGAGTGCTCAGAGACCTGCATCAGTGTGTGTGCAAGTCCAGTGCCTGTAGCTTTAAGGAAATACGTGAATGTTTGGAGGAAACAGGGATATTTCTGTGGGCATGCTGCAAGCACCAAGTGTCTGTGTACATCTGAGTGCAATAAGCCAGGATGACTTGTTCCAGCCTGTGAGGAGGAGGTACAAGCCTGCACACGCGCCTATGTGTCGAGACTGTGGTCCATGTGTGCGTGTGGCAAGCAGCAGACACGTGGATGGCTGTGCCTGCCAAGTCCCCTGTGCACGAGTGCGGTAGGCAACAGGTGGGTTTGCTCACGTGTTTCTGTGCGTATGATTCAGGCATCTGCAATCTATGTTGTAAGCAGCATGTTGGTGTACAGCAAGTGATGGGTGTGTACAGTAAGCAGGGGTTTTCATCCATGCCTGGGCATGCTGCAAGTGTGTAAAGAACCAGCACGGGATGTCTGGGCATAGGCTTGTGTGCATGGATGGATGTCCTCGCCAAGGCATGCAGCAGAGGGGAAGGAAGGAGGGAGGGAGGGATGGAGATTGCTGACCTTCGCTCCCTCTTGAGACCATTTATGCTAACGAGCAATTCCCAGTTTGACCTGCATGCACTGCTGGAGAAGGCATAAAATGAGAAAACTAGAAGGGAAATTTCAGCTGCCTGGAAAACATCAGCTGCCAGCAGTGCACTGCAGCTGGAAAAGTAATGTAGCGACCATCGGATCTGGTGCCCAAAACCAGATCCTGGAAGTGAACTGGTATTAATGACATGTGGAAGATCAGGGACCGGGATCCTGAGAGGAGTTGTGGAAGCAAATTTGTTAATGGTCTAACTATGTCCTGCAGGTCCCCCAGAAGATTCATTGGCCATCAACCCACCCAACCAGAGCTATAGCTTGGGTAACAGTCCTCCAACGCCGTCCCATAATTTCCCCAGGCCAGTATCATCCAACATCTGCCCTTATCTATTTCCCACTGACCTCCTCCATCTTGCAAGCTCCTTCCTTCTTTCTGTGCTATCTTCACACCCCATCCCACAGCTGCCAGCTCTGCCTCCCTGCAGTGCAGAGAGAGCTCTCCTCTGCCCAGACAGCTATTTCACAAAGCAACTCAGACATTAAAGCCTCAAACCTCTTTTCAAATGAAATGTTAGGGTTACAGATGGACTCAATGATCTTAAAGGTCTTTTCCAACCTAAATGATTCTACCATTCTATGATTTTGCAAAGCTAAGATCGGTGGAGAGGATGAACAGGTACTAGGGACCGAGACAAATAGCTCAGTGTATCTCATGTGTTTCATTTCACCGGGAAACCAAGCTGCAAATGCCATTAGTGATGCATTGAAATTAATTCTGAGTTAGTGATTAAACATATGAATCAAAATAAAACAAGATAAAATAAACTTCCACCAAGCCTGCTATTGCAGTCTCAGCATTTGTGACTGTGTATTTCTGCAATTGCTGCTCTCTTCACAGTGTTCCCTCCCGCACGTGACTGTTACGAGGTAATGCCCCTCCTGACATCACACCTTATCTCAGATGTCCCTGAGATAAATATCCCTCCCGCTGTATTAAGTAGAAAATAATTCAGTGGGCATGTCCTGGGATGGCCCATTCCCATTCATGGGCCGGCTGAGCTCTTAACAAGCCCCTGCAGCATATTCCAGCATCCGATCTATGCTCTCTCACATCCTTCCGTGCTCAGCAGATATTAAACCGCGGCAGTGTAGGGCAGTTTGTGCAAGTCCTGGAGGGAGGAAGCTTTGGTCACCCCTTGGTCTGTCAGTACTCTGTAGCAGTTGATCTGATGAGTTAACAGGAGATAAAAAATGAATTTTCTACAGGAAGATGGAGTTCATCACTATTTCAAACATCTGGGATCTGCATCTGATTAACAAATTGTAAAACTTCTTTGTTAAAACCACCGGTGGTATTAGAGCCTCTGTCCCTTTACGTTGTCTACGGACCACTCTTCCTTTTCCCAATCTCATTTGTGCTCAAAATCATTACAGTGGTCAGATAACAGGTTATCTATAAACTTTCCCTGTTTTTCCCTTTGCCCTGCCAGACTCCCACGCCAAGGGACTCGAGTTCCTGCCTGCACACGGTGTTGTGTGAAAAGATTATTTTTAACGCCTTTATATCTCCTACATGATGCAAAAGACACAGGCAGGTAACTACATTTCGTTATGCACTTGCACTGTCCTGTTCGAAAGCAACTGCCTGCTACACAATCAGTAGTAAATATATCACCCCAGCAAAGAGGTCAGATTGTATAAATACGTAAATACTCTTCTGCATCCTCCTCTGGTCAAGGCACAGCAGAGTCATCTCACAGAGTTCCCACAGGGTGGTTGCTGTGAACCTCTAGCAGTCCAGGACAGCCAAATACAAATATCCAAGCTTTAATTCTTTGAGAATTATGCAGGGAAACCCAAAGGAAGGTCTTTTCTTGTGTGTAAGCAAGATGAAAAAAGTCAAGTTAAGCTACATATCGTCTTTCACGGAAGGAGGGGGCAATGTCTAGGAAGGAGCTCAGCACCCCCTCCTCTTCACCAAGGCTTTTGCTTTTCAACCAGGTCATTTCTCACCCAAACAGAGAACAGAAGAAGGCCCATACCTTTCAGTGTATTGTATTCTGACTCTCAGATATACTTTTGCATTTACAGCCTATTTACAAGGAAAACTGAAGTGTTCTGTCCTTCTTCCAATTCTCCCTGAATTCTTGGAAGCTGCTTTCTCAGGGTTCTCATCCCCACCTTTGCGGAAAAAGGTTGCAATGTTTCTGACTGTCACAGTGGCCGTGTGACTGCCTGTTTTCCAGGAGATGTTCTGGAACCAAAGAAGATGATGCTCCAACCAATGCAGGTGATAATCCTAAGCATCGGTAAAACTTTGTAATGTTTTCCAAAGAATTCATACAGTTGCTAAAGCTCATCACGGTACCACAGTTCAGGCAAGAGGACCTATTTAGTCCAAAACTGATGTCATGTGGAACAAGAGAAATGAGATTATAATGATCAGCAGGTAAGCCTGAGCATCAATTCCATACAAAATAGTGAAAACAATGTTACTAGATGCAATCAATAAAGAACCAGAGGGTCAGAATACAATTAATGTCAGTCAAAGTGCTTTTATGGAAGGGGTCCTTGTCAGGCCAGTCTGATTATGCTTCTGATGAGATAACAATATCTGTGATACTGGTAACCACATCAGTGTAAGACTTTTCTAAAGGGTTTGATTCATTTCCAGCAGCCTGATTAAAAAAAAAAAAAAGCACAATATAAATATCAAATCAATTAAGAGCTGGTAAAAAGACTAATCTCCTAAAGAACTTGTCAACGGCAAATCATCACTGAAGCTGGTTCTACAAGAACTATTCAACATTGTTATCAATGATTTGGGTATAACAATAAAATCACTGCTGACAGCATTTCTAAAAGGCAATGATTGCCTCTCAGGAGGGCAGAGAGATCTGAATTGTTTGGGAAATTTGAACAATTCCAAGATGAGTCAAGTTAGCCTGTCTGAATGCAAATTTTTATATCCAGAAGCAAGCAATGCAGACCAAATAATTCAAATAGGACTGCCATTCAGAAAATGAGAAATTGTAAAGGATTTAACCTCCAGCGTGGACAGTACAAACAATTCAATGCAAACTGCTTTCCGAGAGTAAATGTATAGCAAAAATTATGAATGCGATTATTGCAGGATTAATTGAATTATTATGGTCCATACATATAATGTGGGTGAGACTGATACTGGAAAAGTGTGTTTTAAAAATCTGCAAGAGATACAAAAAAGGCAAAGGTAACTGGTAAAAGGTTTTCAGATTCTGTTTGGTAAATGGAAGATTAAGAAGTGCCTTGATCACTTTGCTGAGCAAAAACAAGCCACTATGAGTTACTTAAGAAAAGCAAGATGAGACAATCAGAAAAAAATCAGTGGCTGGACGTTAAAGCCTCACAAACTTATTTCTAAAATAAGATTTTGATTTATTTTTTCTTTGTAGAATCATCAATCAGCCAGAGGAAGTTTCATGTAAAAGAACTCAAACTCAGGAGATGTTGTATTTTGTATGTCAGCATGAGTGAAACAATTTACAGCAGATAAATTCGCTAGATATGCATTTTTCTATTCTGAATATTTGTATTGCGTTTCTCATTTGATGTACTCTCCTCCAGTGATCTGATCTCAGCAGCAGGAGAGAGCAGTCCTTGGTACTTAACACCGTGTTGCAGATTTAGGTGTTAGCTCTTTCCCGATTAAGCAAACTGGGACAGAATAAAGGTTGAAGCACTGTTTTCTGATAGTCCACACCACAAAACTGTTACTCCTGGCACAATTTTGGTCCATGCCAACTAGCACTTCTCTAGGAAGAGTCAGAACAGATACTGGAGGATCTCAAAGGCCAGTGGCTGGTCCCAAATGTGATGTGGACCAAGGCACCCTTCGCAGAGGAAGGGTGAGAGCAGCCACATGAATGTTAGCTGAGATATCCTGTGCCATTCTGCATCAGAGCCATGGAAATAACAGACTCTGCTCCTCTGTCATTTGTCAGGACAGGCATCACCCCAAAGGTGAGAGAATAACCGATCTTCTCTACAGTGAATCAGCTGTCTTTCTGCTCCTCTTGAATCAACCATACATGGTCTGTACAGACACGCTCTACAGATGAATCTCCTCTTAATAACGTAGAGATAGTGCCAACCTCTTTCATAGCATTGATCTCCCTTTACTTTTAGATTTCTTGAAAAGTGGGGGAAGTCATCTTTGAACCTATAGAGTCCTTCTCCAGCTCCATGTAACTTAGCTCAGAAAAGAAATATAGACAAATCTTGAAAAACCTCAGTCAGAACTAATGCCAAAGCCAGTGATTAACTATTATTGCAAACTGATCAAGAAAATTATATTGCTTACGAGCAACCATGGTCTTCATGTTTAGCTCAAGATTAGTGGAAGTAGGGATTTGAAGTGTTACCTCATGGTGCCTGGATCTGATCACTCTTCCAGTATCAGTTTCCTCTTCTGGAAGAAACTATCCTTAGACCTTGGTAACAGCCTTCCAAGTTAATCTAATGCAGACAGTGAACATTAAATAAGTCTTTGTATGTTGTATGCAAACTAACAGACATGTTTCACCTTGTCTACTATAAATGCAGGTTGTGATATTCATAGAATCATAGAATGGTTTCAGTTGGAAGGGACCTCAAAGTCCATCTAGTTCCAACCTCCTGCCATGGCCAGGGACACCCTCCACTAGCCCAGGTTGCCCAAAGCCCCATCCAACCTGGCCTTGAACACTGCCAGGGAGCCAGGGGCAGCCACAGCTTCTCTGGGCAACCTGTGCCAGTGCCTCACCACCATCACAGTAAAGAATTTCTTTCCAATATCTAATCTAAATCTACCCTCTTTCAGCTTAAGTCCATTCCCCCTTGTCCTATCACTNCTCTGCCCAGCCTATAGTTGTGCTTGGGATTGTCCTGACCCGTGTGCAGGATCTTGCACTTGTCCTTGTTGAACTTCATAGTGTTCACACAGGCCCACCTCTCAAGACTGTCAAGGTCCCTCTGGATGGCATCCCTTCCTCCAGCGTGTCGACTGCACCACACAGCTTGGCGTCATCTGCAAGCGTGCGGAGGGTGCACTTGATCCCACTGGCCATGCTGCGGACAAAGATAACAAACAGTGCAGTCCCAATAGTGACCCCTGAGGAACACCACTCATCACTGTTCTCCACTTGGACTTTGAGCCTTTGAGAGAAAACCAGTTCTTTGAGAGCGACCATCCAGCCAATTCCTTATCCACCAAGTGGTACATATGTCAAATCCACATCTCTCCAATTTAGAGACAAAAATGTTGTGTGGGAAAGTGTCAGTCAACCATTTCTTACAACATTGAGAAGAAGCCTGTGCCCTCCAAGGCAATCATTGAAGACTCCTGATTCCTGTAACCAATCACACCCATCATTTACGTGGATTATTCGAAGTACTTCCCTCTGTCAGCTGTCAGAGTCATTTTAATCTGCTGTTATATATGACAGTTATCACAAGAATGTAGAGCAAATACCACGGAATGGATGAAGTCACACAAACAACTACTGAGTGAAATACATGCATCAGAATCCAGATGTTTAGAATTTTTTGTGTACTTTTAGTCACATAATTCTGTGCCTCAGAAGTGAATGAAATAAATTATTAATGCCTTTCTCCCAAAACTAAAATGTATTAGGGAATTTTTCATGAAGATAAGGCAATAAAATGCAGAGTCTAAACATCCCCTGTGCATACCTGCTTTCTAAGTAGCTAGGAGACCTCTTCTTCCAGCTCGTTTCTTCTCGTGGCACAAAACTCACATTTAAACTTGTAAGGGACCAGATCGCAACTCCCTGGGGACACTTCACTTTCAAATCCTTGCCATCACCTTCCTTACTCTTTTTTATTCACAAGCTCCCAAAAGCAGATGCTCAGGAGGCATTTCCAGTGTGGATTTTTCCATTTCATTAGTAACAAAAGTTGTTACTTCCCAGAAGATCCAGGTGTGACATATCTTCAAAACTTGAGTGTGCATAAATTAACTGCAAAGAGTTTATTTTTGCTCTGTTTAACTTTCAGTTAGATGCCTAACAGCTCCCTCCTAACAACTGTCCTGATTACAAGAGTATTCTATAGTCCCTATGCCCAACATCACCCAGGAACAGAAATCTTCAAGAGCAGAACAGACAAACATTGTCGGGAATAGTTTAGAAACATCTGTTCTTGCCTTCAGGCCTGCACATTTAGGACTAAGTGACCTGGTTTACCCAGCCCTTTGTTTTATGGTTTATATCCCTATGTCTGATGATAACTGATGTGTTTCTAACTGTTATTTAAACTCCATTAAAGTTAATATTAACTATTACTTCTTGCTTTGCTGCAGCTTAGTAGAAGTATCTAAAGTGGAGACAAATTATGCTAATTCTCTTCTGAAAGTGATTAGGTGGGGGGGTATCTATTTATTTATTTATTTAGGAGGATTGTTGGGAGTGATTTTTTGTTCGTTGCTTTTTTGTTCCAGGCACTGATCTTGCTGAACCTCTAAAACACTAACTTGGCATGCTGTCTTCAAACAGCTTTGCAAAGAGGATAAAGATGGAAATAAATAGACATATGGTGCACATGAGCCTAATTCATGCAAAGTTGCTCATCCCGGGCAGATGGAAATGGATGTTTGAGTACCTTGGCTAGAAAGCTGCCTTAAAACTTACCTTCTTTTTATTTTCGCTTTGTCATCAGCTTGGCTAATGAGCAGCTCCAAGGCAACTTTTCTTGCTGCTCAGACTCTTGTGCAAATTAATTTTCCAGTTGCGTGTCCTCCTTGCCCCTCCTCTCCCGATCCATTTGCGAGTTTAGATGACAGACCGATTACTTTAATGGCAGCAAATGTAAAGTATGCCAAAGCTGTTCCCAGTGCTAATGCAGAAGAGGTTAGTATGATCTAGGAGACATAGAGAAAGGGGAATGAGAGGCACAAATGTATCTGAGAATTCCCTACCGCCAAACAAATTATTCCTTTAGGTCTTTCTCCATCACAAGTGCATGTGAAAAACCCACTTATACTGATTTTTTCTCCTAGAACTTCTAAATATTCTGTCTGACTGCACTATGCACAGCTTATGTCAAATTGTTAACTACCTGGAGCTTGAGGGAACTTGTCAGGGACTCATTTCTCCTTTGTCTTCTTTTTTTCTTTTTTCTTTCCTTTTTTCTTTTTTTTTTTTCTCTCATCCTTTTCCCATTGCATCACTGATCTGTCAGACAGTGGCATTTTGATGGTAAAGGTGCAAAGTCAGTCAACAGACTCATGCCAAATGCTCATTTTATTAAGCAGCTTTCCTGGGAATGAAGGAAAGAGACATTGGACCAAAGAGACTGTTGCCAGCATCCTGGAGTACTCACTCCACCAAAACCATCCTCCACGAGTGTCAGCAAGACTATGAATTCTCAGACGTCAAAGTAATTCAAGACTTGAGCAGGACCAGATGGCATCTAGTCAAATCCCTAAGAGTAATCCTTATTAGAACATTCTTTGACCACAGACCACAGTAATTCAGATATCTGGCTAATATTTTGAGGAACCAGAGCCCTCAAGGAAGAAATATACTTTCATACTCTACTTATAGCTCATCTTTTTATCTATTTTCATCTGTACAGAGGTGTAGAGGTATTTGGTCATCAAGCTGTGCAAACTGAGGCTTTCATCTTCCCTCCCAGTAAAAAATAAACTGCCAAATTATTAATAAATCATAAATGTATTTTTGCAATTTTATATATTCAATGGTATATTAAACCAGAAGAATACTAAACTCTGATCAGTTCAGTGGAAAAGTCCCAACACTCACTGCTAATCATAGCACTGTATTTATCTTTTATTCTGCATAGCAGATGTCCTCACTCCAAAGCTGCTTGGATTTGTCAGTGATAGGATTGTGGGGCTCTTTCTTTTCCCGTTCTTTTGTGTTCCCTTCGAAGTTTGGAGGAAAAGCATTTACTGTCAGCATTTGCTAGATGTGAACACAGCTGGAATTTCAACTACAAGGTTAGACAAACTAATGAGATTATAGAGCAGAGTATCTGTGTTTGTCTGGTCTGCAAGGCAGACTGTATGGGGCTGCGTTGGAGGAGACGTAGTCTTCAGCGTTATAGCTCTACAACATTAGTTGAGCAATGAATTTATGTATAAATTCCCTCTATGTCTTTGCTTCTTGGCTGGAGAGAGCAGGCATGAATATTTTAAAAGGAAGGAATTTTCTTTGCTCAGCTCTTGGCTACCATCAGAGGACACCATGGAGAAGCAGAGGAGATGACAAGGCATTGCCATCCTTTATGTCGATGACCAGCATGGACCATGGAGCTCCACCTGGGGATGGGTGAGGAGACAACCAAGCTGTTCTGAGTCAGGATTAAAGGGAGGGTGTCTGCTACAGGCCACCCAACCAGGGAGACCGATCAGATGAGGTCCTCTATAGACAGATAGGAGCAGCCTCACATTCACAAGCCCTGGTCCTCATGTGGGACTTCAGTCACCTTGATATCTGTTGAAAGGACAAGACAGCAGGGCATAAGCCATCCAGGAGGTTCATTAAATGGTGGAGTTCAAGATCCTTAGGGCAGCAAAGAGAGTGCACAGCAAGCGCACTACCCTGGACTTCAGGAGAGCAGACTTTGGCCTCTTCAGGGACTTGCTTGGTAGAATACCATGGGACAAAGTCTCGGAGGGGGAAGGGGCCCAAGAAAGCTGGTTAGTATTCAAGGGTCACCTCCTCCAAGCTCAGGAGCGATGCATTCCAGCAAAGAGGAGGTCAGGCAAAAAACACCAGAAGGCCTGCATGGATGAACAAGGAGACCCTGGGCAAACTCAAACACAAAAAGGAAGCCTACAGAGGCTGGAAGCAAGGGCAGATAGCCCAGGAGGAATACAGAGAAATTGTCCGAGCAGCCACGGATCAGGTTAGGAAAGCTAAAGCCCCGAGAAAATTATATCTGGCCAAGAACATCAAGGGCAACAAGAAAAGCTTCTATAGGTAAGTTGGTGATAAAAGAAAGATGAGAGAAACTGTGGGCCCCTTCTGGAAGGAAACAAGAGACCTGGTTACCCGGGATATGGAGAAGGCTGAGGTACTCAATGATTTTTTGCTTCAGTCTTCAACGGCAAGTGCTCTAGCACTCACTAATGGAGACCTTATAGCAACCTTCAGTACCTGAAGAGGCCTAGAGGGAATCTGGAGCGGGACTAATTACAGGGGCATGTAATGATAGGATGAGGGGTAATGGATTTAAACTGAAAGAGGGTAGATTTAGATGAGATCTGAGGCAGAAATCCTTCCCTGTGAGGGTGCTGAGGCCCTGGCACATGTTGCCCAGAGAAGCTGTGGATGCCCCTGGATCCCTGGAAGTGTTAAAGGCCAGGTTGGATGGGGCTTTGGGCAACCTGGTCTAGTGGAGGGTGTCCCTGCCCATGGCAGGGGGGGTTGGAACAAGATGATCTTTAAGGTCCCTTCCAACCTAAACCATTCTATCATTCTATGACTTTTATGGGTCTCATAAAAATGGTCCAACTTATTTCAGAGCATTAGAGCTTGAGCTTAGGATGACTTTGTTTCATGCTTCATATGGAGGCAAGGGAAACCTTGCAGTTGTCCATGGTACAATCAACCCTAGAGACTGCACAAAAAACATAGACGTGTTCAACATTTACCAAACATCTGAGTTTAAGAGAAGTTAATAACCATCCCACTGCTGTGCATTTGTGACTCCATAAGAGGAATGCTCACCAGCTAAAAACAAGACTGGCATTTTCCTCTGTTTTCATTTGCACATGGATTGCATGCTGGATTTGCACTGGGTACCAATGCCTGAAAAGAACACCAACTACCCTAGTTTGAGACATTCATTTGTTCCCATGACTTCCCCTTTCCCCTTCCATTCCTTTTTTTCTTGTGTTCTGTCAACCCCTTTCCCACATACCTGCACCCAGAGATGGACAATGGACCTCAAAAGCTCCACTTTACATCATGATATGCTTGATTGGTAGAAAAGCATTTGAGTTTTCAGAAGGCAGAACAGGCATTAAGAAGTGAATCCACTACTTTTGCTCCTGAACATATCTACTCCCGAAAACTGGAAGAATCCTTGAGGAATCTGTATTCTTTCCTACCACTTTCCCTTATATCATGGTCCATCTTCTTCTACCTTGCCCTACTAACAATTCTGCAACTTCTCCAGCTACTGCTAGATCCTCATGCATGTCTGTCTTCTCACCTTCCTCAGTAAAATTGTACAAACAGTATCATTCTCTCAATTTTGAACCTCTCTGCTAAAAAACACAGTGTAGTAAGTTGACAGCTGCTGTTATTGCAGCTGCTTTTTGTGGCTGGGCTTTATATATTTCCCTCAGCTCTTTCCTCTCAATGGGCATTGTTCCTGCCCCAAGATGTCTCCACTAATATCCGTTCTTCTCCCTTGTCAAATTCAAGCTTTCCAAGAAAGATGAAAAAGAAGCAACTATACATTCATTGTACACAGCAGTGCTTTATACAGATCTCCACTTCCATGTTCTTCAGCTACCGATCACTTTGAACCTAATGCTACCTTGCGTCCTCTCCTTCAGTTAATGTCCTTATCTTTTCAAATTGTCAAACCATGAGTCTCATGGAGTTCCCCTTCCACTGCTGGCAGCCTGAAGTTTGGAAAATGTGGAACACAGCAGCAGCCCCTCAAATGTCTTTCAGGACATGGCTATTTTGCAACCATACTGGCTATCTACACTTGAGGGAGAAAAAAGATGGATTGGTTCATTGGCTTAATAGTTCTAATATTATTGAAAATATATATGCAAAGGGAAGAGAAAGAGTCGTCTCCTCTATGAATTGTTTTTCTAATGTCCCTTTACCATATTCACAAGATTCTTGAGCTGCTACCTCTTTGCTGAAAGTCCTCCCAACTGCAGTACTGCGCATGGACTTCTCCTCTGTGTCACATGCCACAGGGCACACAACACCTTAATTCTCAAATTACTGTATCAGCTTCATCCTTATTTTACAGCAATTTTATAGTAGATTCCCTTCATCTTAGGGGAATTAGGTCTTTTGCTTTGCACCTTATGCTTGCTCTTTAGTCTCTCAAATGACTGAAGTGTCATTGCTTGGAAAGGAGATTACTTACTGCTGACCAAGGATGCAAAGACAGAATAAGTGCTTCCAAGATATAGTGTAGAGAATGAGCAGCATTCTTCTGGCAAAGAACAGGATAAACAGAAAGAAAACATCGCAGACAATGGGAGAATTTCAATACAGCTCTGTCATCCTCCTTAAAGCAATCTCCTATTCAGAGGCTTCAGGCTGGTTATTGTACCGTCAAAGTTCCTGCTCATTTGTCTGTTTTCTAAGGCAGCATCAAATGCTTAGTGGGTGTGTGTAGGTCCAGCAATGAAAATTATTTTCAAAGTTAGCACTTAGAAAATTTTAAAGTTGGTCTTTATTTCAGGTCAGGGCAGGTGGGGAGAGTAACCAAAACCTGGAGAAGGTAAAATGGAAGCAATAGGAAGACTTAAGGCACTAGAAGTATCCATGTGACTTGGGAAAATTCAGGCTAATATGTGTAATCCGATTTCCTAGGAAAACAAATCTTTTCTTCATGTTTTTTCAATGGCTCGGGTACATGGCTAGTCTAACACAGATTCACATGGGGCTCTGTGCCATTTTAGCAGGTAAAGAGAGCCTAAGCATTATGCCTTTGCTCTGTCCTGAAGGTATCTACATAGACAGTTGCTAAAGCCCAGATGACACACAACAAGTGGTTGTGCATAGCAAATTTAGCCTGTGCTTGAGCTTTGATCCTTAAACATGTAAGAGTTTCAAAACAAGAAGAGGGGAGGTTATGTGTGCAACTGTCCCTGGAGTTTTAGCAGATCAAACCATTTCAAAACCTTTTTATTACAAACTCAAAAGTCTTTGGTTTTTTTCTCATGATGCCTTTAGTTTGAGCAAACATACAAGCTTTGTCTTTTGAGTTGGAAACATTCCCTCCCGTCCCAGTCATTTGGCATGAACTAGTATCCCAAGGTTATGAGGGGCTTTTTCTTCTGATGATAAATCAGAGAAAGCTCTTGCCGGAGAAACCCCTTTGTCTGCGTACAATAAAGCAAGGAGCTCTTGGCTGCCACTTGCCCTCTGGCATTTTTCGATGGCAGAAAGGAAGGAAGAGAAATGAGCACAACCTTTGGATTGGAGCAAGTCCCCAACTTCCAATGGAAGCTGCTTCCTGCTGCTCAACTTTTCAACTTTTGCCAGGGGGTGAATGTAACAGCTTGTTGCTTTTTTTTCCCTGCCAGAGTCTTCCCTGCAGAATGGCTCATAGCTGCTCTTTCAGAATTCCTGGCTAAAAATAAATGCAGTTTGTAGAAGTAATTTGTATTCTGCTAACCCTGCTGCAATGCTCTGTGCCCTCTCTGTGTAACTGGCTGTTTTTCCCTCTCAGCACATTACATGCACCACGAAGAGGAATAATCTCACACAATGCTGGGGCTACTACAGTTCATAATAACGGTGACGCATTATGTATAAAGCCAGTGCTGCACTCGTTGGAGTCATGTTGCGAAATAATTGCAGTAATTCTCCATCACAGACAAGGTTAATTAGTGTTCCATCCCCTTCCACTTTTCCAATTTTCTTCTTCATCACCAGGAAAACAAACTGATTCTTGAGTGAATTAAAGGCATTTTTGATCCCCAGTGCAGCAAACAGTTTCCTAGAGCACTCCTGCTTTGAATTGGTGGGACAATTCCTTGGACACAGATTTTTCAGGGTCAGCTCTAGACCTAAGCAGAAGAAGAAACAGCCTCAGGAAGTAACATGATCATTGCCTGACACCTGCTTTGTCTGTTGAAGTTTGATATTGCTGCCGAGGCAGAAGCTAGGTAAATGGGAAGGGGTCTGCTGGGATGCCCTCTCTGACCAAACTCTCTCCTACTGTTCCTTCTCCCTACAGCAGCAGAAGCAACAAACCCTACTCTTCAAAGCTCCCCATCTCCTCTCTGCTCTCCTCCTCCTCTATTTCCTCTTCTTTTTCCCAAGACTGAAGCCAGCAGGGCCAAACAAATCTTTAGGAGGACAAAAAAATCTATTTTTTCCCTTGTCACTAACCTGAAAATATCCAAATATCTTCCAGTCTGTCCTTAAGAAACTTTACTTTCTGCCTTGTGAGATCTTAAATGATTAACTGTTTGGGCAGGCCAACCACTTTAGGAAAGAGATGTACATACAAGCACAACAGCAAAGCTCACTTGACCTGGTATTTTCAACAAAATCAAACATCAGAACATGTCCTCCCTTTAAAACCTGCATTTTCAACCCAAACTAAAGCTAAAACACAGCGGCTTCTACCACCTGAGAACCAGTAAATGCATTCTGCATAGTTGCACTCTCTTCTTAGCAACAACAGTCCATGTAGGTGTGAATATGTTTATGCCCATATTTCTTAGCATAGGTATGACTTCAATTTAGGTATTTTCAGTGAATAATCACATCCCTGCTCTATTCCAGGGTGGATTGAAGAGGGTGCTAAATGTTTTATCATGCCTAGCATTACCCATAGTGGTGGTCATATGATAGGTTAGAAGACTCTGTTCTTCAACACCAAATACCATTTTAATGGACCTCCTGACATGGATTATCATGACTGCTTTGCTTACTGAACACAGTGGAGGATCAGGCCATGCAACTGCACAAATGGAAGAGACACTGTGGTTTGGAGGATGAAACAAGAGGTTTTAACCAAGATCTTCAAAACCCTGCTCTTGCACACATGAACACCTTAGCTGGAAAATTAATATTTTAATTTTTTTTCACTTCCCTCCTTCCTTCCTGGGATCAATGTGAGAATAGGTGAGCTAAAGCAGGCAAGAGCTCAGCCATGATGGAAATGATGAGGACATCATTAACTTAGGTAAAGTCTGTCGCTCAATGGTGGGGGGTGTAATTCCCATGAAAGTTTCCAAACCCTGCAGATAGCTCTGATTTCTCCTGTGCCACATCACTGATAGCCACGTGTACATTAGACAGGGCATTGCAACAATTTCCCTCACAGTGCCTCTTAAGATAAATCTTTTTATATCCTTCATGCCCATTAAATACATTGATTTTGTCCTGTATTTTCCTTTTACCCCCCTTTTTTAAAAAAAAGAAATTGTACTCTGCAAGTCCTCCATGTCTCTGCCTTGGAGACATATTTGCAGCCCTGATGGGAGAGCGGAGTGGGGAGTCAGACACGCAACTTGGTAAGCACTTTGCTGAAGTGTTTATTATCACTGAAACCAGTCTTGCTCCAAATGAGTTCCCGCGCTATACATCTGAATGTCAGCCGTGCTTTCAGGGAACCAGGCTGCCATTCATCACTGGTTAATCTCTCCTTAATGGGCAGCACGTGAAGAGCAGCCACCAGAAGACATTAATGGGACAGTAGAGATGAAATGGAGGAGCCAAACTGAAAGGCCTCATTAAGTGTATGGGCAGCCCAAAGAGAGAAGTTTTTTTAATATCGCTGCTATCCTGCTATCTGTCAAGGCCGTATCATCTCTCACAAAGTGAGGTTTCAAGCCACCCACATATGCCCAGGCTTTGTGAGAAAGACCTTTTTTTTTTTTGATAGCTGAGCATGTAGGAATATTTGTGCAGCCATAAAATAAAGGAAGATTTTATAGCCTCTATTAATAAAAAGGCTGCACTTGAGATAAAAGAGAGGACAGCAGATCATGCCAAATGGCTTGGCAAGCCCTGAAGCATTTCCAAGTCTGGTCACTGAAACACTTACTTAAATTAGCAAGGGAAAGTTTCAAGCCTAGAGTTTTTCCTACTGCAGGTAAAGATTTACCGGGTGTTAAATACCTACTCAACACTGTGCCTCACTTTGGCCAGAAGCCATGACTTTTATAGGCCACGGGAACGAAACGGATGATTCTGTCTCACCCTTTCCTTGCTGGATTTCCAGGGTTTCCTTGCTGGATTTCCAGGGTCACCCTTTTGTCCAAGACAATCCAGACAGACTGAGGAAAAAGCAGGGCTGTAGGGTGGTATATCTGCATCATGGCCCCTGTATAAACTCTGACCTTCCTGTTCCCCTTTTTTCTTGGGTGTTTTTGCCTGTGCAGAGGCAGAATTGCACAAACCCTTCTCTCCTCAACTGGCTTTAGACAGTGCAACCTGTGCCTTGTGTGGAGTTATTCAGCCGGTCTAAGCCTTCCTTTTGGGAGTTTCTGGCCAACGGTAAATTGAGTGGGAAGTTTTAATAAGCTGAATTTTGTTCTCTTCTTTTTTTTTTTTTTTTTTTTATGCTCATTTTTACTCCATGAGAAAAAATGCAGGGCATATATGAGAGGAATAAACAAACAATCAAATAGCCCACTGCTTATGTTAGATCAATTATGAGGCAACAGCTTCACTTCCACAAATGGACCTGGTGAGTCTGTGTGGTTTATTCTGATCCACTGGGTGTTCATCCCTCCACTGAGAGGAAGAAACAAATATTAAAGTATAATGTATGTAATGGAGTTAACAGTCAAAATCATTGCTGCGTGTCAGGGTGAATCTGGGTCACTTTGAGCAGAAATGCACACCTTGTTGTTAAGCCATCAGCCTCATGAATGCACAAGAGGACATCAACACTGCTAATTAAATTTGGGTATCAGCCCATTCTTTGGTCCAGTTCTGCCTGTGCTCACATTGTTATGCAGAAGCTTACGGTCAGATAATATCTTAGCCAGATCTCTTTGAAGGTGGGAAGTCTGAGCACACTCAACTTTTCTCGCAGGTTAAGGTCTCATTGAACCTGAGTGCATAAATCAGGGCCAGATTTGGCCCAGTCAACCAACAAATCTTAGCTAATCCAAGGCATATGTTGAGCTATTCCTAGGCGTAATGTTAACACTTTGAGCACAAAATACAGACACTCAAGATATATGAACCGAGAATATATAGGATATAGGGCTTGGTTTACCTCATTCCACCCTGAGCCTGTTCTTTACCATATACTGTAAAGAGACTCAGCAGCACAAACTGTGTGAATAGTTGCTGCAATGTGTTGGTTGGTATTTTTGGTATATTCTTCAACCCACTGGGTCCATGAGGTTTTAGCACTTGGGTGACTTCTGTTTTGAAGAAGCAAGATTTGTGTAAGAGATTGGCCTTCATTTGTGCTTGCAAGTCGTCACAGAAATGACTGCATTGCTTTCTCCCAAAACTTTTTATCCAGAATTAATCAAAAGATTCATGAGATGTTGCTGGGCAGACACAAAAACCACCACTAGATAGATAAAAAAAGATATTGTAGTATTTCTAAATGGAGAGGGAATTTAAACAGATTATGTAAGCTCTTTTAAAACCTTTGAAGGAAAACCCTTTCTGTGTGTGTTTACTAAACCAGAGCATGATCTTTTGAATCAGAGATGGCTAAAACACTCATTTTGAGAAAATGGAAACAAGAAAGAGTTTCTAAATTAATATGACCATGTTAAGAAGTTTACCCTCTACCAGCTCATATAGACATAGGTCCCTATCCCAGCGAGGCTCATGACTGGAGTAGCAGAAGGTGATATAGATTAGTACCAATGTAGGTTGGCAGAGCAGAGAGGAAGCAGGCCAGCTCCAAGTTTCCATGGTGGCACTGCTCAAAATCATTAAAAATGTGGTTCAAAGGGAGGCAATGCTGGTGGAGCAGCATAAAAGCCTGGATTTGGAATGAGAAGTTCTTCAAGCCTTAATTGGCCATGTAGGATTAGATCTGGGAGGATGGGGGTTGGCAGGGCATCACTTGGGCTCTGTACATGGATCCAGCCAAGTGGTACTTAGAGGAGGGACAAGAAGTGGCATTAGAGATAATTCCCTCTGTGGCTGGGCATGTAGACCTGAAGGCTCTTCCTGGCCATTTACCCTCCTTGACAGAAAGAAATGGTCTCAGTTGCGAATTGTCACTTCACATTAAGGCTTCTTCCTTCCGCTTCTCTGAGTGCCAGAGAAAGAAACACACAAAAAAATAATCAGAGAATTGACTAAACATGCCTCTGGGTCATTGGTAACAACCTTTCATTAACAAAGGCCAGCTGGCTAGCAAATTAAGCCCTTCCCATTACTATCTGGAGGAAAGAGCAGGGTCATTTGTTACCGCTCTTTCCAGTACAGTGGGTCCCCATCTAACAGGCTGGAGACAGGAAGGTGATGGATTTGATGTGTTTCGATTCAGCCTCCCTGTGGATTTCCAATAGACCTTCAGTTTGCAAAACTCGTGGCAGTTTGACATCTGGATTAAATTCCTGCTGTGCTGTGTGTGGACAGCAGTCTCAGCGGACTGAGCTGGGAGCCAAGGAGAAAGCAAGCACTCTCCAAAGTGCGTGAAGGTTGAAATGAGCTACAAACCATCAGCTGAGGTTGCCCAGAGGGGATGCTCCCTCTCCTTTTAAAAAATTTTTATTTAAAAAAATGCCCTTATATCTGGTCTTTACTGTAGACTCAACTTGTAAATGAAAAGCTTCTCCTAGTTTGACTTATGTCTATCTACACAGGCCCAAATGTAGCTAGGCTGAATTTTAACTGCATTTTAATATCTTTTCATAGAATCATAGAATGATTTGGGTTGGAAGGGACCTTAGAGATCATCTAGTTCTAAACCCCCTCCACTGGACTAGGTTGCCCAAAGCCCCATCCAACCTGGCCTTGATGTTTTTTGCCCAGCTCCGGGCCTTCTGTCCCAAAGTGGAGGTGGAATTTAAGCTTGCTTTCATTTCAAAGAGAAGGTAAGATAAGTCTTAATGACCATCTGTATATGGCAGACCCTCATCTTGTTGCACATCTTCACTTCTGATAACACTGCTCTATTACTAGTGAACACAATCTCCTAGTACATGGATGCTTCTCCTCACTGGCTCAAGGTAGACACCCATGAACTAGTCATGGGTACACAATGTCAGCTCACTTTGAAGCAAGGATTTAGCCAAAGCACACATCCTACCATGCAGGATAGCTAAGATCAGAGGAGCTTCAAACTGATATGACTCTCCTGAACCTGCAAATGGAGCCAGTCCTTCAGACCTGTACTGCACAGAAAGCACTGACTGAGCTTTTCATGCAGGCAAAAGAGGAATCCTCATCACTCCATCAGAGCCTGATGTCGTAGGAGTCTACAGACAAGGGCAGACCCTTGAGTCACTGGAAGAGCTTGAACATGTTGTCTTAGACCTCTCAGACTCACTGTCAAAGAAATGCTGACTGAACATATCTGGGGAATCTTCTGGAAGAGCAGTGTCTCAAAATAACAGGAAAATCTTCTCCCTTTCTGAGACCCTGATTTTTCTCCAAGCTTTTTTCATTTTTATATGATTTTTACAGTCTCTGGGACATGGACCAGATTGTCTTTGGATCTCAGTCATGGACTGCTTCTGGCTAGACCATAGTCTCAGCAGCATGTTAGTGAAATTCAAACATTAAATTGCAACCATTAGGCATGGACATAAGGAGCAAGTTGCAAATAAAAGCAAGATTTTATTGTGCAGAGTTATTTTACTGTGTAGAGTGAGTTATTTAATTAATATTTAGAAAATGCTTCAAGATTCCATCAATTAATAGAATGAGGATGTACAAATTATCTATAATTATTATTACCTCCATAATCAAGGAACACATTTTCTCTCTTTCTGAGTCATTCAGGTAATGAGTTAATGAGGGGATTCCACTTCGGTAGGTGTGCTGAGTTTTAGCACTCAATTTTACTGGGTGAGTGATAAACGGCTTTGAAATATCCCTCACTTTCTTGGCCATAAACCTTTTAACGATTTCAATTTTTTACAAACCATAGACCCTGCATTACAGTCACCACTACAGTCAGCTTAACTCCTTGTGCTGCTTAATACACTATAAAATGTCTCTACTAAAGAACATTGCCATGGAAACAGTCCATTAAAAATGAATTTTATATCTTATGTTTCCTATAAATGGACAGCTCACTTAATCGCCTTTTACTATTGCACTTGCCAGAATGGCTTCAAATTTAACTGTATTTAATTCTTTTATAATTTGAAACAGCACTTTTTTTTCTTTTTTCTTTTTTTTTTTTATTGCCATTACAAAATTTCAGCTTGGTTCAGTGGACTCTGGTGTATTCCAGAGCACAAAGGAAGTGAAGATGAAGGATCATGTCCCATATACCAACAACCTAAACATATCCATAATGAAGTGGTATCTCTTTGCTGATTTAAGGACTTCAGAGTGTGCCAAACTCTGTGTATTCAACTCCAAATCCACCACAGTTCTCATTTCACCAAAAAATGCAGAAAAGTGCTTTTCACTAGACCTGTTTCAGACCAGTCAGAAAATATTTCTCTTGTCTTCTCTTGCCAAGATGATTTGCCAAAGGGAAGTTTCGGGTTGCCTTTATCTTAACCTGTTGAAATATGTAAACCCTCCTGAAATGAAGAGGAGGTAAATTTACAATGGAAACCAGAATCTTCTTCCACTGAAAGAAAAAAAAAAAAAAAAAAAAAAAAAAAAATGGGTCAGCACTTTGCTGTTATCTGAATTCTTCAGGAATGGAATTAATTCTTGGTGGGTTGTATAATTTATCAATGCTCTCCCAAGGGAAGTCTTGGCCGGTGCTGTGTCTATGGTTCAATTTCCAAAGAGCTCTGGAGCCTAGACAAGTTACTGCACCATTACATGTCAGTGTTCATCAGCTATCAGAGGACAATATTCATCAACCATCAACTAACACCATCATTTCCTTAAGACAGCTACTAGTTGAGTTAGCTTTAGATGAGCTATTACTCATCAAAATCTCCCGAGAATTGTTGTCTTTTCCCAGATAGAAATCTGTTTCTCCAGCCTCAATTTGAAAATTTTTCACCTCTATTGAGAAGTCCACTATGTCCATGTGAAAAGCTTTGCTATGTTGATTTGCATGTGGCCCATACATATGAGTGCACCTCCGGTCCCTCTGATGCCTTCCAGAAGTGCAAGACTGTCTGAGAACACACAGGGGACCACAAACACAACTCTGATAACACAAATTTAAGTTCTAGAAGATCCCATTTACTTGCTTGTGCTCCATCTGACCAACTTGATGGCCTCCACAGGACTTATTTCAGTCTCTCAGTGGATTTTCCCTCCCTGAGCAAAAAATATGTCTCACAGAAAAGGAAAATTGACAAATCTCTGAATAATCCCCAGTGCACACAGCTGCTAAATGTGCTCCTGTCTCCTTTCCTCTGTCCCTTAACCACCATGGCTTGGATTTCTATTGAAAATCCCTATCATAAAGCTGAATATGACTTAACCAGCAGCTGTCCAGCTCCAGTGTCATGTTGTTTGCAGCAACTGTCCAAGGGACAATGATAAATGGGCTGCCATAGAACTGAATTCACATGATGAATTTCCTTGGGAGTCAGGAGCAGGCATTACTTTTTTCCTTTTTTGATCTTTTTTCCCTTCTTCAATTTCCTTTTTTGTCTTTTGTTTTGGTTTCATTTTTTTTGTTTTGTGTTTTCTGAGATAAATGAGCACAGGCCATGATCACACACTTAGAGTAAGGGTTACCAGGAGGGGAACAAGACAATCTTCCTTTCCTAGTCAGTTTTTTTCACAAAATAAAAAGCATGTATCCTGCTGTAGGTGGCTGGTGACCAGTTGCTGGAATTTAAAAGCACTTAAGACTTAACAATTGACAAGTACTACATTTTCCTTCCTTTTAACCATGAAGACAGCAATGCAGCCTGACTAACAAGGGCCAGTTCACTGGAAAACAATCTTAGTTAGAAAAGATGCTGTGAGCAGTTATAGCAATATTCTCCATAGTAGGTTAAAATAGTATTCCTTCATGCTTTATGCCTTCCTAAGCCTGTCCCTCTGTCCCTCAACATGCAGATCAAGGTATCTCTATTGTCACCAACTAATATCAAAGTATATGGAAGAGCCTGTCACAAACTGCATTATGAATATGACTTCTCTAAAGGGCAAAATCAAGATCTTTGCAGAGTCCTCGTTATGCAGCTTCTGGGGTATTTCTGGACTACACAGAACTTGTGTGAGACATTTAGCATGGAAATGAATTTTGCATCTAGGATGTGACCACTACCAGAACGTTTCTGGCGTTTCAAGGATATGGATAACTTTCTCATATTTGTGTGTTTGTTCCAAATGGGCACATGGAAGTTTTGGTGCCCAGGTGGGTCGAGGCTAAAATGTTTTCCATTTCACTCACTATAGCTATTTGTCTTGTTTTTATCCTGGAAAGAGAATCATGGAGTTTGGCTGAGTTCCTGAAAATAACGTCAGGCAACCTCTAATGTTGTCCTGAAAGAGAAGAGGCACCAAAAGTTGTAGGAATGTGTCCCTGATTCTCAGAGGCATCACTTCTGAAGACATTTATCTCTGATTAGATGGGGGAAATCAGAGCATCGGGATTTTTAGCCTTTAGACTTTCGTAAGCCAATAAACTTCTTTGATCTGTGGGCCACATTTCCAAAAGCAGCTCTTGGATTTGATACCCTAATATACATATGCACGGTTATTTCTGTGTAGGGCAGGAGGATAATGAGATCTGAGACAAACTAGAACAGAATTTTCCATGAAAGAAAGGGAACTGCTATTTTTTCTTCCTGTGGCTTTTGGAAAATATAATAAACTAATTAAAAAAAGTGAATGTGTCTCCTGACTCTGTAGTGATGAACTAGATCACAATAGGGGACATCTTTCTAAAATAAACTGTTACGTTAAAAAATGCCAACCACAGATCTGAGAAAACTGCTTTCCATGTTGTCTCATTTGTGTACCAGGGACCAGACACTGGCTGCAAGTCGGTGTTGCCCACAGGAATATATAGTGACTGAATAATAAAATATGTGTATAATATTTGGCATGATGGCTAACATGTTAAATGCAATCAATATTGAAAATATGTGTTTAGAAAATGAAAATTTTTCCTGGGTACAAAGGAAAGGGGTTTTTGGGCATTAATGATATCATTGATATCTTAAGACAGTTTTGAGAAAGCAAAGTGCAGTATGGGTGTTATTTAGTAAAAAGAAGTAGTAGGCTGTAATATCTGCAACTACGATAATTTATGAGTATCAAAAATAGATGTGAATATTAACCTTTGAGAGTATATCACATATTACATATTAAGGTGAAGATAGATGAGTCTGTATGGTACAAGGCCAGAAATCACTAAAACTATCGAACTCTGCTTATGAAAAAGCAAATAACACTTGGTATGAGAACATGAAGGGGAGTGAAAAGGGAAAATTTTCAATTGCCCATGAAGCCCTTGGGATCTGGGGTGCTGTATAGAATTTATGATGAAGGCCCTTCTTTTCAACTTGAGATAAAATATGTTCATGCATGGCAGGATGCTCTCCCAAAAACTGTTCTTTTTAAATATGTGTATGTAGCCTTTAAAAGGAATGGGAAGGCAAGAAGCTAGCAGACTGCTCTGATAAAAAAGTATCCAGAAAGTTTATTAATGCTTGTCAGAAGAAATCAAGATGGGGAGCATGTCTGGGCATGTTGTTGAAGTCTTGTCTCTGATCTGGAGTACTTTGTGGAATAAGGCACCTGGGATAATTGTAGACACACTATGGTAATAGACTGCAGTCAATTGCAATTTAGGTCAGATGATCAATAGATATTTCCCTTTCTCTGTCTTGATTCAATGTCAATAAATAGAGGCAAAAGATATTCTACTTCCTCTCAGGTTAGCATGCTTCTTAAGTGGACAAATGCATTAAAGAAAAATAAAAATTGCTGGAGGGAAGGGATGCCATTCAGAGGGGATTCTCCAGGGGGAGAATCTCCTCCCTCGACCTTCTGGTCACACTTCTTTTCATGCAGCCCAGGATACAGTTGGCTTTCTGGGCTGCAAGCGCCTATTGCTGCCTCGTGTTGAGCTTCTTGTCCACCAATACCCCCAAGTATATTCTCCTCAGGGAGAATAGCATGATATCTACCAAAATTTTATTACACAAAGCTACACCCTTGAGTGTTTCAGACCCAACACATTGTTGGATCCAGAAGGTGTTCCCAGTTTCCATGGCTATGGATGGATTTTGCGCCTGTGTTGAAATGGATTCCAGGATTTTGTTGTTGCCCTCTGTGTCCCTTCTTGCCATGGAAAGGAAACCAAAGCACATGATGGAGACATTGCCACATCAGGAATCTTCCTGCATCTGTTATGCTGTCCATTTTTAAAAGACAGGTAGGGATAAGTGTCTTGGCTGTGAAGACGGCCACATTAAAGAAGACGGCAGTTGAGAAAGCAACGTAATGAGGAGGAGAAAATGATAATAAGAAGAGATCCTGATATATTGACACTTCATTAATGCTAAAACAAGTCGTTCTGCCACATTCCTAAAGGAAATCCTTTGCCCCATGACCAGCAGCACATGCTCACTTGCTGTTGATGTGAAATGGGGCAGGGGGGGTGGACTACAGCCTCTCCAACTCCCCAGTAAATCCACCCTTGATGCTAACTAATGATCAGGCTTCCTTGTCATCCTGAATGCTCTTCAAGTCTAACTGCCTTGCTGTTTTCACTCTGAGCACAGGGTAAGTCTGAGTGAATATTTACCTTCTGATAATTGCACAATATTAGTCCTCAGGGTCTCAGCTGCATCAGCAACTGCAGTTAATTTTCATTATGTTCTGCTACCCTGTAATTATTTAAAAGATGGCACTGGAATGTCAATGCAATTTGGTTATTAATTGCAAAGTAAAATTTTGGACACACTTTTGAAATGGTAAAGCAATGCGCCTGGAGTATAGTTTGGGCATCCTATATTTTGGAGAGAAGAAAAAACCTGTATAAAAAAAGCCCATCTCCTTTGTTCTTGTTTCCCTTTTCCACATTTTATATTTCAGACAGGCTGGATAATCTATTCTGCCCTGAGATAAACACATACTTTCAGTTTACTAAAACATCTTTAGCTGCAAAGTGAAATGTAAGATGAAATGAATGTTGTGAGAAAGCCCATGGGGGATCTGCTGCAGGACCGTATCACCTACTAAATTCTGGTCTCAAATTGTGAAGAAAGATTTGCTTTTGGGTGGTTCACACTGAGTAATTGGGTAAGCAGTGGATATTTCATGATAGTGATCAGGTAAGGTGGCTGAAGTCCAGATAGAGCACTACTGATGATCAGAATCATCTTTCTGTATAAATCATGTTTCAACAAATATTTTCAGTCTCATCTGTAGAACAGTGATTAAGAACAAAAGCTGATCTTTTTAAAACCTGTTATTTTTAAAAAGATTTCTGAGTGGAAAGTTTCTTTTCTCCTGTAGCAAGTGAGTCTGGCAGTTAAATAAATTTTCTGTAAAAAAATTTACACTTTGTTTCTGCTCTTGTTTCTGCTTCAACCACTGTTTCTTACATCTCTTGCAAAAATTATCTCCTTCACATAGGTATATGAATACCTTCCATTCGGAGAGCAATTTTATTGCCTGATCAGAGACTTCTAGACCTCGGGACATCCCTCCAGCCTTCAGTTGATATTCCAGAAGGGGAGGTTACCCCTATTCAACCCACCCTTGAGTAATCATGGCTAAATTGTTATGAAAACAACCCTGTGGACACTCCAACTGACCTAGGGGATGTGAATTTGATCTCACACTCAACCTCAAGGCCATTCATGCCATATGTAGAGACAGCTCCTACAATTGATCTTGAAGACATGGAGCTCACTGGGTTGTGTTAGTTCAAAGAAGATTGAAACTGCTCAAGTTGGGTACTCAAAATCCAAGTTCCTCTATGATATAGGCCATCCAGCAGCGTTTGGAATAGTTAATGCTGAACAAGCAGAGGGAAGATGAAATAATCTTAATTGGGAGATAAAAACTGTATTAGGACTGAAGGCTACAGCATTGTATTATCCGAACTCCTCAGGCTTCTTTCATCCACACATGCAACTATTCTCAGTATCACTATAGTCCTTCACTATAGCGGCCAATTACTTCCCAGAGCAATTACATTCTCAGGGTAACACTGTTCATAAGATCTGGGTTTGTTCGCTCAGAGAAAAATGAAACAGCAAATAAAATGTGATATTTTAATCTCTGAAGATATTAAAAACTTGTCTGGACAAGTCCTTGAGCAACTTACTCTAATTTTGAATTCGCATCTAGCTTCAAAGTTAGTCCTGCTTTGAGTATGGGATTTGACCAGACACCTCTGAAGTTCCTTCTGACCTCAATAATTCTACAAAGAGTTACCAGAGGCTCACTGAGCTTGCATGAGCCATGCTGGTGCTCCACAGGCCTTGTGTGTCCCCATCTGCTTCTGAGTATCTGCTACCTCTGATTCAGTGGAGATTTAGTCTTGCTAAGGGCAAGCCATATTGGTGATACAAGGAAGAAAGCAGAGTGCTGCATAATTGTTTTCTAAAGTAGGTGTGTTTCCTTCCCTCTTCTCATCCTTGCTAACCTTTCTGATCCTTCCCTTCACATTTTGCTCCCTCTAATCATGCCTGGTGAGGCTTCAATGCAGCCAGTCCCTATTGCAGGTTTTAAAATCATTTTATTTAGGGAAATAAAATGCAGATGGGTGACTTAAATGCTAATGATGTGAGATATGGCTTTTTTATACATAAAATCCATCTCTGCTTAATGATCTAAGTCACCACAGACTCCTGCTTAAGGTAGATAAGAGCACGTGGTTCTCTCAGAACAACAGAGAATGAAGAGGTACTTCAATAAACAGTTACCTCAAGCCTATGTGGTAATGAATAACAGAGACTCTACGCAATGAATTAAAAGAGATCAGAATAGCTTAGGGCTTCTCAACCTCAGCAGACCCCATCTGCTTTTTAAACCTACTCATCCTGAAAAAAGTCTCCCTTGTTGGGGGTGAAGCAAGATCATTCATACATGCTGAGGGCTGGATGCGATCCTAGGTAAGTCTACATTTGCTCATCCATCTGTACGCATTTTGATGCATATTGAGCATTCATTTCTATACTTACTACTTTAAAATAGCTCCTGGTTCGTTTGCTTTGCAAATGGAGGAGAAGGCCAACAGCTCTGAAGATGAGAATAGAAGTGCAGAATGACACATTTCCAGTTTCACTTCTGCAGGTCTAAATGTTATGATGATCATCTCCTGATCTAATGGAAGCAATTAATGAAGTAGAAGGGAAAGAATATCACCTGTCTCCAGTACCACATTTCTGTTTGTATGTGGATGTGGTGGGTTGACCCTTGCTGGGGGCCAGGTGCCCACCAGAGCCACTCTATCACTCCCCTCATTCACTAAACAGGGGAAAAAACGTGTAACGAGAAGCTTTGTGGGTCGAGATAAGGACAGGGAGAGATCACTCGCTTATTATCGTCACAAGCAAAACAGACTGAACTTAGAGAGGAAATTAATCTAATTTATTCCCAAACAGAACAGAGTAGAGGAATGAGAAATAAAATCAAATCTTAAAACACCTCCCCCCACCCCTCCCATCTTCCCCAGCTCAACTTCACTCCCGGCTTCAAACCTCCTCCCCCCCAGCGGCACAGGGGGACGGGGAATGGGGGTTACGGTCAGTTCATCACGTGTTGTTTCTGCCGCTTCTTCATCCTCAGGGGGAGGACTCCTCTCATCGTTCCCCTGCTCCAGCATGGAGTCCCTGTCACAGGAGACAGTCCTTTCTGAACTTCTCCAACGTGAGTCCTTCCCACAGGCGACAGTCCTTCACGAACTGCTCCAGTGTGGGTCTCTCCCACGGNAGCTCTCTCTAACTGGTTTTTTTCCCCCTTTTTAAATATGTTATCACAGAGGCGCTGATTGGCTTGGCCTTGGCCAGCATTGGGTCCATCTTGGAGTTGGCTGACATTGGCTCTATCAGACACAGGGGAAGCTTCTAGCAGCTTCTCACAGAAGCCACCCCTGTAGCCCCCCTGCTACCAAAACCTTGCTATGCAAACCCAACACAGTGGATTTTGTATTTCCTCCTGGCTTGCAGTGCTGAATGCTGCAGTTGAACAGTGGCTGTGACTCGTGCCTGAGATAGTATCCATCTCTCTGATAAGCAAAGCAGAACGTACGTAACCATGGTAGATATATGAAAGCCATTATAGGATGACGCAACTAAGAGTAGATTCAGTGAAAAAACAAGGTCAAAACATGTAGTCAGTCTGTCAAGAGCAAAACAAAGCAAGCCTATTTCTCCTCTCTAGACTGCATGGGCTGCTATGGTAAGGAGTAAGGGTTGAGTGGACAGCTTCCCTTAGGACTTCTTAGAATTAACACCATACACACCATAGCCACATTACTTCCAGTTCACAGCTGGCTCAGACCCAGCCAGGACAAAGCACGTCTGCTTGAACAGTTTCCACAGTCATTCCTAGACCATTGTCTGAAAGTGCTTTTTAGGAGGTTAGTACAGTCCTGTATGTTGAGCTGAACTTGGGCTGGGAAGGAAGATGACCACATGACAGAAATGGGCAAAGAGCCCTCTTATTCCAAAGTGAAAATGTGTGTATAGGAACTACAGCATTTTACCTCCTATCTAGTGTTACTATAGTTTATAGGCTACTTTTATCTACACAGAGAAACTGTACCATGAGCAGTTTAACAGATACCAGCAGAGTAGCAATAGCATGAGCCCAAGAAAAGGGAGCAAACTGGCAGCGTGAAAATTTGTTTAAGTACTTTTACTCCTCAGAATTGTTGGACCGAAACAATTCAGGTCCATTAAACAGCTGAATTCCTCAGATGAAAAGAAAGATTTCAATAGTGATGAGATGTTTTGTCTTTCCTCATAGACAATATTTAATTTAGAAATTTAGCCCTAAACAACAAACCATTAAGAGGCAAAAAGCTTTTGATCCAGGTTGCATAACTGTTTCTCTCAACCCAAGATGAAGGTTTATTTCAACAAAAGAAGTTAATTGTTTTGGTTCATTTAACCCAAGAGAGTGTTTCACCTGCCTCCATTTTCCTACTTCATCCCCTGAACTAGAGCAAAGAAAGAAGCAAGAAGAACTTGATGCACTTTTTATATAGAACCCCTAATTTCCAGTATAAGCTGGGAACCACCGAAATCTGACCTGTTACTACACGAGGTCTTACCTGCAATCAGCAGCATCTGTAATGAAAGGTGACAGTTCCTCGCTGCCTTGTTTCTTTTTTTGATGACTAGAGTATGAATCTGTACACTCCCT
Organism: Aramus guarauna; assembly: GCA_013400195.1. Classification (NCBI taxonomy): domain Eukaryota; kingdom Metazoa; phylum Chordata; class Aves; order Gruiformes; family Aramidae; genus Aramus; species Aramus guarauna. Next base: position 1,381,659 of record VXBL01005558.1, read on the forward strand.
GAATGTCTGTTTTCTTGTGGTGCCTCTACTCATGCATTAAATCCAAACATAAAATCATAGAATCTAGAAAGGTTTAGGTTGGAAGGGACCTTAAAGCCCATCTAGTTCCAACCCCCCTGCCATGGCAGGGACACCCTCCACTAGACCAGGTTGTCCAAAGCCCCATCCAACCTGGCCTTCAACACTGCCAGGGAGCCAGGGGCAGCCACAGCTTCCCTGGGCGACCTGTTCCAGTGCCTCAGCACCCTCACAGTAAAGAATTTATTTCTAACATCTAATCTAAATCTACCCTCTTTCAGCTTAAGTCCATTCCCCCCTTGTCCTATCACTCCCTGCCCTTGTAAACAGCCCCTCTCCAGATTTCCTGCAGGCCCTCTTCAGGAACTGGAAGGTGCTGTAAGGTCTCCCTGGAGCCTTCTCTTCTCCAGGCTGAACAATCCCAACTCTCTCAGCCTGTCTCCACAGCAGACATCCTCCAGCCCTCTGAGAATTTTCGAGGCCTCCTCTGGACTCTCTCCAACAGCTCCATGTTTGTCTTGTCTTGGGGACCCCAGAGTTGGACACAGTACTCCAGGAGTGGGTCTCACGAGAGCAGAGTAGAGGGGCAGAATCGCCTCCCTCAAAATGCTGGTCATGCTGCTTTTGATGTAGCCCAGGATATGGTTGGCTTTCTGGGCTGCGAGTGCACATTGCCAGGTCATGCTGAGCTTTTCATCAACCAACATCCCCAAGTCCTTCTCCTCAGAGTTGCTCTCAATCCACTCATCACTGAAACTTTATATATGTTTGGGATGTAGGTGCCTTGCCTTTTATGTGTACCCCTATCACTCCATGCAACTCATTTATCTACATACCTGTAGGAAAGCACCCTTTGAGGTCCTATACACATGCTCAAGATGTGGGTCCTCTCATTTTGCACCCATTGCTCTCATGGCTCCCCCACACTTATGGTGTCCCATGGGGATGATGCTGTGTCTGGCCTAGGCATAAGTTGTGATGCTGGTGGGGTGACTCCTGGTAGCATCAAACCAGGTTTTGACCACTGCTCTTTCCACTCCAAGGTCACCTTCAGCTCTTGCAAATTCCTATGGTTCTTCTCAAACTGACTCATTTTCTCTTTCAAAGGTGTATGTTATTTCCCGGGTATGGTTTCATCTGGCTGATGGTCAGATTCCTGTTTAACATGATTAATTATGGGCAAACACCCTTCCAGACATATTTGTGTGCTGAATTCAGGCAGGCTGGCTGCACTCACATTGCTATCGTAATGGCTGTTGCTATCCAGGCCATTTGACAGGGGCAGGCATACAAGCTCCCCCAGAGTACCCACAGAGCTTAGTCAAGTGAGCACAATCCTCATGAATATGCAGATAGGGCAGAAGAAAGAGAATCAAGGAACCAAGACCATACCAAGGCATTTCTGCCCCTGTGAGAGCTTCAGGTGCAAAAGATTCTGCTCCAGTTTCAAAGCTGGTGTCTGGAGCTCCTCCATTTCTCCTGCTTTTCCTCTACAGCAGTAATAATAGCATCCTATGGTAGCGACTTGTTGAGATGAGTTATTTTTCCTATTTTGGTTTATCCATCAGCCTGTTGGCTTCTGAGGGTCTGAAGGGTGACAATTGTTAGCCCTGGTACTGTTGTAGGAGCCACTGTCTTGCCTCAGAGTAGCCATAAAACCCACAATTGACAGTGACTATGGCAATTACATGCAGCATAAGAAAACCCCATGAGATCTTTATGTCTCCTGACTTTTAGCGGGCTGCCTCTGCAGACATTCATCCGGAATGAAATATGATGAACAACAAAGGAGATGTGGAGGCGGGGGAAATCCCTGTGCAGACACAGAGCCAAGCTCCTTAGATCTATTGCAGCTCTCAGAGCATCGATTGGGAATGTTTGTTTCCTCTTTAACGTCACCATTGACATTTCATTGTTACAAACCTCACTCCCTCCTAAATGTCTCTCTCTTTCAGGGCAATATTAATGGTGGCTGAGAGATTATTTACGTCCCTGGAGCTTTTAGACTGGGAAACAGGTTTGTGGGCAAGTTTGTTGTGTTTTTCTCCACTAACACTTCAAGCCTGTGGAGGGATCTCTTCTTCTCATCATGTCAGCTAAAAGTTGCCTGGTAGGTGTTCAGTTACCACTTAGACTATTTCCTGGCATAAATTTGCCAAATCTTGGAGACACCAATATTCTGAATCAAATCACATCTTCCCTCCCAGATTCTAATCCCAACCTACCTTTGCAATAACGAAAGAGCCCTCTATGCTAATCCAGGACGCTAAGACTTCATTCAAGAGTTGTCCCTTTTTCCCTGCTCATAACAGCAATGCATTGGGGAGTGTGCAACCACACGTAAAAATGAAAGTCTCAGGCTCCTAAGGGCTTTCTTGTCCTTTTGTAGTCCCCCTACTTCACAGTCTGGACACATGCCCTTATTATGTTTGTACCATATTTCATACAAGGGACATGCGCTCTTAGTATCTTTGTACCACATCTCCAGTTATTCAGTTAAATTAGTTGCAGTTAAAAACTTATATTTATCACAGCATCTTCTATCTTCTTTTCAATAGATCTTCATTTTAAAAAGCAGGATTTCCAAGTGAATGAAGTAAAATGCAATTCTATGTGCAGGAACTAAAAGAAAAGAGAAAGTTAAATGCTCCATAAGAGAGCAATCTCTCTATGTGGCTGCACAAATCTATTTGTAGACCTCTGTCAAGAGGAAGAGGTCTTCAGGACTGAGAGAGCTATTACAGCAACTGAGACAGGCCTCATTCAGTTACAGCTGCACACATCTTGATTCCTAAGGCTGGAAAGTCCGTGTCCTTTTCTTGTCTTTTTTTTTTTTTTTTTTTTTTGACTTATTTGAACACATACAGGTCACATTGGAAAGACTGCCTTGGCAACTATGTGAAGTTTTTATGTATGAAATTAATCATTATCACAAAATAGCATGAGTCCAAGATCAAGAGCTTTAAGAAAAGTACTAGTCATCAGGAAGGTCTTACTAAATAAGATTATGAGAGCTGGTAGTACTCTACTCTGTTAAGAAGAAACTACTAGAACAATACAACTTGCACAGTAATTTATTTTAAAAGATACAGACACTCAGTGTGCATGAGATCAAGAGACTCACGTTTAGTCTTTGTTTCTTGATCCCTCATAATGAAGCTGGACATGGTGGCAGCCTAGGCTGAACCTGGAGATTAAATCCTTTGAGCTTATCATAAATTGGCTTTCCAGACTCATTGGCACATGACAGTGTCACACTGAAGGCAAAATCACAGCTGAAGGCATAAGGAGGTCCTTAAGTCAGTTGTCTTTCTTAGATCTCCCATCTCAAGCAAAAGAAAATCAGTTCTTGCAAGCAAGTAGTCTCACAACACAGTGCATCTCACTATATTTGCCTCAGTTTATCCTTTATCATTATTTTTTCACCTTCAGTTAAAGCTAATTGCCAGCTGTGAGGTTTAGGTACAGTCCCACCTCACTGTGCAGTCAAGTCAACATGCAGGATAAATGAAGGCCACATTTTACAAGTCCCCCATTTGCCTGCCAACACCAAGAGATATCACTCCGCCAAAGATTCAGGCTTCCTGGTAAATCCTGCTCTGTCTCGCTGTGTTTGCAGGCCCCAGGAGGGATGCGTAAGGAGAGGGAAGGAACCGGGAATCAAAGCTGTGGAGCAGTGGAGTAAGTCAAAGCTCTGAGCTGCAGTTGTCTGAAACAGCAGAGATTGGGATGAGCAGTACTTGACAGTGACTGGCCCCCAATGACTCAGTTTCCCCAGAATTAGCAAGAGAAAGATTCTCATTTTTAATACCTACCAGCTGTTAAAATGCTATTGAAGTAGCAACTCTGGGGCTTCTTGTATCAATGATGGTGGGCTGTTTTTCCCTAGAAAACCCAGGGCACTGGGAGAAGAGCATGGTCAGGTTTCGCTCTGTAAGAAGGGCCCTTTCTCCGAGACAGTCTTAACAGGAGCTAAAGTCATTGTGCTGGAGAAATGGGTAGAGATTTGCCTGGAGCCAGAGATCCCCCATGCTCTCAGGAATGACACAGAAAACCCACAGAGCTGTTTTTTCCCACTAAATCAACATTGCTCACCCTTCTTTTTCATCTGCAGCTTTCTGCAGGCAGGGTTAGACACATGAAGCTTACACAGACAGAGTAGCTTAGTTCAATCAAGGAAAGCCCTTGTGTAAGCAGTATTAAGATCATAACTATATTACAACCCATCGGATAAGATACCTACACTTAGCTGAGCAGCTACTAGCAGCATGGTTCAGCTATCCATGGTTCAACAGGTGCCCAGGCCTATCAGAGATGCCTGAGGTCCGGGATGTCCATGTGGGACAAGCACGTAGGACACAAGACCTACAGGAATTCACCATTCTTGTAGGCACTGGAATTTAGGCTGGAGTTGACACAAATATTTTACCTTACCATGCCTTAGCCAACACAATGACTAACAGGATCCTAACTGGCTGTGAAGTTAAATAAGTTCCCTTTCAGCCCTTTCCCCAGTGGAAAACTGAAAATACAAGAGTAGTTTAAACGGAATCCCTTTATTTCAGTCAGAGCATCCTAAACACCGGTGCATAATCAAGTGCCACATCTTGGCTGAAAAATGGCACCTTCACCAAACTCTAATGTCATTGCACAGTGCTGGGTGATCATGTCTGGCATCTCCTCCCAGACTTTAGTGCTGGCTTAAGCACACCAGTGAAGTTCCTCCTCTACCAAGCCCATGGGGTGTACCTGAAGTTAGACATCTCTGTTGGAGAAGCCTTGCAGTCTAAGCCATTGCTGCTTACACCACCAGTCATCCTGCAAGGTCTTTCCTACTTGCACTGTGTGCCTGTAGAACCACAAAGAGATCTCACAAAAGGGAATAAGTCTGTTACCTTCCATGAATTCTTTGACTCCCATCTGCTCTGGGAAAATTAACATTCACCCTGAGAACAGATTTCACTGTGATATTTACAAAAAGACTTAAAAAAAAAAAAAATTAAAATTAAAAGAACACAAGCCCTTACAACCCTTTAGCTCAATTGAGCTGTTCTATGGCACTAACAGCAACAGAAAAATAAGTATTAATAGCTTGGAATAGAGCACCTAGCCAAAAAAAAATGAAATAAGAATAAAACCACAGATACAAAAATGCAGTGGCAAAACAAACAAAGAGAAACAAAAAACTGGAATCAGAGCAGCCTAGCAACACAACTCTAGGCTTTCAGCAGGAGCATTAACAAAGCCCTGGAAAAGCTTTACTAAACGCCACAGAAACACTGCATTAATGTGCACTTCTTACTAATAGAGAGTTTCTGAAAACTGCCTGGAGGTTCAGGCAGCATTCAAAAAGGCAACGTTGTTCAAGGGGGATAGGGATCAGGCCAGCCCTGACGAAGAGGCCCTGTGAGGCAATGCTGACTTTTTGCAAAGGACACACCACCTCTCCATCTGAAAGGTCAGGAAGTGAGATCAGTCCTATCTACATCTATCTGCATCCCAGCACAGCTCTGGTTCCAGTTGTGGCAGCATCCAGAGAAAGGCTCCTGTGGACTTAACAGAAGTGGACATCAGGTGGCCTGTGCCTCGTTGCACTGCAGAGTACAGTGACAAAAACGAGCCTAGCAAGGAACTTTCACAGCTGAAAAATACAAAGCAGTGTTAAAAAAAACGCAACTACTGACCTTCATTTATCTTGACCCTCCAAAATATCTCCCCTAATCATGTTTTTTGCCCTCACGCAGTACTAGTTAACCGTTCCAGCACAAAGCTTCATTAGAGTTAAGACCTTCTCCTTCCCTCACTGGAGAGCTGTTGCTGATCATGCAATTGGCAGCACTTTGTTTCTGCATAATGCTGAAGTACTTGCCTCCATTAATACTCAACAACAAATACATGGAGAATGAATGGAGAACTGCAGTTGTGGACGCTTGAGTCAAGGGTTTCAGAAAGGTGCCTTCATCCACTCAGGATCCAGAGCCCAAAATGTCTAAGACAGAGGCAGCTGAAGTAGTCTTTGAAGGAATGGACAGTAGCCTCTTTGGAGGGGCTGGTGTCACCCACCTTTGATATCACAAAACCAAGAGAAAGGAGATCTGCATGGTAGTTTGCCTCAGGCAAGAATAGAAGGAAAAATGGTCTAACAGCCAGACTGTGGGAAACAAAAGTCCCGTGTCCCTGGTCCAATTAATCCAGCAAAACTGTGTCATCAATGCTTGATGAAAAGTTTCACAGGAGCCACTATCTAGACTGGATTTGCTTGTGTTAGTCCACACTCATCAAAGAGGAAAGAGGCAGAGGTCTCAAACTTATAATGCCCTAAAAGGCTATTAGGTCCACCAGCCAGATCAGCAAGTACAACCATAAATCCTTGGTGCTGACATCTTAAGACAGGGCAGCCTCCCACTCCTGAAAAAAACAGAGAAGAATAAACACAAAATATCTATGACAACCTTCAGATTATAGCTAATTACCTGCCGATTAAAGTCTTCCCGTGGAGATAGTACCTGCCTGTATTTCTCTGGCTGTGAAAATCTTACATAATCTGGCTGGATTAGGTAGTAAGGAAAATTCCATAGATATTATGAGGTCTCTTAGAGGAGAGGGGTTGTACTATTCCATATACTGCTATCCTACCATAAATTTTCAATGGTATGCCACCGTGCTACAAGTTTCATTCTAGTAGCAGCCAGTAGTCTGGATTAAAGGGAAATTTCCCTTAGATTCCACAAAGTTCTGAGTCAGAGAAATATTTCATTTGCTCATTGTTTGTTACCATTTGATTTAGAAAATAGCAGATGTTCATTTGTTAAAAAAACATATGGAAAAATAGGTTTATCTTTATTATCTGCTACTAAAGACTGAGACTGAAAAACATATCGCTTCAGCCAGAGAAATAAAGTCCACAAAGTGCTGTTATAACAATGTCCTGAAACAGAGGTAACAGTATTCGTCTTTTTTCACCAATGCTGTTTATGTTGTGGTTATAGCAGTGCAGGTTGTAAAATAGATTCCCTCAGCCCACATTTTCATAGCTGCACCATTAGTAAGATCCATACTACCTGGTTATTGTTCAGTTTGACTCTCTCCAAAATCTATTATGCTGGAGTTAACCTAGAAGCATAGGTCAGAGTTCGGTTTGGTTCTTGACAAAGCATCTTGCGAAGTAGACTTGCATGGATGCATGTATCTATAAAGCCCTGATACATAGGTATTAATCTCCAGCTTCAAGAAAGAACAGTTTTCTTAGGAAAACAAATGGAGTTGCATAAAAACCGTTGTAAACAACAATTCCTGCAGTACTGGAAATGTCAGCTATTATGCATTCAGTGTACTGTTACTCCCACAGGCATTTCCCTTGACTGATGTTTCCCATGGCTGAATAAAATGCTCCAATCCATTATGCACACTACTTTACTTAAGTATTTTTCTTAAGCAATCTCTTCTAACCTTTGTGAACAGGTGACTTCTTGCACTCATGTTGTGACTAACATGTAATAGGAGTAATAAAACGGATTAAAAACCACCTAACATACAGATCTCAAGCAGGTGTCAATGGATAATCATCAATAAATGGAAAAGGCAAAAAAATCTCCCAGTAGGTTCTGCAAGGATTGCTTCCAAACATGTCGTTATTTTCAGCAGGCTGCTAGAGGCAAGTATGAATTTACTGATGGTAAAATGTATGAATGATGCAAAGACTGAGGAGGTGGTTAAGTCCTTGTTACAGGAGAAGCATGGGGGGTGACCTGATAAGCGTTCAAAAATGTAGTACAGCTAAATGAAAAACGTGGGTCTATGGAAGCAAAAGATGGAGGTTATGCATATGGAGGGAAAGGGTTTTGACAGGGAGCTCCTTTTCAGGCCAGTGGGACAAGAGGCCACATCCCATAGCCATTTCAGGATCTCAGGTGATCCCTGGAGGTGTGGAAAAATGCTGAGCAGTTGAAAGGGAGTCTTCTTCATGGATGTTAGTCTTCTCTCTGCTGGCATTGTATGTGCACTTGGCAAAGGGTTTGAAGAAAGCAGAAGAGGGATGTGATTTTGAAGACTGGAGAAAATGCCCTGCAGTGAATGACCAAAGTTACCTGGTTTCTTATCATCCCAATATGACAAAGAGGTGACCTAATTATTAGACAGACATTTTCTTCAGTACATCTTTGTTTTTCTCTCCTGATGGGGAATGTAACAGGAGCTAATGCCTCGCAGTGTTGCCTGATACATTTCCCTGGAAATAAAACCAGATTAAACCATGAGCTTGATCACCCATTTGGTGAAGCATCAAAGGAAGAGATAGAGTGTCCATTTTTTCACTGTCTTCAAAGAAAGACTTCATGTCCTTCTAGGCATTTTATCAAATGCAGTTAGACAACAAGAAGGGAATAGGGTTGGGTGTAATGTGAAATATAGAGATGAAAAATTGGATAGAATCCCTGACTGAAGGAGCTAATGAAACTCTCTTGTTCTTACTTAGAGCCTAGAGTTGATATAAAATATGAAGGCACATGAAGAAGGAAGGCAATCAAAATGGCTTGCTTCAGGTTCTGTGGTAGATCTGCCCAGAGCAATGAAGTGAGTACCTCTGCCAGGGCCAACCTTCACCTCTACAACCACCTGTCACCACTCATGTTTTCTTATTAACTTCCTCATTTCTTCTTGTCTTAAAATTCAGGTGGTGAGACTACCAATCCTCACTATGGAAAGAATATTACACTCACTGTGGCCCTTGTGGCTGAAATTTTGCATGGTTTTGTAAACTCACTCTAAATTTGCTGCACAAATCCTCTCTGGGCATAATCCTCTCAGTTGTAGGAATGCAGGATGAGAATTATCTTCTCCTCTGACTTTCCAAAGAACTAAAAAACAAATTAGGACTCTGCTAGCACTTTCCTTGACAGTGCTGTACCAACCAGTTGATGAAAACAGTCATGGAGACACCCAAACATCTCACCTTCCCAATTCACTGTTTTCAGTTTGCAACCATGCACTCTGGGAAGTTGGTATATCAACAGCAGAAACAAGCATTGCTGGGAAAAATGGATTTTCCTAACAACCAAAACCAAATGTTCTCATTACAATTCACCATATTTCTATAAAGAAAGTGGATGTCCTACTCACTGGGAGAAATCTCACTGGATTTCGCAGTTGGCATCATAATAAATTACTACTAATTTTGTTAAAAGAATGAGATGTTCCTCATGGCTAGGAAGCGGTCAGCTGAAAGTGAATCAAAGAAAAGAAGAAAGCAAGTCAATTAACCAGGGTCTTGCATTTCTTGTTGGGACTAGGAACATAGGAGAATGTATAAAAGTACTAGGAAAAGAATAGAAATATGGAGAATTCCAGTAGTGGAAAGAGCTCACTCGTCTTCCAGGCAGATAGGAAACCTGTGCTAGAAAAAAAATATACATCGCTCCTGTCCTGGTACTAATCACAGATTCAAAAAGAAGAATATAAAAACCGGCATGCGTAAAGTGATGTCCCCCAGTACATTTCTTCAGCACTGTCTTCAACAGGAAACAAACTTGAATTCCTGCTTTTGCAGACTACACAGAGCTCTTTTAACTGCTGTGGAACTGCAGCCCTCAAGCGAAGTGGGAGAGAATACGGTGCATTTGCTAAACCCATTAATCAATTGATTACAGCCCAAATTAATTTTTATGCATATTTTGTCTTACCCGTCAAAACACAAAGCAGATGTTTTAGTGAAAAGGGAGTCTACTCCGATTATTATCATATGATATGAAGGGAAAGCGTGGGGAGATGCTAGTCTTTCACTGGGTAGTTTTTCAGGTGAAAAATTATTACTGAGAATCACACAATGACTCTCTCTTCTTTAAACCCAAGCCTCAGCAAATTTAAATTATATATTGGGGAAAAAAAAAAAAAAAAAAAGTCGAGCATGTTAGCTATATTGTTTCTGACTTGTCATTCTTTATCGGGCAATTAAGTGCAATGTGACATTTTCTTGACAAAGTAGCTCTGTACAGCTGTGTCTTTCTCCAGACGAAACATAAAGCAAATTAGAATGCATGCATCCATAAATCTCTGTGGCTGCAGCTGTAACAGGGGTGGAAAGAGGGGGAGGAGGGACTGACGATGCATGGAGCTCTTTACAAAAGATCAGTATCATCTCCAGTTTACTTTTCCTTTTGCTTTATTTTCTATTTATTATCAGCCTCGATTTAAAAATTATAAGCATTAGTTCCTAATAGTCCTTTTTGCCTAAGTATTTCAGCAGATGGGAGTGTAGGGCATCTCACAGCTCCCTGGTTTTGGTAGCAAGCCACTGTTTCTTGATGTGAAACTGATGGGCAAACTGAGACCCTCAGTAATGAAGCAATTTGGTTAAAATTAGAATTCGGGGGCAGGGGGGGGTGGGTTAAAACCCAACACTAAAACCTACATGAAGACACCTCAAGTACCTCCTGCTGCCCCAAGGCGAGATTAGCTAAATCTTAATCCTTCACTAGGCAGAACCCAGGCTCGCGCATCCAAGCCCAGTTTGTTAATTCAAAATCCATCCTTCCCACCTGCACCAGATGAATGTGTGTTGGCTACTTTCCATTCAAGAGACACGCTCTGACCCTGGCAAACATAGACTTGCTGTACTAAATTGGTTTTCGTCTAGTGCAGATGTAGTCACTCTCTGGACTGAGTTGTTTGCAAACCTTAAAGATGGGAGGAAGTGAGGAGATTCCAGGCCTCCCCTGGGTCTGTTTTTCTGAAGCAAAACTGATTAGCCATTTCCCTGTGCTAGCTGGCAAACCATCTCAATGCTGTGTTTACATAAATCACAATAAGTCTAATTCAGGCAGCAAGCCATGTGCAAACAGAAATCACTGCCAGATGCTCCTGCAGACGAGGACACTGAAGAAACCATCAGCTAATTCAGTCACCAGCTCCCACAGTCCCAGATTTTCTGTTGGTAAACTTCAGATAATGGAGCCCAGGAGATATTGGTAACAAGGTCTGGAGATTTGCAGCCGTTAAGTGCATCCACAATAGTATGTCAGAGAGCACTTAGAACAGTAATGTTTTGTGAGTGAATACAAGTGTTTCTCACTTATACTGCAGTTATCTGAATTTCATCCAACTCAAAGTTCATAAGGTGTTGTCCTAAACAGACTATTCTGCTAACAGTTGACCAGTAAAATGATGCTATACTCCTTAAAAGTAGGATTAGTAGAGGGTTGCAGCACTAACTGATGAGCTTGAAGGAAGGAAGCCCAGATTCACCATCAGTAGCCTGAAGGTTATCCACATCTCTCCCTTGAGCTGCAATGGAGACTGAGGAGTTGGGGAAGAATTTGATCTTCACTATATTCTTCCACTTCCAGAAACAAGTACTGTGTCTTGGAGAGATGAAGCCAGTTGTTGAGCTGTTGTGTCAGTTCCTCTACATCTGTGCTAAGTCCCAAGAATTCAGCAGTACCTAGCAGTCAAGGATCTGGGCTCTTTGCAAATCAATTTTGTAAAGGTATTTACAATGTAGACAGAGATATATATCTCCTTACAACTGTGCTCAGCTGTAAGCAATTTGGGAAGGCAATGCTGCAGCTTAAATTTTTCAGAAGTCAAAACCTCTGCCAACTGCTGACAAATAATTCACGCTAGTCTTAATCACTGATATCCCTGAACAAATTATTTGATTTATGGATTAACATCACTTTGGGTCAAGCAAAACTGAACACGGAGTACCTCAGACTGCTTTGGGGATCTCTGTACCCTCAGGCAGTGTTGCTTGTCTTTATAGAAATGATCTGTGAAAACCCACACACTGCAAACAGATGGATGAAAGAACGCCATCAGTTACCAGTCCCCAGAAAGATCACTCTGTCTCCACCCTCTCAGTCTTGATCCTTTAGGAAGACCTGTGAATTACCACCACAAGGCTGAGACTGAGAAGGAAAACCCATAATCTGAAAGCCATAGTTTTTCATAGAATCATTTTTGTTGGAAAAGACCTTTAAGATCATTAAAACCAGCCATTAACCTAGCACTGTGCCAAGTCGAACCACCAAACCATGTCCCTAAGCACCACATCTATGTATCTTTTAAATACCTCCAGGAATGGTGACTCAACCACTTCCCTGGGAAGCCTGTTCTGGTGCTTGACAACCCTTTCAGTGAAATTTCAGTGCAGAGACCAACCCCCATCTGGTTACAACCTCCTCTCAGGTAGTTGTAGAGAGCCATCAGGTCTCCCCTCAGTNAGATGCCTGGGGCTGTTGTGACCCAAGTGCAGGACTCAGCACTGAGCCTTGTTGAATCTCAAACAATTTTTTTTTCTTCCCATTTCTGTATCTTGAACTTTTTGGACAGCAGGAGATTCATGGCATGTTCAGTACAATGCCTCGAGTCTTGGAAAACTTGTGAGATATAAACAGTGCATGTTAGCTCTTGAAATTGTCCTGGCCTTCTTCAGCCCACTGGTCAGGCAATATTCAAAACGAATGGGAGGTCATACCCAACAGACCTAGGTGAAGGCTGCAAATCAGCAGCAGGGAGCAGAGGAGAACAGCATATAAGCAGCACCAACTGCAGACAAAATGCTGATAGCTTAACACAGGAAGACAAAGCACAGGCAGGGAAACAAGGGTGCAGGGCAGTGAAGTGTCTGGGACAAGGACATCTGAGCAGTCACAGGAAGAAAGCACCTTGTATCATCTCTAATATTTAGTCCCTGAGACCACACTATCTCTAGCCCATTTGCTGCGAAGGAGGTCAGGGCAGGAGAAAGAAAAATCCCATTTTCCCACAGGAGGGATAGAGTGGAAAGAATTTACCTGATGTTAGGCAGAAGCTAGGAGTGACTGTCAAGGTTGTTCTCACCTACAACTTTGGTTAACTGTGCTAGCAATTGTAAAGGCAAGAAGTAAAACAAAGTTATGCATCAGTCTCCGTGATTAAACGAAACCACGATGTGTTACATTCAGCAGCCTTCATTACAAAATGTTATTAGATGCTAAAATTTGTTCTCTGTTGGATGCCACATGCATTTTGTCGACTACATTCACAGGAAACAGACTTCAAAACAGTGAGTTTTTATTTGAGTAGGGAAGCAAACTTGGGTTTTGATGAGTAAAAAAGGAGGAAGAGAAGAGAAGAGAAGAGAAGAGAAGAGAAGAGAAGAGAAGAGAAGAGAAGAGAAGAGAAGAGAAGAGAGAAGAGAAGAGAAGAGAAGAGAAGAGAAAAGAAGAGAAGAGAAGAGAAGAGAAGAGAAGAGAAGAGAAGAGAAGAGAAGAGAAGAGAAGAGAA
>VXBL01005558.1:1395074-1415711 GCA_013400195.1 Aramus guarauna
ACCCAGAGCTTAGTCCAAAGGTGCAATAAACACATTTCAGAAAGTGTCCTGGTGATTTTTTAATTTCCAGTGAAAAATGAAGAGTCAGAAAAAAAAAAAAAAATCTAAAATCTTCAGGTTTATATCCATTTTTAGACATTGCTAGGCCTATTTCATCTCTTAGTCACATTTCTGTTTTGCCAATTTAATTCCACTGGTTTCAGCAATGTACCTTTCCCCACTTTAAAGCAGTGTCAGGGAAGGAGAAACATGCTCTGAATTAATCTCAGGAATGAATTGACGGCAACTTGAGAGAGAGAGAGAGAGGAGGGTGGTCCCAGAGGGCAAAGGACTCAATTTCTCAAAATGTAGCTCTAAATAATTAATATCTTGTTTCAGATCCCTAGTAATATACCATTGCTGTAGGACTCATGCTTTCTATTGCTATTAAACGTGTTACAAGCGCTCTGCATGAGTAGCACCAGCTCACTAAGGACCTGATCTAAACTCTGCTCGTCTCCTAGGTATAATTCTGTTCTCATTATAAGTCAAAGAAAGGCATCCTCTTACTTTCTGTCAACTTTGGAAGAAAAACTAGAAAATTACACTGTTTTGCAGTTTACTTTTGAAAAACCCATTGGTTCCAGCACAGAAGAACAGTACAATATATAGATATTGTTTTGTAGTTATAATTCAAATTAGTAGGACACAGCAAGCTTCACAGGATTTTGGGTGGCAGGACATGAAAACTAGGATTTTACTTGATCAAAAGAAAATAAATTTAAGGAATGACAAAGATCACAGCGGGTGCCAGGGCCCCGGCCTGCTGAATGCAGTAATTAATATCAATAGGAGTTCTCAGCATGGACATTGTCTCGTCCCCACCTGACTCTTGTCAAATGGATGCCAAGGACATCTGAGTAGCAGGTACCTGTCTCCCTCGTGGCTCCTCTGGATTCTCCTTAGTCACTACATGTTCATCTTCATTCTACACAACAACAAAAAAAAGTCATCTGTTGAAAAAAACCCCAACCAAGCAACTCTATCTGTAACCGTAGCAAGCACAGATTGAACTTGTCTGGGTTGGAAAGAGCCATGGTAGAGTGAAGGAAGGTCTAGGGGCTTTGGAGTCGTTCTGGAACAAGGAGAGGTATCTCATGAAGCCAAGGAAGGGCTCAGCCCATCTTGCTGTATACTGTTTTGAAGAGTACAGCTGGACCGGACAGCATGTGTTGTCACAACCTATCTCAACAATGACAGTTCATCCAGGAAGTTCCAAAAAACCCATCACCCCACCTCAGCCATCAAAAGCCGCTATCAGAATTATAAGGCTCATAATAATAGACATAAAGTTACAGCTACAATGAGTCACCGTACGAGAGAGGAGGGAGGGAAACCACCGCTTGTGTCATTAGAGCTTACCAAAAGGATTTGTTAAATCTGACTCCTGGTGACCCCAGGAAAAGGGCTTTGCTCTAAAACAAAGGGAGGAATTCAACAATCCCAATAGTTAGAGTTGGGACAAAAGATCCCTTTTCTAACTAAATTTGGCAACTGGTTCAAACACAAAAAGGGCAGTAGCTACAGCATTGAAAGAATGCTGGGATCACTACTGAACTAGCAGCAGCCAGTCCTAGTCCCCTGGACTCTTTGAAGCAAGCATGGACAGCCTGTGTCCTACACTGGAGTCTGATGCTGTGCTTGATGTTTCTATTTCTATCTAAAAGGTAGAAAGAAAAAATTAAAAAACAAAAACAAAACAAAAAAAAAACCAAAAACAACAACAACAACAACAAAAACAACAACCAACCAACCAACCAAAAAACACCACAAAAAAAACACCAGAAAAGCAGAGAGGAAAACCTCTGAGGGCCATGACATATACATTTCCCTTTGATTCCTGCAGTCAGGCAATTTTCCCACCACACCCCAGAGGTTCGAGGAAAGATGTCACACTGTGTTTGTAGCTCAGGCTTTGGTGCTAAATGCAGTTTGCCTTTCATAGTTGAAGCAGGAGACAGTTTTTATGGGCAACATACAAGATTATAACCAAGCATCCAAAAATATTTCTTTTCACTTTTTGCAAGCCAGCTGGGATCAATTCCCCTGTGAAGGTGCAAGCAGCTACAGTGACCATGTCACTGAAAAAAATACTAACTCAGTTGTCAACACAAAGGCTATTTAGAACTGTTTGAGATATCCTAGGAGCCCTCCCCAGCATCCACCTAACAGTCCAGAAGGGCATGGGTCTCCCATTGGTCCTGTCCATCTCTGAGCCTTGTACAAATGCATCATTAATAGTGCCCCACATCCATGTGGGTTCACCTGAGGAGGAACCCCCCCATCATTCTGACTGGTCTGGCTTTCCTTAGTTGTCCCAAAATGTTCTATGTGAAGGCTGCCATTCTCACCGTAATGGACCACTGTCACCCAGTTGTCCATCCCAAATGCAGAGTCCCTGTGCAAGAGGTGAGGCTGGGATAGCTCATCTCAGACCCAGCAATCCTTGGGCTCTCTGCAGACTCATGTCATTAGTTCATGCTTTCTAATTGTCTTTTGCACCAATGGAGGAGGGGCTAAAAAGACAATATCACTTAGAGTTCCCACAAAAGCTAGGAGTCAGTCTTCAGACCTGTTGTCAAAGGGGTGGCCTAACATTTGTCCATTCTTCAGTGGTGAGCAGACTGCAGAGAGACAGTATTTCTTAAGTGACACTTTAGAAAGATCATAATGGCATTTTATCATGGTATACTTCCAGAATGATGAGTATCTACTCAGTATCTCACATAGTGAGATGATGCAAAGTATAATCCTTCAGTAGTGACTAACAGAGCCAGGAAATACAACCAGACACTCTTATCACAGAGTTTTCCTTTCCTCACTCCCCAGCTAGGGAGGTCTTGATGCCTTGACACAATCCTTCCTTTACCTCCTTCCCTGAAATCTATAAGGGGTTTATGAAGAACAGAAAATTTCTTCACAGGAATCCAGTGCTCTCTCCAAACATGATTTAATCTTCAATTTTTCATCAATGGTGGCTGCTCACTTTGAGAATTCAAAAAAGGACTTTCTTCTTTTTATTAAAAGAGGAAGAATAGCTGAAATTCAAGCTATTTCTCAGTTTCAGATGAGGAGTGTAGCAAGTGGTTCTCAGATGACACACGAAGGGAAGCTTCGAGGTCTCACTGCTAATCCAAAGACCTGCCAAGCCACAGCAGTAAGTCTCCATTCCTCCGTGCCTCAGCTTCCCTCCTTGCAATCATACCCATGTATTTCAAAGGAATATAGTGAGCCCTGATTCATTAACAGCCCCTTGGGACTCAAAATATTATCAATTGGCATAATATGATTCCAATCTGTCTGGGAAAATGAGAAGGCAAAATCATTCTCAAGCTATTGAACAGTCTTTTCCAAGTTCTGTAACATTTGTCATTGTGATGCCTGTGTACCTCCCAAGATGCTGAAGTGCAGCACTCAAGATATCTTTTTCTTCAGATTGGACATTGGGAAAAGTTTTTTCACTGTGAGGGTGGTCGGTCACTGGAACAAGCTCCCCAGGAAAATGGTCATGGCACCAAGGCTGTCAAGAGTTTAGTTTTAGGTAGTCCTGCAAGGATCAGGGAGTTGGACTCAATGATTCTTATGGGTCCTTTCCAACTTGAGATAGTCTATAATTCTATGATTCTTCTCTTCCAATCATTCACTTCCTCATTCCGTTACTCTCCACTGCATGATCTAATGCACCAGCTCCAGGAGGAGTCTCCAGCTGGAGACACCTGAAATTCTTTGCAGGTGTGAATAAACCAATGTAGCACCCATCAAACACACAACTTGTAACTGAACCTGACAGTGATTGCAATGGGAAATTAGAGGGCATGGACTGGAATGAGGAGTAAGGGCAGGTAATTTATGGAGGTATTAAAAGACCTGTAGATGGGCACTTGGGGACATGATTTAGTGGCGGACTTGGCAATGCTAGGTTAACGGTTGGACTTGATGATCTTAAAGGTCTTTTCCGACCAAAACAATTCTATAATTCTATGAGCTGTACCGTACAAAATCAATATAGCATTGCCCCAACTGATTTGCATCATCTCTGAACTGTCTTCCTTGAGATGTCTATGCTAGAGATAATGGATGTAAGAAAGTGTACTGAAACAGTACTCAATGTCTAATGAGGATGTGAGTAGCGATGTATATGATCCACAGACTGGGGATTTCCACCGAGCCCTGTCCAAAGTAAGATTATGATGCTATGGTGGGACTTACAATATTTGAGTTTCCAGCCCAGATAGGAAATCTAGATAATTCAGTTTCATTCCTCCCTAACCCTAGAAGTGTCTAAGATCCAAAAGTGCTCAGTTTTTGTCTTGAAAGTGGAGTTTCATACTTCTGCTAGGGGAACCCACAGATCCCATCCCCCAGAAAGTACTTCCTCCCTTCCAGATGAATGGCATACAGGGGCTGGGACTCCTCCAGACTTTCATTTTGCTGGTCAGTAACTGCAATGTGCAAAATTAATTGGATTTTGTCATTTTAGAGACATGGAGATTCATTTTAGAAGTAAACTATAGACTTTGCAAAGCTTGGGCATGGGATCATAAGTGTAAGGCTATTTCTGTATCCTCTTCAATTTCTGTTTAACAGAAGAGACATCAAGAAACTTTTACGCAGAGACCAGGGTTCAGGATATCCTTTCTATGACAGTTTTTGCTAATGATGTAGAATTAATAGAATCATTAGATCTGATGGCTGTTAGACAAATGAGATGTGTACAGACAAATGAATTCAGCCACATCCTGTCCCCACCATCATCTTCACATTGACCCCAGGATCTCTTCTACCAGGATACAAAAACTCATGCCAAGAGACTAGCAGGCTGGAGACAAGACACAGACTGGCAAGGTCATGCCGGTCCCTCTGATGTTGTGTTGCAGC
Organism: Aramus guarauna; assembly: GCA_013400195.1. Lineage (NCBI taxonomy): Eukaryota > Metazoa > Chordata > Aves > Gruiformes > Aramidae > Aramus > Aramus guarauna. The sequence continues at coordinate 1,399,992 of VXBL01005558.1, forward strand.
TGTGTCACCCATAGGAGACACTAGGAAGCCCCTTTCCACCCTGCAGCCTCTTCCCCCCACCTCCAGAACCATCTCTCTCTTCAGGGACTCTCATGTTCCTAATGGCCACTCTATTTTGGTGCAGACAATAGGGGAACATGAGGTTCTGGGTAACAATATTCAGTCAGGATCCCTTCTATCTTCCATTGTATTAACTCAATGCCTGACAGAGGCTTTTTTATTTTCTTCTAGTTTGGATCTTTCTTGCTATACAATAGAGTTAACATTTGCTTACACCACCAGTTGCTTAGTGACAAAACGCAGATGTATTTTGCTTGTTATCCTCCAATCTCATGTTGTGTCAACTCAAAATTACATGGTCAGAAAAACATCTGTAAAACATGCTAATTAACCCTAAGCTTAAAAATCCTATAGAAGGATTTCTTAGGAGTGATAGGACAAGGGATGTTTTTAAACTAAAAGAGGGTAGATTTAGGAATTAGGATATTAGGATTTTAGACATTAGGAAGCAATTCTTTATTATGAGAGTGGTGAGGCCCTGGCACAGGTTGCCCAGTGGATGCCCCATCCCTGGAAGTGTTCAAAATCAGGTTGGATGGGACTTTGAGCAACCTGGTCTAATGGAGGGTGTCCCTGCCCATGGCAGAGGGTTGGATCCCTTCCAACCCAAACCATCCTATGATTCCATGACATAAGTTCGAATGTTATTAAAGTTCTATAAACCTCTATCTTCTTCTTCATCTTCTTCTCAGAGATGTTCAGCAGTTCCTGAATCTGGAATTTCACTCTTTAAAAAAGACTAGAATACAACTCATATAAGTGGAGGAAATTTTCACTCCCTGTTACATCCAGCCAGCTTTTTTTCCATACTCCTATAAACATGTCCAGTACACTTCTGAAGTGTATAGCACTGGAGGTTTTCCACATATCAACTTTCCTTGCTGTTTAGTCATATTTTTTTTAGCTATATCTTTAACATTCATTCATATATATATATATATATATACACACACACAAAAGTTATAAATCATTTGCTTTGTCTGAAATGGCCCAGAGAGGAATACTTGAGAAGCAAGTACTACAAAGACAAACATTTGCAAGTTGTACATTTGCAGTCATGGAGGCAGAATCGGCATTACTTACTAGCTGACATGTTCTTTTTACATGCTAATGATATTAGTGAGTGCCTTATTCACAGTACCTTATATGCTGTCTTTCTATCATTTGTTTGAAAAGGAAAAAAAAAAAAAAAAAAAGAAAAAAAAAAAGAAAGTGACATTCATGTGACCCTACGGTGATAAATTAGAATGCATAAAGCGCGAGAAAAAGAAAACAAACAAGCAAACAAACAAATCTTGAACTTACATGGGAAACGTATTTTATTTTCCATGGATACTATGGATTGAAAAAATAAATAAATTTCAATGTCAAGTTTTTGGAGTTTCTGTTAAAAAAAAGACTTCTTGTTTTGTTGTGTTGTTTGTTTGGTTTTTTATGTCTGAATTATAAATAGCAGAAGAAAAAAAAAACAACTCAATGAAAATAGGCATCGCTTTTAAAAAGATGTGCATTGTAGTCAAGGCCACTTTTTCCTCAGTAATACTTTTCCAACAACACAGCTTTGTGAGCATGGAGGGCAATCCCAAACTCTACAATTACTTTCCATAACATGATGCATACAATTAACATATTTTGTGGACAATGAACACACACCCAGATCTCCACTCAGTTGCTCACACAAGGTGTTTCATGCTGTTTGAGATGCTCTGGAGTATTAAAGACATACACATGGGGCTGGTAACTAGGAGTTACTCACACCCTTCCAAATCAGCAGCTAGAGACCAGTTTGGAAATACCATGACATCTGAAAAGACACACTCATATCTTGGATGTAAGTAGAAAGAGAGAAAGGGAGATAATTAAGAGAATGAGGGATAATGGAGATGGTGGGATTTAAAGCTCCATCTGACCAAATGCATGTCTACTGTAGGACTGATGCTTTGAACAACACCATCGCTCTCTCGCAGTGGGTCAGAGCTCGATTTCCTATAGAAAAGTGCCCAGCACAAGTTGGTGAGTTGAACACATCTCTGTGGTAAGAATTCAGGGCTTGACTCTCTTTCCCACACTTAGGCATTATGTGATGTTTAAGGGTTTCCACAAGACATACAGATGAGCCTGACTGGTGGGACACAAGATTTGAAGCCTGTGCCCTTCTTGACTCACAGCTAGAAGCTGTGTGGGATTCCCTAGATCATCCCCAAAGGCTCCAGCTGGCAATGTGTGGGCAACTGCATAAAGCCCATACGTCTAATCATGTCAACCCCTCCTTAGATTGCTAGCTTTGACTGGGTGCCTTTCCTTCAGACAGTTAAAACTAGATGAGCTGAATCCTGTTTATCCTGGCCTTGTTCGTCTCTTAATTTTGACATCTACATCCTTATTTAATAATAACCTTTTCAGAGCAGTTTTGGCTACATGAAATATTCTACAGACTGACTGCTACAGTTTCATTATGTGAACAGTTACCTTCATGTTGTGCCATCAGTTGCATTTTTTAAATGCGAAAATATGTATTGCTTCAGTGTGATTATTTGTAAAAGAAGAAACGGAGGCATCTAAGTATGGAGAATTTTAGATTCTTACAGCTGCTGGCATTAAAAATACAATCAGGAAAGTTTGTCTGACCACACACTATGTGAAGTGAGAACATTTCACTGTTATCAGACAGGTTGTTAAATGACCTTTAAGTTTTTTTTCTCTTTTCCTCAGCAAGGCACATTTAACTTTGCATAGTCTCCTGAATAAAAATCTCTCTAATAATTACATTTTCCAGCTCCTGTGCCTTTGTCCCTAGATGACTCCTAAGTAAAGCCTACTAACTGCAGGAAGCTTGGTTAGTTACAGCCATTTTAGACCACAGCCTTGGAGAAAAGAAGATTACTCACCAGAGGTGAAAAATGACCCGAAGGCATTGGCTCTCTAGTGAAGCAGAGGACACGAGCTGACCCTTTGCATAGGACTATTATTCTCCTTTACTCTTTGACTCCAGCTCCAGCTTTTGCTTTTGCTCTTCTGATAACCCTAACCTTTCCCTCACCATGTATGACAATGACCTCCAAGCCTATACAGGATATCACAAGTTACTGTGGCATGAGTTGCAGTAACTCAGTGACCTTTTATCATCCTCCTTCCAAGGATAAAGCTGCCTCTATAAGACATATAAAATGGGTCCTAAAGATCCTAAAGTTGGTGTGAGAAACAAATTCTCAATATTTCCCAGTTCCATCCCTCATTACACCTGGAGATACCAGCTTCTAGCAGCTTCATGATGTCCAGGTAATGAGCTTTTAAGTCTATCCCCTGCCATCATTGGTGCTTCTGCTCTTGTTGCCATTTTCTCATGACCTACACATCCCAAGCCAATTTTGCAAGGAGGAAAGTGCCCCTACAGAAAAGTATGAGGTCAAGGAATATTTCAATATATAGAGAGCTGATTCTCCAATTTGTTCGAGACTGTTCTGTAACAGACATAATCTTTCTTTCATGAGCCATGAACAACGGTCCACTGGCAAGTCACAGGATGACCATGTTGGATCATGTGAGTGAAGGTTCATCACCATAAACACAAAGGCCTAAGGAAGGTCAGAGGAATGATGGCAGATGGAGGAACCCCAGTAGCCTAATCAGCATGAAGGGAGCATGCTGAACTGACCACCCCTAAGGCTATCAAAGGAGAACAACTAGACCATTGTCCCAGGTGGGAAACTCAGCAACTTGTAGACTAAAAGGAGTCATTACATAAAGGGGTATAGCACTCATTATGGGGTGCAGGCAGAAGAGCATCGGAGACTACATAAACTGGAGATTGCATAAACTTACTCTGGGATGTTTTTAATAGGATTGTGAGAACACGTGATGCTTACTAAGGGTTGTTTAGGAGAAGGACCAAAATCAGGAGAAGTGAGGTATCAATGTGAATTTGGTGGAAGCAAGCAAGGCAAACGAGATGGGAAAGGGGACAAAAGGGGCTGCTCTGGTGTAAACAGGCTACTGGGTAGCATGGGTTGACCTGGTCAGCTCCTTTTCCAGTCTCTGCAGACTATAATATATACTCTCTAGATACTATTTCTAACTGTATTCTGGGTGAGACTGCTTTCTGCTCTGGGTAAGTGCATGTGAATAGTAGTGAACTGCAAATTGAAATAGCTGACGAGTAGGAGGAGAGGTCTGCATACCAGCAGCTGGAGAGGAGCCATGAACCATCACAGCTCAAAAGTCCAGGTGGAAGCAACTGGGGAGACCTGAAAATTTGAGGGCCAGCTACTGCACAGGCTGCCTAAGACCAATTACTGATGAAACTGATGTTGTATGTGTAAGTATTCCTGGAACAAGTTCAGTCCGGCAGCACTTTTCATGTTTCTGGGAGTGTTGTTTGTTTACATGGATGCTGGTAGGGCGTTGTTTTCCATTTTCTGTCTGTATTGATCTATATGGCTGGCCATGTGTATACATATATGCATACATATATATATATAGGGGGGCATTCATCTGGAAAATGTGCTCAGTTTTATCAGTGGCTGTACCTAGGGACATGGAACTACAACTGCCTCTCACATATTGGGTTATTTGATTTAATAACCTTTAACAGACCATAAGCTAACACACATCAAGGACAGTAAAAGTGCTTTACACCAGGCTTCAGAGAAAAAAAAGCAAAATAATAATAAAAAAAAGAAACAGTTATGGTATAATCAGAAAATGCTTGTGCAATAGTCAGACATTAGCAAAGTGTTTTCCACCTTCACTCTTCAGCACTGAGTACTGACTGCATTTTTAATTGCTTGTCTCATCGTTACCAGGAGGTAGATGACTGCTCTGTGAGTGAACACGTTATCCTCCTCATGACCTTGTCTTGTTTCCTCTAGTTGGTCTGATTCTCTTGCCTCCAGCTTGGAGGCTTGCTTGGGATTGCCTGACCCATGTGCAGGACCTTGCATTTGGCCTCAGTGAACTTCATGGGGTTCACACAGACACACCTCTCCACCCTGTCAAGGTCCCCCTGGATGGCATCCCTTCCCTCCAGTGTGTCAACCACACCACACAGCTTGGCAAACTGTCATCAAACTTGCTGAGGGTGCACTCGATCCCACTGTCCATGTCGCTGACAGAGCTGTTAAACAGCACCAGTCCCAGTACTGACCCCTGAGGAACACCACTTGTCACTGGTCTCCACCCATGATCTGCCTTCTTCACCTAGAGACTCTGCATGTGGTGCCTAAGAAAAGCCAGTTGATGAAAAATTGTGCTGCAATGCATTTTAAAGTTATTTTAAAACTTCATTTTAAAAAAAAATAGTGTCCTCTTAGTCTGCATTTTTCTAACCTGTCCAAGGTCTCCCTTTGTGGTTTTGCTCTGCTCACTGAAGTGCTGAGTTAGTCTTCCTGAGCAGGAGTATTGCACACCATAAGGCCAGGTGGGTTCTTATCAGTACAAAAGCAGGAATATCTCCTGATTTCTTCTGTAAACACCTTACCAAACCCTCTCTAGGACTGTGCTCAGATCTCATTTCCTCTGACGGTTCCAATGGATGAGCCCTGATATTAGAGGACAAGTTATTTTTATTATTTTCCCAAATGCATGAGTTCACTCTCAGCCCTGTTACCTTCCATCTCATGTTGATGACTATATTTTGCAAAGTGACACAACTCTTCTGGTGTGATATTTTCATCCTCTTCTGAACTGACATTTCCCAGCTTTGCCACAGAAGACTGCCTCTGTTACCAGCAGGTTGCTTAATCCCTCTGTTCCTTATCTAAAAAAATGAAGAGCTTAATGAGGCTGTAACCGTCCTCTCTTGCTAAATTGTCAGATCTTCAGAGCAAAGACCATCTTTCCCCAGGTGAACATTCAGTGACTAACACATTGCAGCCTTGATTGAATTGATGCCTTTGAGCAATGTTTTCATACCAATTTAGCTACACCAGAGAGGACAGTAGAAAACATTTCTGTGTCAGGAAGTTTCCAAGGGATCTTCAGGGATAACAGGAGATTAGAAGCTCTTGTCGATTTATCTCCCATGAGAAAGGCATGGACACTACTCTGAAGTCAACAGAAAAGTTGCATTCAAAAACAGCGGAAAACCCACCAATTCAACCGGCATCCACCATTTTCACTGGTATGATAGTTTTCCTTGCAGAGACCAGTGTCACAAGAGAAGAAATTTATGTCTCTTTCAGTATTACTAAGAGTACTGAGGTATCGCACCCCTGTCCTATACAGTTTCCTTGCAAAATACGTAACATGGGAGAAGGTTCAGCAAGTGTCTTGGGTCTACCAGGGACACCTGCCCCATAGAGGTCCCCTTTTCATTTTCTGGAAAGCATACTGCCTTGAGGTAGAGGGTTGGAAAAGAGCATGCAGGACCTCTGCCACTGCCTTGGCCTCTTCTGATTGCCACATTTGCCTCTCAGAAAGGTTCAAGATCCACTTTCCTCATGGATATGCATTGACCAACTGGCAGAGCTAGAAATACCTTTCCCTTTTGTATGCATCAGGCAGCCTTGGAGTTCCTGCTCTGACAGAAAAGAGGAGAGAGTGAGACAGTTTTTCTCTGTACTTTAATCCAGGGAAGACTCTTGGTGCAGCTACTAGACAGTTTTTCTGTGGGGTATCAAGCCCATTTTGCAGATGGTAAATTGAAGCATACAGAAATTAAGGGTATCTTGACCAGATTTAGGGGTCTGACCATTACTGGAACATATCTCATAAAGGCTCGGTGCACACAAAGTAATTAGAGACATAATTTTTATTGAAGAGTTAGCAGTTTAGGTTCCAATATCTAGGAGGAGGTAGATATTCCATTTTGAAAACTGGAACTTCTTTTTCTAACTCCTGAATAATTTTTGCAGATTTTAGCCATAAAAAGGAGGCACAAGGATCTACATGATAGCTGTCTGAAGAGTGCTGTTTGTATAGTCCAGGAACTGTGTGTGAACCAACTGACTCTGCTTTCTTCAAGGATGGCACCAGCACTAGGAGTATGATGTCCATAGGACAAACTTTTCAAGGACAATGCCTGCAGTTTAAATGGCAAGGTTAAAGAGCTTTACGCTGAGACTTTCATCTCGAGGTGGGAAACCTCAAAGGAAGGAGGCATCACTCACAGGAGCTGTCTTCATCTGGATAAGTCCCTTTTAGAGTCAAGGGATTTTAGTAAGTAGCTCTTCTCATCTAACAGAGACACTTATGCTGGTCAGACAAGTCACACCATGAGCTCCATAGCCTCTCTTGACTGGATCTCCATTGATTAAAATCAGATCCTGGATGTTCAGGTCAGATAGAGACACTGACACTGTAGGTGCAAAGTTAGGGAGTGCTCGTCTGTAGTTGTAACTGAGATGATAGGCATCTCTTAACTCTTCTGCTGAAAGCAGCTGAATACAGTACAAAGTTCAGGGAAAAACGCTCACCCCAAAAACTCACATGCATGCAAACTGAGCTGAGGCATGCGAGTTGAACAGCCCAGAGAGGCTGTAAATGCCCCACCCCTGGAAACATTCAAGGTCATGTTGGTCGGGGCTCTGAGCAACCTGATCAGGTTGAAGATGTCCCTGCTCATTGCAGGAGTGTAGGACTAAATGACCTTTAAAAGTCCCTTCCAACCTAAATCATTCTATGAGTGTACGATCTTTCAGCCAAATGTGAAGTGAGGATCTAGGGCAGCACAAAGGCTATGATCTATGTTCTCTTGCATCCTGGGAATCCTCCTCTCTTGTCCTTTCTCCTCTTGCCTCTCTTGCGCTGCCTGCCACAGCCCAGGCCACCTGCAAGGTAAAACTCTTTCCATTCTTCCTGCAGCACTAGAGCAGTTCCCACCTCTGCTGTCATGTTGGTGCTGCTCCCTCCACCACTCCCTCCTCTCTGCACAGTTCACAGTGACAAGACATTTTACATTGCAATGACTGATTGAAATTGTTTTACCACCAGCCTTGAAAGAGAGTTGATTTGTAAGGCACGGACACCCCCTCCTGGCTACTAAGCTGAAAAGAAGAATCCCAGATATCAATAATCATGAGCTTGTTTCAAAAAAGGCAGCCATGCATGCAATGATTGTGGCAAAGTAGCTCTCATGAATACATCAGGAGAACATCCTGAGCATTCACGAGAGGTGCTGGCACAAAAGAAATTGCTTAATGCAGCAAGGAAATCATTCAGTCATAAAGGCAGTTTATACTTTGTACATTTCATCTTTATTTATTTTTTTATTACCGCCTAAAAAAGGAAAGAGAGAGAGAAAACAATAATAATGGCATTACATAAAAGGGTAACAGATCAGAACATGCTGATCTATCAGTCAGGATGACAAAAGACAAGATGACAGCAATGTGGAGACAAGGAAACCTCTGTTAAACATTTTCATCTAATAGGAAAATGTCACCCTGCTAATGAGACACCCAAAGTGATACTAACACTCAGAATTAAGATCTACAACCCAGAGCAAAACAAACTAGACTCTGATTTCAGATATGGGCCTGGGAAGTGTCTGTAGTAAATATATGACAAGAAATAAAATGTTGCTTTGGACCTGCAGTTACCATCTGAGCATCTAGTGCCAGGTCCACCAAAGCTATGTCAGAAGCGATCCTTCATTCAGCCATGCAACATGGAAATTTAAGCGTGGCCGCACCAAGTTGGCACACAGGTCCATGTAACCCCATATCTACTCCTCATGAGGATGTTCTCCCAGCTTCTAATGATCTCTGTGTGGGAAGCTCCTGAGCCAAGCATCTTGTCTTTGAAACTTAAAGATCTAAATTATTTTTCTTTCATGGGCTTGCTCCACTGCTTTGTGAACTCCTCTAAGTGTGCAACATCTGCATCCCTCTGCAGCAAACTGCTCCACAGCTTGAAAAGGCTTTGTGAAGAACCAATTTATTTTCTGTGTTCCCAGTTTACCACCTTCAAGCCCTCAGTTTTTGATCTAGGACGCTCTGTGGACATTTTTTTACCTATTTGTTTTCTCTAGGCCACTGAACAGTTTTATAGTCTTCTTTCATGCCCTTACTTAATTGTTCCTTCTCTGGGGTGAAGACTCCTGAGCTGAAGACCCCTGCAACATGGGATACACTGAGAGAAGTCCTCTGTCCATTACCTCTGCTTGACAAGAAGGTGTTCATTTTTCCCTTTTTCATGGTCTGTAACGTAGGTGATGGAGACAGCAGTCTATACTGCTGAAAAGGTAGTGGGAGGTAAGAAGCAAATTTGCAGATATGAAAAATTTAGTATTCATATTCATTTTCTCCTGTTAAAATCAGCAAGCATAACACATCTTGATCTCCTGATTTATTACAGCAGGTGGGGGAAGGAGCAGCAAGCATTCCCACTCGCCCTAGCAAACAGGCTGAAACTAGGGCTGACATACACATCCCGTAAAACAGCTTAGGTGGCCTGAAACAAGACCCTGCTTTTCACATGGACTTCCACTGTGGCTGCTTGGGATAAAAATTTGGCCTATTTACCTTGATGGTGTCTTGGTGCAGTGAGTTATTTGGTTGTTGCTTTCAGTTTACAAAACTTTCCCCTCAGGCAACACAAAGCCATGTCAACAACTCTGTGAGACACACTGTCTGCAGTCACTGTTCACACAGCCTCCCCAGCACGAGCGATGCCGCGTTTGCTGATTGTAAGAGTTGCATGGGAAGTCAGGAAATTTGTACTCCAAGCCTTGCAACGGTTTTACATAATATGAGGTATTGGAGCCATTTCCATAACACCATGGCTTAGTCTCTAATCTAAAAATAAAAATAAGACAGCAACAGATGTTATCTTTTCTCTTGTCTTCCTGTGTATCTGTAAACTCAGTTCAAGTGAGTAAAGGGTTCAGAGTTTACCTGGAAGGTTCTTACATGCACTTGTAATACCACTATCTACTAGCTCCTGTCATGACCTTCTTTCCACAAGCTGTGTACAGGCTTGAAGCTGAGCCATTTATATCAAATTTTGAACTTCATTCACTACAGTATTGCCACCTGCTTGTCTTGGACCAAACCTGGGTCGTTACCTGTTTCTTCCTTTCAATAACTCTTTTCAACGCAATTCTTCATGTAGGGATAAATGAGGTATAGAAACCCTCACTGGACCTAACAAACTGGATGTTAGCACAGGTGAGCCTGATCTCCAACTTATTCTGATCTCAGAATTCCTATTTCAACCTCTTGACAAAGTTTTTCATCAGCCTAACCCTACCTGAAATTACGGTACTCGTCTGAAAAGCAGAAATGCTTTCTAGAAACTCAAGAATTGCAAAACAATCCCAACCACTGGCCCAAAGAGAACGAGCAGTGCAATCAAGCCATTTTGTGGTCTTTAAAAGGCCAAGTTCATCTGTGCTGCTGTCAGGATGGCCAACCAGTAGCCAGCCACCCGGCTTGCAGCAAGACCATGTTATCGTTACAGCACCCCAGCAATGGCACTTTGCTCAGGAGGCATCTGCTCGGTGGCTTAGTGCCGTAAGCTGGCGTGAAGCCTGCCCCAACCTCCAGCTGCGTTGGAGTCTCCCACACTGCTGCTGTAAGCCTGTCACATCCCTCAGCTGCTATTACCTAACAAACACGGTTCTGGGGTGCACCATCTCTCCCCGCCTGGCAGTGATCTTCTGTTTTCACCGTAACATTTTGACACTTTTTTCTAATGCTGATTCCTATTATGATAATGATGAGAATTACCTTGGTATATACAATTCCTCCGGTCTACCAGGCTTATTCAGATTTTATATTTCAAGGCTGTGATACTCTTTGTAAGCATACCTGAGGTGGATCACAGCAGCTATTTCACAGAACCCTACAGCTTCAAAAAGCGGTTGAGGACGAGACAAGAACTGCCGAAGAGAATTCAAGGTACCAGAATTCTAATAAAACATTCACACTGGGAAATATGTATTTTTTAAAGTAAGAACAATCCATCACTGTGGAACAGCTGACACCTAGGAAATGACAGATGTGCTATCATTTGGGATGTATAAATCAAAAATGTGGACAGCCTTGTAAAGATGTGACAACTGGTTATTGCTATAAGTGCAGGAGTTACAGGCACGAGGTTCTGGTATGGCTTGTACACACAGTTAGTGTGTCCTGCCAGGACATCCAGTTCCTGCTGGCTCCCTCACTATCAAGGAGATCCAGAAATCAGCTGACACAAAACCACCAGAAGTTGACCTACTACCCCTAGGTAATGCAAGATCAGCCATAGTCTTTATTCACAGACAAAAATGATGCCTTCAAAGGCCAGGAAAGAAATTATGTGGTGGGTTGGTCTTGTACCTCAAACCAAAATAACTTCTAACCTCACAGCAGGAGAACAGATGTGCCGTTATTAAAGTCCAGTATAACACGCACAATGCAGGGGCATGGATATGAGTGGTCAGGTCCTTACCCTGCCAGGGCAGTAGAAGGGTTTACAGTGGGAAAGTCCCTCTTACCCACACTGATAGTCACTATACCATCTTTCCCACGGTGGCCAGCAGGTCCTTCCTAGGTGTCAACGTTGGCAGAGTGCATTGCCATGGCTGTTTCACTGTCCCAAGGATTGCACCACCCTGTTCCCATACATCCTTATGGTCACTATAAAGCTTTGACCAGGAATGGCCTCAGAAAAAGGCATCAACTCTCCTCCAGCAGCTCCAATTTGGAGTCCACAAGATTCAAGGGCCCCCTATCAACGTTAGTTAGTGCCAATCAGCCTATAAGTACATCTCCCAGGCAGGCCAGCAGTGACCTAATACCCTTTTTAACACTGTCGGACCCAATCACTACTTACCTTGACTGCCCTGCTTTATTCACTCTCTTGGGAACTTGGGTATTCTCAAGCGAAACACTGGGATTTGCTCTGAGTGATGAATGACTTATAGACATTTAAACGTACATTTGCATTTGGGGTCATAAAACACAGTGAACATGGTAGTAAGTAGCCTGTTCACAGACTAATGTTTTTCTAAATAGGCTAACCAGCTGAACAATTGGAGCTATTCATCAGCGGTAACTTTTGCATTGCTTTCTATTACAATGTCACTATATTCACAGCCAGGGTTGAAAATGCATTTACATATTAATCCCAATTCTGTTTTTCTCAAGGTTAGTGGACAAAATGAAACATCGAAGCAATCCAATCAGTCCTAGTGCTGTTGTTTCTTTTATTAAAATTCATGGCCTACCTTATCATTTTTGTTAAGCAAAAAAAAAAACCACTATGTTAAAACTGACAGCTCTATCAAAGGCAGATAAAATTTAGAGTATAGGAGTTTTAATCTCTATTTCCTTTCTTTCTACTAAAGTGATTGCAAAATGACTTGCATCTTCTTTTCTTCCCTTCTTTCCATCTCACATGTGGTTTATCTTCACAATAGCAACAACATCACCTCACTGACTTTTGGAGTAGAGGATCCAGTGTATTCAACCACTCTGACCACTTGTCTCATCCAGGACACAGATATCCACTGGCAACTCCCTGTATAGAAGAGCCACAATGCAAAACTTATGTCTTACTCCAGATGTCATGGGTTTGTTTTTTTTCTCACTCCTATTTCTTACCTTGGGTATTTCATGGTTGGAATTCCCTGATGAAACTGGAACCAAGAGCTGAGATCCTCTGTTATTCCCAATCTCTTTGAGGTTATCAGTCATCACAGTCTAGGTACGTATTTTTCTTCTCTTAGCCCGTTCCAAGATAATATGGGCTTTGTCTTTGCAAACTGTTTCCTACCTCTGGGGAAACATACATGGTGGGAAAATTGGGATCACTAAGGTAGCTTTGTGAAAGCTGTGATTTATAGCCTCTTTGGGACTTTCCCCTTCAGACTTAGACTGATTTTCCTCTGAGAGCAGAACAGTAGAACAGTGCTTCCTGATGGAGGATGAGCAGGAAGCTCCCACATACTCCTTTGGTGTGAATTCTCCATGCAGCTGAAGCTTCCTAAAAAAGCAGCATGTAATCCTGTATTTTTGTTAGTCAGCGGTGGCTGAACTGAATCTGATCTGTGGCTGTATGAGGCAATCATATCGCCTTCAGCAGAATCAAGGAAACACAGAAATGGCTTCGGGGTTTAAGGTCTATGTTCAGATTACCTCTGATAGCTACTGAGCTGGTGTGAAAACTTATGGCCCACAAAACACCATACAGAAAGTAGTTTGGGAAGATATCCTGGCTTGAGAAACAGATCCCTAAAATACCATAGTGCATAATATTAGGGAGTTGATACAGTAAATGGGGGAAGGCCTTCAATGTCTTCTCAAGACCAAGCCTTCAGCAGTCACCCCACAGATGGACTTCAGTTCAGCTGAAGTCTGTTTTTCTCTCAGGCTAATGATGTTCCTGCTGAATACAGAGGGCTCGGAGACCTTTCCAGCATGTTCCTGGATCTACAGACTGTGTATGCAGTGAATACACAAGCACCAGCAAGATGTTTCCAGCTGTCATTATCTTCAGTTAGGATGCTGCTGCCCTGCTCCCGTTGGCTGATGATTTATTAAGAGCTATTTATGCCTGAGCCAATATTTCCTTCTGTTATCCTATCTATTTGCAGTGTCCTCTGCAGCTCCACTACATTGCTTTGATTTATGATTCATGCTATTTTATTTTCTTCAGAGTTCTGCTATATTTATTTATGTTGCCCTGAAGAGCTGATTTGCAAATGTACCAGTCCCAGCAACTTCAGCCAGACCCCCTCCCTGCCTGCACACAATATCATCTCCTTCTTTTGAATAAGTCATTGCTTTTACAGAGAGTAATAAATTTTTGTAAGAATTTTTCATATAAGACCCAGTGTAGGGGTCATTAGTAAACATCTCTCACCTGTTAATGGGGATGATTTGAATTCTTGTAGTGTTTCTGTTAATAGGCAAAGGTCTAATTAAGACATTAATAAAAAATAAACCATTGTTATTAATTTTCTTTAATGGAGGAGGGGAATATATTGTTATGTAATTTTATTAGATTAAAATAAATTTATAGACTTTGAAAAAAGCCCTGTTTCTGTTGTCTCACAGAAGGAAATGCTCCTGAATATGCAAAAATCCTTACTATCTGAGCTGGAAAGAAATTCTAGGACACTGAGACCAGACAGGCAGCAAAGACTCATTCCCTGAAGCCATTTTCCAGTATATATCTGGACTATTTTAAAAATTCTAAGCAACAGCACCCCTTTCCCTCCCTTTCTTCAGCCTTGCAGATATTTCCACTCTGACTCCGTCTCCTTTCCTTTTACACCACTTAATAGCTGCTCCCCAGTTCCATCATCCTCTATGATGTCTTTGGCTCTGATGAGTATGTCTGAAGGATATAAGTGGGACTCCATTACACTATGCCAAGTGATAACTACACCTTGTTAACTCAAATGAGAGAGCTGTGCTCTACTGAGGGCTTGACTTTGCACGATGGAGAGAAAGTAACCCCACCATAGTCCTTGCCTTGACTATAAGGGGTGTTGGGACAGTCTCTTGTTTCTCATGGTGCATTGCCATGGTTGGTCTTGTTGCAATCCTTGTTAAAATACACCAGGCAAGAAAACCAGAACATTGAACTTCTGCTGGATATGACCGCTATTTGACTTGTATTACCATGACTCTCCCTGGAGTCAAAACATTTGTCTGACTGAGAAACACTATCCTCCCAGTACTCAACTAAGGAGAGCTTACACCAGTGGGTCCCACAAATCAGCCCGACACCTGAAGTCGATTGTCCCTTCCTTTCATGCAATTGCAGACATCCCATGACTCACTTGGACCACTAGTTTCCACTGCTTTGCCACACTTTTCCCATTCCCATGAGCACAAATAAGCTTCATGCTGGCCCACTGTATGCTTTTCTTATGGCTTCTACTGATTTTGCCTACTGAGCAGCTCGGCTACAGTCCAAATCTCTGGCCATCTTCTTGCAAAACCTTGTTCATTCCTCTCACCTCCGGTACATGACAAATGATTGTGTCATCCTTCTACTCCAGGGTCCTGATCTGTGTGACAAAGAGTTTCTAATCTCACCCCATTGTTCATCTCTTTCTCCCCTTAATCTCAATCAGCTCAATGTGTCAACAGCACTTGCTCGAAATCACTTATCACACACAAAATTTATCTAGAATTAATCAGAGACAATTTGAGGTGTTTATTAAAGCAGCGACAATCTCAGCTTGACCTTGCAACAAGATTTCTGTTTCAAAGAAACAACTTTTTCTTTTTCTTTTTTTTTTTTCCCTGACACAGAGTTGAAAAACTTTCATTAGGGAACTAACGAAGGTGAAACTAGCTGCTGCGCTTCAAGAAATTGCCAGCAACAAATTCTACTTAACAAACCTGACATTTTCTCTCTTTTTTTTTTTTTCTTTTGTTGAGAGAAGAACACACAAGCCTTGCACGAATCACCTGCCCAGGCCCTGCTGAGCTGAGAAAGGGTCTCATTTTGCTGAGTTCCCTCCTCAAACCTCACACCCTCAGAGAGATAGCAGTGGTAAGACCAAGATCACATAGAAACGCTGTTCTGTTTCTCCTTCCTTGCTAGATCATTTGCAACCACCAGTAAGACATGGTTGAGTCTCTGGTATTGAAAACGTTCTAATTAAACTGGGATGGTTTTATCTAGAGAAACATACAGCGCTCCTGGGAGTAGAGACCCAGACTTCAAATACATCCCTATTCAGCTGAATGTTTACCCCTCAAATTAAAAAAAAAAAAA
>VXBL01005558.1:1415740-1440990 GCA_013400195.1 Aramus guarauna
AAAAAGGGATTACATATGACAATTCAGTAATTAGGGTATAGCTCCCAACTGCAGAGAAAGCCTTGCACCCAGCTCTGGACATGGGCTCTAAGCACTAAGTCCTGCAGAAGTTGGACCCCTCAACTTAGTAGTCACAGTCAGTGTCAAAGGATGGCTTTACTGTTAATGTTTATTTTTCCCTCTTTCATTTACCTAAGCCTAAGCAATTCAGAGCTGTTACAGATTTGAATGACCCCATGTATTAATTCTGATCCAATAATTTGCAGACCTGGTCTATATGCATAAGGCAGATGGTCTGCCACATTCAAAAGAAGCACAAATTGAAAATCAAGTCTGTGGACTCTGCTGGGAACGACTGCTCCTTTTGAAACCTCAGCATCTGCAAAGACCTGTCTTTCTGTGAGTGCAGAAAGGCTTTCCAAGCTGCCAAGACACTTGGCAGCTCCCTGTCAGCCAGAGACGATTAAGCATCTCTTGTTAACAGCTCTCTACTGCCTCAGTGCAAGGCACAGATCAGCTGGCTCTCTAAATGAAGTAGCGGCTTGGTCAGAGCCACTGACCCCGTGCTTCCAAAACCATTTCTCCTTTAATCAGGCTTGTCAGAGGAGACTGGCTCTCCCAGGGAGATAGCTGAGCTTCGGTCACTGCCATCCACAATTCCCTCACTCCTCATCTTTCCACCTCCTCCATCCAAGAGCTCATCTGTTCTTGTATTCAGAATTATGTTCATCAATCAAGAGGATAAGATGGATGCAAGCTCCCGATTACACTGTAGACAGAAAATTATTAAGTCCCATCAAATCACTGCTCCAGAGGACAATATACCAAATCTTACAGAAATGCTCTTTTGTCCTATTAGCAGAGGGTTTTCCAAACTCAGGGATTTCTCCAGAGAGATCAGGCCCTTGGTTTAACTCTGGCCCTTATTACAAAATATATTTCTTCCAAATAGGAAAGAGAAAGGGAGCCATCTGACCTGATGCTGAGTCTATACCACATCAGTTGTGGAGAACAAAGAAGGAACATCTGTTCCCTTGTTTTAGGAATCTATCCCCAAAAGACTCTTTTCTCTAAGTTCCCAAGTAGTTTCAGGATAAATGAGAGTATTTGGGGCAAGTAATTAATTTGCTAGGGAAAAATTATTTCTTAGCTACTTCTTTGTGCATATTTAGCTTTTGTGTCCAGCTCTTTATCTTAAACTGGCCAAGTAAATTGCCTAATAATGTGATGTTCCAGTAGAGAAAAAGCTACATGCTGTAGGAAGATGACAAAGAAAGGAAAAAGAAATTAATAATACATACTTAAAAGTTTAAACTTGTTGGAACTTAGTAGTCCAGGACAGTTACTTAGAACCCAGTAATAAACTGCTAAAATCCATGAGCATGGCCACCTGTCGTCATAATATCCATAATAAACATTATAATTAAGGCAGGCAGAATATGTGGAGGGTGACCCTGAAAGCATGTTTCATGCTACAGCAGCTGTAAAATGAGCACAGGGATGTCTGAACCAGTGGATACATCATGTTAACTATCAAATGATGTGCCAAGAAAGATCCTTGGGAACTCACGGAGCAGCTCTGCTGCATCACAAGCTCTCTGTTCCTGGAAAATTGATTATGCAATTGAGATTTATAAATTAACCCATGAACGGCTTTTATTTGCACACGAATATTCTGCCGGACTGTGCAAATTAAAAGTTTATGTATGTGTGGAGTTATCTCAGTTGGAATTATACTTCAACAATCTCATTTGCATAAGTCAGAGATTGTAATGACTTATTCAACTAAGCATACCCATGCAGTTAATTACTTTTTTCCAAATGAAATGCCAAAATTATTTCCCAGCAGAGAAAGGCAATTGCTCACCCAAAGCAGAACAGGATGCTGTCGCTCTTAAAACAATTAATATGAAATTAATTTTAACAGTCCACTGAACCATATTTAGTGAGCAATGTGAAGCATAGTGTGACCAAATACAGTAGCTCAAATGGCAAGTCAACTTCTCTGCCATCTCTCACCAGGAAATTCTGAAATCAGGAAACACATGAAGCACCCTTGTCTTTAGAAGAGAGTAGTCCTGGTCAGGTTAGAGGGGAAAGCACAGTCCCTGAGAGAGCAGAAGTTATCTTTGGAAGCACGTTATTACAAACTCAGAAATTAGGAAAGGTAGATTCCTCATGTTCCCACCTCAGAGTCCCACCACACAAGAGGGAGTCTGAAAGTTTGCAGGGCTTGGAGAAGACAGAGAAAATACTGTGCCACGGTTGAACAGTCAAGACAAAGTAATGTCAAGGATGGCACGATGCTATGAGTCTGGGACTGTGCTGGTAAATTTGGGACATGTGGTCACACTTATTTACTAATGCAGATGTAGCTGCAGTTTGTCCTGAATTGGATTGGTCCAGAATATGATGTTGTCTCTCCTGGTAGGACTGTGGAGGGAGACCTGTCCATGTCTTTGGTCTGAGTAAAGTACCCAGTGAGATGAAGCAGACTGTATTTCATTAGCACAGCCTGGTACAGCCACTCACTGCCCTTGCATTCATACTGTGTGCCAGCTCTTCCATGTCCTGTGAATTTTGGACAGCCATCTGCAGGAATTACAAAATGGGTGGATATTTCCAGGTTTTCCAGTCCGGAGATTGTGGGCAGCTTGTCAGGGTCCCTATAATTTCTAGCAGAGTTACACCAACACTAGAGCCTTTTCTGTTTCAATCTGAACCCAAATGAGTTTTAAAGCTGCCAAATCCACTTTGAACAGTTTGATCCTTCTCTGCCCTACTCAACTTTCAAGTAATATCATTTGGAACTATTACAGAGCCTGTATCACCCCCACAACCTATTGAAACCTGTCGCTGCCTCAACCAGAACACAGTTAAACCAAAGAAAATATTAGCTTGTGCCCTGCAGGCACTCGGAGACTCTTGTGAGAGGGGCCTTATACCACAAGGCAAGTTTTCTACAGTGAATCTAATTTTGGTGGGCTTAAGAGAAAAACCTTTAGACAGGAGGGGATGAACAGAGTACAGCGATTCACATAGAAGCATAGCTACAGCCACAGCAAACTCAGGGCGGGCTGCAAACTTTGTGACAGGAGGTGGTGAGTCTATTCTGATCTCTTTTGCTATGGATTTATTTTCCTGAACATCTCGGTGTGGACAAGCTGGGGAGGAAACTGCTATTACAGACAAGGAGTTGGAGAAAAGAGAATTGCTTTGTGATCTGAAAGTCTTGCAGCTCTACTGCACTGGCGTGTCAGTAACTCACAGATTAGAGATGTGGGGCTGTGATTTACTCTTTAGAAATTGTCTCTCATGTAGTCTGATTTACTTTGTTTTTAATGCATGGATTATTATCAGTTTAATTTCCATGAGGCTTTTAATCTGAAATTTAATTTAGCAGATTTTGTCAAATGATTGTTAAAATTCGTTCTGCTGGGTGTGCTCCAGGGAACTTCTGTCTTCCAAAAATACATCTCTTGGCTTTTATTGCAAAACTCAGAAGGATCCCCGAAAGCCACAAAGGACTTTTTCTCCTTTCGTCTTTGTGGTAGGAGGGCTGCAGCGGAACTGCAAAGGGCTTTCCCCAACTCGGCTGCAGACATGGCATTCAGGCCAAGGTACAAGGTTGTAAAGCATGGGAATGACTATGTAAATCACTCTGACTCGGTGAGCAATGCACAAGGGAAAGTGGGACAGACAGATTGGACAAATCAAAGGTCCTTCTGGCTCTGCACCCCATCCCTGACAGCAATCAGTGGCAGATGCTCAAGGAAAGATGATAAAGACCAGACATGCTAAGAGTGATCCAAAGCACATGGGGCAATATGACACAGAGATCCTACTTTGGGATCTGAAAGCATTATAGCAACCCTAAAAACCCTCCCTAACAGTCGTGTTAATTAGTTCAGACAAAGTTCCCTGTGGAGGGAACCTCAACTCCTTTCCCACCCCTGCTATGCTCCCGATGGCTTCACAGCCTTCCTCTGTCCCAGCCTTTTCTTCTCCCTTTCCTGTTGCAGGAGCAACCTATCCCCAAGGTCATCCTAATCCTTTGGGTGCAAAATCTCATTTTGCTCACATTTTTTGCAAGCTTTTAGCAACATCTGACTGATATGAATACAGATAACTAAAGCCTGAAAAGAAGCATCTGGGTTGTGTCAACTCTGGATTGCGTCAACTCTGGATTGTGTAACACTGCTGCAAAGCTCAGATCAGAATTGGTGTTCATGGCAAGAGCTGTGTTGTGATATTTTGGTGCGTTTAACTTTTCAGGATGTTGTATCATTTTGTTCATATTGGATATCTTGTATTTTCATTTACGACTGATCTTTTAAAGAGAAAAAGGCAATCAAAGGCAAATTTGAATCATAGCAGGATGTTTCCTTCCCTATTAAATGGAAATTGAAATCTACTGAGAACCAATAACTGCAGGTGCAGAGCTGCAACTTCCCCTCAAGAAATGCACCTGGAGGCACTTCTGTGACTCTCTGAACCCTGTCTCAAATCAGCAGAATTGTCTGGAGGCAGGGTGTACTGCCCCTACCTTTCCTGCAGCAAGATTTACCCTTACTAAATCTCCCTGTACAGGGTATTTGAGAGAAGCTGATTTAACTCAGAACACCCTCAAAGGCTGGGATTTGAGAATCTCCAATATGGTGTATCTCCTCCCATCTGATTAACATTCATCTTGAGAGACACATCTCAGCCTCAACCCAGCTGCCTAACCGTAGGCATCACTGGTCACCAGTCTGGCTGTGAGCAACA
Organism: Aramus guarauna; assembly: GCA_013400195.1. Classification (NCBI taxonomy): domain Eukaryota; kingdom Metazoa; phylum Chordata; class Aves; order Gruiformes; family Aramidae; genus Aramus; species Aramus guarauna. The sequence goes on from VXBL01005558.1 coordinate 1,420,508, forward strand.
TGGATGGAGCAGAAGACGGAGGCTGAGAGATGAGCTCTGGGACCTTGGTTTGGTGCCACGTACTCTCGAACCTTGAGGACCCGAGTTGCATTTACTTTCATGTCTGTGCCAATAAAAAGACAAATTCAGCACAGGGAAGTGCCCTGCTTTGCTATCAGCTGTACCCTGTTAGAAGTTCTCTGTGGATCCTTGTGGATGCACTAATTTATGATGCCTGGATAGAAAACAGGTGAGAGTAGTTGCTGGAGGCGAGAGGTTTGAGGCTGAAGGTTGTTTTAGGGAGGAATCTGAATTTATTGTAATTTTTCTCATTTCCTGGTCAGCAATATAAAGGTGGAAGCATCTTTGGGCTCTATGTAGTTTTAGAATGGTTTGAGAAAGGAACATGCAGACTGCTCCCTATATCTCAAAACAAATAAAGAAAAATATGGTAAGACCTTCCCTCTTTCCTGATTCTCTGATAGACCAATGAAGGGTCTTCTACTTTGGGAGATTATGGGTTTGGGATGCTATTCCCGCAGCTCTCACTGCACTTTATCCTAAACTTCCTAAGAAATGGGTTGTTCAATATTTGCTGTTCCATACAAAACTAAGCAGTCTATTCCTACTTGATTTTTCTTCACTTCCCTCCTAAGGTTACCACTGAAGGAAACAATACCAGAACCTGAGATTAGTTTTGCTGCACGGATAGGCATGAATTCAGCTTACTGGATTTATTTCAAGCAAACCAAACAGTCTGTTCTGTTCCTGGGAGCTGATCTTTCCTAATATTATGCAGGAGCAACCCAAAATCTAGTAGGAAATATATAAAATTTCCTATTGCCACCACTTACCAAGGTGGTCAGAAAGGAAATTTCCATTGTGGACTGAACTGTTGTCCCTTTAAAGACTTTGGTGATTCATGAATATGTCTGGAAAACCCTTTTCATGATCAGAAGGCAGGAAGAAGTCATCCCAGGGAAAGTCTCATACACACATACACTTTCTTAATAGGCAAATTAGAAATACCCAGCAGAAGAATTGCATGACCTTGAGAGGTATAGCCTTTCTTAATCTACATGCAGGTGGGTTTTTTTAAAGTCTTTGTTTTTCAAGAGTTATTGCAATTTTAACTAGATTGGACATGAGTGTTGATAGCAGCACAGACCCTAACACCACCATAAAAATGAAAATGGAAGAAAAGTAGTGCTCAGTTTTGCAAATTATACGCTAATTAATTTCCCAAGCTATTACCAAGAAGTCATTAACATTGTTAAATCATAATTAAAGCACATTGTGAATTTCAGGCTTGGTTTGTTGGTTTGGTTGGTTGAGTTTTTTTTCTCTCCTCCTGCTATCTGCTCATTGTGAAAACCCTGGAAGGAAAGAAGGGGATCAAGCTGCTACATAAGTTTTGTACTCAAGGGCTCGTGTTGGCTGGTCTTAACTTTTTCGCATAAACATTCACATATGTGAACAGAAGGACACATACCCTTAATATTAACACCAAACTTAAATCCTTTATTGTCTACATCGTCATGGTGTTAAGTTCTTCACCAGAGTATACTCCCCTTAGAGAGGGTATTAACGTCTCTAAGCTAACCCTGTGTACAAATAAAGGGAGTATTACCCCATTGATTGCTGTGATTAAATTATTTATCCCATCCACTTGGAACTGAGTGCTCATCCAAGATCTCCAAAACCCCAAGCCTGGAGGTGTTCAATGGTCCATCCTCCTCGGTAAGGACCCAAGTGATAATCTCCAGTGTTCAGCCATGATATGGTCCCCTAAAATTCAAAATTCAGATGGAGACAAGCTGAGCATGGCTGCATTTCACCAGCGTTCAGCTTGGCAGGCAAGATTGAGTGGGATGAACCCAAGGACAGTAGGTGCATCCTTATTTTGCAAAAGTCCCTCCACTTCCACATGACAAATTAGTGTTTAAAACACCCAGATTTTGATATTCAGAGGCATCATTCCCAGACCCATCAAACAAAGACAGCTGCCTCTGCTCGGCAGTCAGACAGACCCAGACAGCCAGGACTGCATTTTACCTGGCTTTGCCAGCAGGAGAAAACCCCTTGCAAAATGCTGTAGCAGCACGCTGCTGACTCAGAGGGAACATCTTTCATCCAGGCATCTTTGTGGCCTGAAACTGTTTAGCCTGCAGAGCAAAAAATGATCTAATTTCCTTTGATGGAATGGAGGTTGTGACATGTTGGCAGCCTCAGAAAAATATATATTTAAAGTACAGTATATTTAATATACTTGTCTATATACCGACCTTCTGAGAGACAGAGTGCGTGCTGGGTCTCTTCTTTGTGTGGTTGTGTGTGTTTGCATGTAAACATGCACATATCCCAGTTACCGCTAGGAAATCACTGGCTCCTAACCAGAAAAGAAATTTCAGGATTTTACATTTTTCTTATCCCAAATTGGGTCAAAAATACAAGATAATGAAAATGACTGTGGACCAGGAATCCTCCAGAGCTTCAGAAGTGGGTGGGATCAAACTGAATGTCAATCATTTTGAAACTTGTTTTTTCATCTCAGCTTGTAACAAAATCTTTTTATTCTGTTTACATGTATATTTTTCTTCTTTTTCTTCTTGCTCCATTGGCAAAACACATAGTCATTTCAGCCCTGCAAATGGAGCTTTTATGTTTTCTCTGGGCACAGCTCCACAGGGTGTTGGAGCGTATAAAAATAATCTTGCCCAACATTTTTTGCAATGAAAAAGCACCTTTTTCCCACCTGCCATTTCACCGCTGACAGATCGAGATGCTTTCCTGCGCAAACAGGTTCTGCCTGGGAATACTCCACCCAGCTCAATCCCAGGGTTGCTAGCAGCATTTTCCCAGCTCTTTAATATAAACGTAGACACACACACGTTACTGGAGGAAAAGCCCTATTCCTTCTGCTGCAACCTATACTTGAGTCAATAGATTTAACGCAGGTCGGTGTGCAAATTTCTTCAGTGTAACTTATGTGGATGATAAACTCTATACATTGCAGTAGTTAGAGATCCACTGGAATGAAGCCATGCAACAAGCCTTATCTTTACCTAGAAGAACTGGTGACAACATTTATCACCTGTGATAAGTGTGCTGAGCAAAGCAGAGATTTTCTTGAGTTTCACGGCAGCGCCTCTCTCTTTGTAAGGAGAAATGCTATCCAATACTATGTACACATCCAATCAGTTATTGCTGTCTTCTATGAATGGTAGCAGCTTTTAAAAATTAATCTATCCAACATTTTAATCTCATGTGCAGATGCAAATTAGACTTTAATTGTTCACTAGCTAAACTGATCATTGAGATACCCATCAAATTGGATGTACCAGGGAGGTACAAATGACTACAAAGTAGAGCTGTGCCTTGTTTCTGTTAATGGGAGATGAAATATGCTTCAACAAAGTCATTTCTTGACCATCAGTCCCCTGCAGAGGTCTGGCTGAGTCCTGCTCATTTAGACTCTTCCAGACCTCTTAACTCTTTTGATTCCCAGTGCGTGAAATCACGTGTGCTGGGTTTCCTGGTTGTAGATGATCATCAGATCCCTGATGTACCTATTCTTCTGTGTCATATAATAAGAGACAGCTCTGGCTTAGCCCAAGGCCCTTGACCTCTATTTCCAGCTGATGGTCTTCTAAAAGAGGAATGCCAAGGTGAGTGGAGCACAGAGGCAACATGAGGACAGGAGAGAGCAGCCAAAACTCCATAACTGGTTTATTATCCCTGAGAGTTGATGAAATTGTTATAATACGAACCATACTTTTTAAAGCCATCCTCCCAGTTGCCAAGCTATTGAATGGGGGTGAAGCAGGGGGTCGTGGGTGGTGAGGCTGCTGTACAGAGTTAAAAGCCAATGAATTTAACACATGACACAGGTCATCAGTGACAGCCTGCAGCCAGGTAGCTGCTTTCACCACAGTTTTCAAAGCAATTAACAAAGCATGTTAAGTGAACAGCAAAGTCAAAGCCCAGGAGGGGTGAAATGTTTGCACAGAAGTCACAGCTCTGTTCAGGAGCTGAGGCAGAAGGGGCAGTCACCTTTTCTGACTACTATCATGGGTCCATTGCAATTTCTCCACCTTCTTTAACTAACCATGGGGCCAAGCTCTACAAAACAGCCTAGGGTTGGTTCAGGGTGGTAATGATCTATAAGCATTACTTTGATGTACACATTCTTACAGGGCACTATTCCTGTCTCCACGTGCACATAAAACAGAAGCTTCACTGCATGGATAAACTTCCCATAAGTTTGAACATTGCTGTAACAGGTGAAGAATGCTGTTTCCCTTCATTACAGAGGAAGATTTTACCACTACTTTAGCTAAATTCCTGAACAGGCTCTGTTTAATCCCCAGGCAGGTGGTAACTCCCTTTCACCACAGCCAAGGGACGTGAACATTTCTACAACTGGAAATGAAAACAAGGAACTGGTCACAGGAAGTTCATTCGACTTTAAAATATCTAAGATAGGAAGTTTCAAACCAGAATAATCCCCAGAGAGAGCAATAAAAAGGAAGTTCCCTTATGTCAGATCCTGAAAGTAGAAAAGGCACTGACACCCCTCCAGAAAGCCAGTAGAGTCTCCTGGTTAATTGGCTCATTTGGGGAAAAAAAGCTGCACCCTTCTGGGATGCAATTTGATAATATAAAGTGCATTTATTTATTTATTTATTTTTAATTTCTGAAAACCTATGGTTTTATAAACATTTGTAACTCTGGTGTCTATTTTGGACCTTTTACATGTTCTAATTTTTTATTTTAATGTAGATTAAAAACGCTTAAATGGCCACTGGCACCATCAAAGTACTCTGATGCTGTTGATGTGTTGGTTCTTAAAGCCAGTCTAATGAGACAGTCTGGGCATGATTCAGTTTGAGCATAATTCAGGGCACCCAGAGAAAAATGAGACACCCTGGGGATATCTCCTGTCTTCCAGGCACCAAACCAGAGGAGTGTGGTCCTGACTCATATCAGCTTAACCTGTGTCTCACATGCTCTTGGATGTCCAAGGTGGGACTTGGCAGCTATGGTGAGGCACCTGACTGCAGCTCCCAGCAGTAACCAGATTTCCAACAAATCACTCTGCAGTACTCATAAGCATTATTGAGTACATCTGTACTTTATACCATTGGCCAATATAAAAGGTAGGAATCCACATGGAATAAGAGTTTTCTTGGGTGCAATTTTACCTAGGAAAAATGTCTATCGTGTAGCAGCAGTATTTTGTTCTTCCCATATATCCTTTACCCTTGCGTGTGCTGGAGACGTTTTCAGCAAACACTTTTTCTACAGCATGCCTACAATGTTTACACTAGTAACACAGAATAATAGAACCATAGAATGGTTTGGNTTATGGCCATTACCCCTTGTCCTATCACTACACTCCCTGATAAACAGTCCCTCTCCAACTTTCCTGTAGTCCCTTTAGGTACTGGAAGGTGCTGCATGGTCTCCCTGGAGCCTTCTTTTCGCCAGGCTGAACCACCCCAACTCTCTCAGCCTGTCTCCATAGGAGAGGAGCTCCAGCCCTTTCATTGTCTTCACATCATTTGCGCTTAGAAAATAGGAGACAGGGAAGGCCATGGAAGTTGCTTTGCTGATATCTCACACTCCCTCTATCAAATACTATGTCCTTTTTCTCTTGTGATCGTAACAGAAAAGGGGATTTCCTAAGCATATACTACCCATCACAATCAATCACTGTATTTCCCACAGCATGTCTCAGAGAGGACAGCTTAGCTGGGTGTTAGACTTAGGTATAAATGAATGATTGAGGTAGATGAAGGTCTGATCAGTGGGTGGAAAAATGAATCATTATTCAAAGCTATGTTCATTGACAGTGGTCCTGAGTGGCTGGGAGATAACACTCCTGGCAGGACCGTGGGTTGAATCTGAAAATTGTGAAAGCCCAGAGAAAGAACGCCTCTGAATTGTTTGGAAATAAAACTTCAGAAATCAAGTAGTTGATAGGTTTGTTTTACATTTGACTTTGGGTAATATTAACCATGGCCAATTTTCAAGGAAGGAAGATGCCAGAACCCTGTACATCTGGCTAGAAAATGCATTCTTTTACTGCAAAAATTATTTCAGTACCACAAAACTAGGCCCCAGAATCAGAAGAGGTTCCAGTAGAATCATAGAATGGTTTGGGTTGAATGGGACTTTAAAGATCATCTATAGTCCAGCCCCGCTGCCATGGGCAGGGATAATCGTTCGCTATACCAGGTTGCCCAAAGCCCCATCCAACCTGGCCTGGAACACTTCCAGGGAGCCAGGGGCAGCCACAGCTTCTCTGGGCGACCTGTGCCAGGGCCTCACCACCCTTACAGAAAAGAAGTGTCAGGGTAAGCTTCCATACACTGAAAACAGGTTCTGCTGTGGCAAAACCAGATGTCAGGTCTAGATAATCACCTTAGAACAAAGTCATCCTCAAAGCTTTGCATAGTGCTCTAACGCTCGGCCCTAACCAGGAAGATGCCATATAACTGCACTTACAAGTGTTGGGCTTCTGCTGATCTTCATAGGAAGAAACTTCAAGGTGCATTAGGCTAGAGCCAGTTCCACGCTAACTCAATTACTTGGTTTTCACCCTGCATTCATTCCTGTCCAAAGCATGGGCAAAGCAAGATCACATGCTCAGCACAGGACCTCAGCTTCCTAAAATGTTGCACAGATTATGTGCCGTCCAGTCCCTCTTGCTTGGTTGGTTTTGCGCACGAGGGCAGGATTGGTATTCTCCCTGAGATCCCACGAGAGGGATGATGGCAGTAAAAGTGATCCTGTCCCACTTCGCCATGGCCTCTTCGCTCATTTCCTAGAGAAAAATAAAATGCCAATTAAAAGATATTTAATGCCCTATTAACAACAACTTACTAGCTTGCTGGGTGATAAAAAACAACACTGGGTATATTTCATGGCCTGTGAAATATGCAGCACTGCCCAGTGGGCACTTGAGCTCTGCGATACTAGCTCCTGTTTTGAATGAATCACCACCTGGTGCTATAGATGATCTTGGTTAACTACTCTCCCTTGACACGAAGCAGAGCAGTTGTTGCAATTTTATGAGTCACAAACTGTGCTGGTAATGATAATAATTCTGCCACTAAGCCTTAACTTTATATCTTAATTGGAGAGAATGCTGTTCAATAGAGAGGTATGGTCAGATGGGTGGGGGAAGAGATGTGGGGCAAAATGATGCCCATAAAAATTCCACAAACTCCTTACAGTGCCTGAGGTCCACAATGCAACAGGAAGAGCAGAATTCCTCTGAAAGAAGTAGTATAATTTAATGTATAATGCACCATACATGGACTTTGGCAAGTAAAAGTGGACCTGGGCATTCATTTATCTACCTCCAAGCACCTAGGTCAGGACTGTGCTCACCATAAACTCCCTCTCTGCACAGTTGAGAGAAATGGCTACCCAAGGGGCTACTCAGTCTCCTAAGGTCCAAATAACTCTCTGAAACTACTTATGTTCCCATTGCCTGTAGAGGTAGCCATATCTCATTTAGCTGCCCTAGAGAGGTGCATGAAGCCTTATAGGGTGAAACTGGACTTGAAATTGAGGTGTAGATTGCTCTTCATGTCACTGAACAAATGCTTTTCCTTCCCTACAGTTCTACTGATCTGCCCCATCATGGCACCTTGTTCATCTCATCTTCCTGAGTGTCATTGCAAGGTAATATCTTTGAGGGGGACAGGATCCAGCATAAGAAGATCCTGTTCCCTGGAAGGATTCCAGATGCTTCTGTCACTAATAGCTGAATCTGTGAAGGTTTCTCTGGGCAAGGCTGCATCACAAATATGGGAGAGGGGAAGGGTCCCTCATGGACCAACTGCTATGCAACTAAAGGACAATTTTTTTTTCTAATATATGAAGTCCAATGCCTATGTGCAAGCCGACATTTGGACACAGGATGCCTGAAGAGTGAATCAAGGATGATAGGGCTGCAACTTAGTATAATCCACCTGTCCTTACTCCACCTAGCAGTGTGAAAATACTTTTTCTTCATGGCTACAAGATTAGAGAACTGTAAGAGGGCCCCTTATCAGCCTCTTATCACCTTGCATAGCTGTGCCAGCTGCAGCCTGTGATCCTTTCATCCTGAATCGATCTCTTCAACTTTTTCTAATTCTTCTCCCTGAAGCCTTTCCTCCAGGTACCCTTTAAAGCTTTGTTTCCTACTATGCAAATAGCAAGGTAGAGGACTCCCCATGCTTTCATCTTCCTTTCCCTGGTATCAGTCCATCTGCAAGCTGCACTTCTCCCTTCTCAGAAGCAGATGCTCTTCTGAAAGATGCTGCTGTCCTTATCTCAGGTTTCACATTCACTGGCAGGTTTCCAAGGATAAGTTAGGAAAGGGCTCATAATTTTCTTGGCTTAGCTGAAATGTGTACAATAATGGCTTGGAAATAAAAACTATAAGGAAGCGTTAATAGCATTCTTACACAGCTGCAATGATAAACCATTAGGCTGCCATTTAGCTCTACTGAATGCAAGTATTGCTCACGTAGACCTTAAGACAGCTTCAGCAGGCTACTATATTCCTCCTGATAGAAACCATTTTAGTGTTAAAGTCTATCAAAATAAATGGATGAAAAGTGAGAAGTGGATCAAGGACAGAAAGAAGGAATGACAGGAGTTTCAGAACATTTTTTTTTTTTCTAATGAGAAAATCAATTATTGGTGGAAATCTTCAAATTCAGAACGTACCTGAAAATGAGAAGTACTGCAAAAAACAGGCACCAGCTCAAACTTTTCCATGTTCTCAGACTAATCAAGGACAGAATGGGACATGGAGTAACGAAGATCTTTCGAGTCTGGATCTAACTAAGTTTTCATAATGATTGTTCATGATAGTAACTACTGCTGTCCTTCTTAAAATAATTCCTTTTGAATCATGTGTGCCAGCTCATGAGACCAGATGGTTACCATCAACACTGATTTACAACTGAAGAACTTAATGCAGGCTTGGGTGCACAATATGGCAATGCCTTCTTTCTCTATTCTTCCCATCCCCAAGCCATTGGCAGATTAGAGTCTGTGGCTGCCTGAAAGCTGTACACAGGGTGTTTAATGCATAAAACCAGGATCTTCATTCCACGTGGCAATTAGAGAGAAGTTATACATCATAACCCAAAGTGATTTAGGCAGCTAATATTTGGGGTGAAAGAGAACAGGAAACCTGTCTAGAAATCAGCTAGATTGAAAGAACAGAGTAGGTCCCCATGGTCAGATGGTTCATGGTCTAAACTCCACTGACTCACAGACTGCAGTAATAAGACAGTAATAGCAACCAAGACAGCTAGCTCAGATGGCAACCCTACTCTATAGAGACCTGCTGTAGGGAAGAGGAATACCATCGCTGGAACTGGATACACTGTGGTGTCTATTGTTAACACAATGGTGGCTTGTTCTCTCAGAAACATGACATGCATCAACAGATTTTTATTTTCTTCCCCTCTTGTTGCACAATTACTGCCATACCTGAATGAGAAGAGATATACTGGGAGAAGCAACTGCCAAATTTCACACACTTCCACAGGAGGAGATCTATGGGCATACTGGTGTCAATGCAATGACCCCCATAGCAGAGACAGGTCTGTGTAGTGTGGACTCAACTCCCTGTTCTTTGTATATGGCCCTGGCAAGAAGTTGCATGTCTTCACAGCAGGGTTGCAGAGGAACTCTGTAGTGTCTAATCATGGGATTTAAGCACTTCAGGGCTCTACTTTGTCAGTAGGCATGGCTCACCTTGGTACAGCTGGAGCAGTCCTCTCTGTCATGCCTCTTCCACATCTATTCCTAGCTGCATATGTGAAGCAGCTGCTGAGACACAGCCTGTGATGTAAAGAAACTAGGAGCCAGTTTTACTTAGTCAGCTGGGCTACAAACTATGGCAGATACTCTAGAGTGAGTTCTCTACAGTAGGAAAAGAAACCTCATGGCTGTGAGAAGGGGATCACTATAGGGATCCCAAGAGCTGTAAACTGATGGACCTTTGAGAGCTCTAGGCAAGAAAGTCTTGTTAAATATTTCAGGAAAAGTTTGTGAAAGTACAGAAACAAAGGGAAATTGCTGTCTCCTGATTACTGATTAGTACTTAGCCTACTAACTGTCTTTCCACATTTATTCCATGCTCACACAAAATTATCTTTGTTCTTCTGGTACAAGATGATTGTGCTTTATGTCTCTGGTTCTAGTTCTCTAAAACATAAGTTGCTCACAGGATTTTGCTTCCGATACAACCATTAAAGATTTTTTATTTAGGCAGCAACAGGTCCATGACATGGATCTGGGCACCCAAAAGAATTGCTGTGCAAAGACAGAACTATCCCCAAAAAAACAAGAATAAAGGGGAATAGATTAATGCACAGCACAAAAATAACACAAGGAAATGTAAAACAGAACAGTTTGAGGATTATCCAGTGTAACATGCCAGGGACATCCCTGGAGTCCTGGGAACGGGTTAACTGGTGTCCATAAGGTAATGTGATAAAGATGAGGTCCCTCACAAGTTCAAACTTCAATAAAGAGAGGTTGTAATGCCCCTCACCACTGAAAGGGAAGATTAAAAAAAAAAAAAAAAAAAGCTGAAATTCAACATTTCTGATCCATATGAAATTCCAGTTTTCTTTGGAAGCAAAAATCATTTCAAACTGAAAAGCAGAATTTTTCAGAACTGCTGTCAGAACGGAGAAGTCCATATGCTGCCCCAGCCTATTCTTCCCTCATGCATTTTCAAACCTAAGCATAACAACCAGAGCCTGCACAAAGCCCCCAGCTTTTTCAGTGCTTCACTGAGCTCCCAGCTCCTCAAGGGACCATGTAAATTCTTCAGAGATCAAGGAGCAATCTCTCCAGCTTCCATCTTTACTACAGAAATGTCAACAAATTGAAACCCCCCCAAGGCAAGTCATTAAAAGGGCAAGACTTTTCCAAGAAGTGAAAAGACTTTATTTTTGCATTTATGACAGAGGAGCTGTGATTGGGCCTTACTCCAGTCTCTGCTAAGAACTTCCTGCAGACAGGATTTTGTTTGAACCTCTCATAAAAATGAATTCACACCAGGGTTGTCTATTAATGTTGTTCAGTCATCTCAAAGGCTGGCATTTCCCTCCTTTTGAATGTTCTTGGCAACCTTATCATTCCCTTAACAGAATGTTTTCATATGATGAAGAGGGAACATTATTTCAGGTTTGCAATACCATCTGAGGATGGAAAGTGTTCATATATAGGCTCATACAAAGAACTGCAAAGTGAGTGAAATTACTCTGGTTGACTTCAGAGTGCTTTGATCCAAGCCCTGAATCATAGCAGTGGTAACTGGGAATAATCAAAATGTGACTTTTGTTACTGGGCAGGGTATACAAAAGCTTTAAAAAATTCTGCTCCCAGAAAACAGTAGGCGTTTCCTATGCTTCTCTCATTAATACTTTGATTTATTGCCAGAAACACTGTAGAACAGGCCTCTTCCTTAAGCTAAAGAATTTAAACCTGAGGTCAAGATTTGCAATATGATTTAATAGCACTGCAACTTGGTGAATCAGATATTATGGATGTTGCTTGCTTTGTCCATATTCTCTGTTATGGTTTAGCCCCAGCTGTCAACTAAGCACCATGCGGCCGCTCACTCACTTCACACCAGTGGGATAGGGAGGAGAATTGGAAGAAAGAGGTAAAACTCATGGGTTGGGATTAGAACAGTTTAACAGAACAGCAAAGGAAGAGGAAAATAACAACAAAAATACTAATAAAAGAATATACAAAGTGGGTGATACACAATGCAATTTTCTCACCACCTAGAACCTGATGCCCAGCCCGTCCCCAAGCAGCAATCCCTTCTCCCCAGCCAGCTCCCCCCGTAATATACTGGGCATGACATCATATGGTATCTAATATCTCTATGGCTAGTGTGGGTCTGCTGTCCTGGCTGTGTTCCCTCCCAGCTTCTTGTGAAAATTAACTCTCTCCCAACCGAAAACCAGGATGTTCCCTTATTCTCATATGTCTTCATTCAGCAGCATGTTCAGCACTTCAAATGAGTATTTCATGAGTGGATGATAAAATTTCAGGGAAAGGTGCCAATAAAACTTTCTCCAACATTGCCATGAAGTACTTTTTTCTTTTACTGTACTACATGCCAGAAAGATAACAGAACTTAGAGTCATATTTTATTAAACCCCCCATCCTGGCATATGTTCAATAGTAAAGGCAAAATGTAAGACAGCAAAAGAGGTTGTTGATAGAGATTTGTGGTTTTCCTAGTTAGATTTTGTTGCTGCTGTTGTTGTTGTTTTGTAGTTTAAAACAGATCTACTTGTAGATGTGGATCTCATCTCTTTCTAAACCAAGTATGTAGAAAATTAAGACTTCTTCCATTCCTGGGTGCCATGTTTTAAACCCGGCCAGTAACTAAGAACTGCACAGCTGCTCATTCACCCCTCCACCCCAAGGGGATGGGGAGGAGAATGGAGAAAAAAACTCGTGGGTTGAGATAAAGACAGTTTAATAAGGTAACAAAGGATGAGAATAATAATAATAGTGACAAGCAGAAGAAACAGGAGAAAGAGAAGAAACAGGAAAAGGAGAAGAAGAAGGAGAAAGAGAAGGAGAAGATGAAAAAGAAGGAGAAGGAGAAGAAGAAGAAGAAGAAATGAAGAAATGCATAAATGCAATTGCTCACCATATGCAGAAGGGGAAAAAAAAACTGACGCGCAGTCTGTTTCCAAGCAGTGAATCTGCCTTCCAGCTACCTTCCCCAGTTACATATGGAGCACGGTGTTATATGGTAGGGAATACCCCTTTGGCCAGGCTAGATCAGCTGTCCTGGCTGTGCTCTCCCAGGTTCTTGTGCACCTGGCAGAGTGTAAGAATCTGAGAAGTCCTTGACTTAGTGTAGACACTACAACTACCTAGCAACAACCAAAAACTTCTGTGTGTTATCAACATTATTTTCATCCTAAATCAAAAACACAGCACTATACCAGCTACTAGAAAGAAAATTAACTCTATCTCAGCTGAAACCAGGGCACTGGGTTAATGATGTCAGTCATCGAAAGCACAACCATAATTTTGCTGGAAAGGAAACAGGACCTTCAAGAAAGATTGTGGAGTCTTGCAACATCCTTGTGAACATGGGCATCCCATCACAGTCTCTGACAACCTACTGCCCTGCAGACACTAAATGAATCCATTATGGGATGACACCAGCCCCCTCACAACCCATAACTGATTTCTATCCTGAACCTGCCTTTCCTTGATCCTCCACCTCCATATCCCCTCCATGCTTCATAGTTTATTAATGGCTTTGTCAGGCAGGATGATTCATCCCAGAGGAAGGCATCAGTTTGAGAATACATATATCAAAACAAAGTGCAAGCTGTGTAGCACTGGATGAACAGCGCGTGGAACAAGAGTCAAGAAAAATCAATAGGTTATTGAAATTGTAATTGGAGGAACTTATTTGTTTTTAATACTAATGTTATAAATCAAAAGGCCGAGCCTGAGAGATGGGTATCAGACAGGAGGGAAAGAGGAAAAATCAATTATTGTGGTGTCTTGATTCTCAAGTCACGCATGGCCGCAGTTCAATCATAATCCTTTCCTCATAAATTAATGCTTTTATCACTCCCAAGAGTGAGAGGGATGAGCACTGTACTGGCCTGAGTGTAGAGGGAGTCAAGCATAGTGATGAAGTGGGGATTTATAGATGAAATTGGGCAATATTGTTTGGTTTTGTTTGAGAAAGGAGGAAGGCTGCCTCACTTAAAAGATAATGATCCCTTTGGGCCACATGGGGACATCTGTGTTACAGATTGTAATGATGGGCTGATAGCAAGCTGGCTTTGAACTACCCATCACAGACAGAGGCAGAGGGGGGCTGTGGTTAGACACGCAGCTGTGTTCAGTGATAAGTGGGAAGTCCATGCCATTCTGAATGAGAGACCACCAGCTCTCTAGTCCCAGGATATGAAGAGGGACATTATGCCATGGGAATCTGGAAATTCACTTGTCGTTCTTCTTGAGAGCCCGAAGCAACATGAGAGGTGTCTCATCTCCTCGTAAGAAGCAGGGGGGATGTTGGCTGCTCAAACATGACTCCAAAATAAACATGGGGAAAAAGTTGTTAATCAAGGAAATTTAATGGGGAAATTTCCCCCCCATCTGAGCTTGACAGCTTTTGAAATGTTTCTTCCTGCACTTGGTGCATGGTTGTTAGCAAGCTCATGGCAGTGAGCCCACAGAGCTGTGCACCAGCATGGCTGCAGGGGGTCCTAGAAATGCCCACTGCACAGGATTCTCTCACTACCTAATAACTTGATGATGTCAGGGTAGTTTCCATCTGAGATATTTCTGAGTCAGTCTCTGGCACCATCAACTTAGTTACAGGCACTGGTGAATTAGGGAATGGTCTGGAGGAGTGACATGATTTTTAGGACAGTCTGACCTGGAAGTCTGTATTTATCCCAGTATCTGTGTTGTTTTCACCCAGTCATGCCCTCCAAAGCTTTCTTGCTCACGGGCAGGGATCATGTTAAATACATCTTCTTACTCAGTTGCCTGTCTACAATGATGATCCAGTCACCTCGGGATTCCTTCATATGGGAGTGGAGTTTAAGCAGTGTTTCTTCTTATCCTAAAATAGGCACCAACATTTGATCTAACAAAAGGCCATTGACTGTTTTGAGCACTGTCATATGAGGATACTTCCACTGCAAACACCAAAAGGATGAGGTCCATTTTTCTAATATTAGCGATCTTCATGATAGAGGTCTCCAACTGGACTGGTTCTCCCAGGGGCTATTTCACAGTCAGTGGAGAAAAATAGGTCCTTTCAGGGCCTGATTTATCTCAGCTATGTTGGGCTGGCACATCACACCCAAAGAAACACTGATAGAATTAACTATTGTCTATTATCTTTTCTGTTCATGGACATGCATATTCAGTCAGATGAGTCCCATCATTGGTACCTATGCCACAGCCAGGCTGGCAGCCCACAACAGAGACAGAAAGCTCATAGGTCATGAGGCTACCTCTGCTTCAACAAATCCTTTGGTCTTTGTTGATCCTTTTGCTGATGCAGAGAAATTTTCGGCGTTTCTGGCAGCAGCTGTTTCCCAGCAGGCTAATCTGAGCTCCTTTTCAGTGAGCAAATTCAAATAGAGGAAAAGACCCATCTGACACCAAGCTAAAGCAAATAGCCCATCCGTTGCTTCCATTTGAAGGTTGCATCACTGAAGGTCTGCAGAGTACAATTTTGGCACAGCCACAAGGTGACAAGGATGTCAAATAAGGGCAGCCACGCTCTTTCTTTAGATGGCAGGCTGCCCGGCAGCTGGACAGAATTGCTATGTGGGCTTAATACCCTCCTGCATTTGCAGGCAGAAGAAAAATAAGACCTGATGCAGCTTGGCACCCAATGAAGGATTTGTGGGCTGTGCAGTTCTCTCACCTCCTGGCATGTCAACCTCTGAAATTCAGACAGACAGCAAGCCCCAGGGTCAGTTGTTGAGTGGTTTGGGTTTTTTTCAGATATCTTCAGCATTCTCAATGAATCATTCCTCATTGACCTTCCCTGCCTTGGCTCCCCTTCCACAGCCCAATGGCACTAACAGAAGCCTTTGAGTCAAAAAAAGGGAATGCTCTCATGCTATCCAAAGAGGATCATGGATCATCTCAGCTATGGGCTTCTGTTTCTGGATGCCAAATCACCTCTCACAGTAACACACTGCCGTGTCTTATGGGAAAAAAAAATCCATAGGGCAATTTACACCCCATAATTTGTACCTTTCTTACTCCCTAGTAAATAGGTTAGAAGAAAAGAGGTTCTTTTTTAATCACAAAGATTTCATCAAGATGCTGCTGTAAAGTCCTTTAAAAATAAAAGCAAAGAAACTGGGACAGGTCTAAAATGGCAGAGAATGGGCACCTTTTTCTGCAATTTGCTGCCATTCACATCATAAGAGGTTTGAAAAAGAGTTAAAAGCAATGCTGTCTGCTATGACCAATAACATAAGACACTGTGGAAACCCAGCTGGCAAAACCAAATCCAATATTTGACCCTTAAGCCTTTTTTCATTCACTTTGCCCTTGCAAATGTTTCATAAAGGATGAAAGTCCACACTCTGGTCTCACATCAGTCACTCAAATCACAGATACAGTGAAGCAAGAGTTTCCTAAATTGATATTATTTTAACTGATGTTTTTAGCACTCCAGATTCCAGCTCTCTGGATGCTTTCACTTATTGTAAAGGAAGCTTTGAAAATCAAGATGCCTGCGGTGCACATACCTTTATGTTGGGTAACCTGAATACCATGCTCGATAACTAGCTCAGAGGTGGATATCAGATGTACAGGTCTAAACCTCATCCTTCATTGTGTCCAGTGCAGCTCACAAAACACATTTGCTTCCCCTAATCCACCGTGCAGACAGCGTAAGCTGCGGTGGAGTTAATTTTCTACCTAAAACAAGGCAAAAAATAACCTGCTTGCTTCCAGCCTCAATCTGATAGCCCACATTTGTATTTCTATGTCTGGACCCCCTTACACCCAGGTCAGGATTTCGTTTAGGACCTGTTCAGTCCAAGAGGATGCTCTGAGTACCGGAGACTGGTTATTTAAATTCACAGCAGAAAACCTTTCAAGAAAGAGATAAGGGAAAGGGTCAAGCCATTAATTGCCCAGAAACTTTTCTCATGGCTTAACACAACTTTCTTGGCTTAGAAGCACAGCCTGATATATTATAAGGAACACATCTGGACTATCAGATAATGAGCTGGGAATAGGTCATGGAAATCTTGCAGGGAGTAGCTTTTCATCCAGCAGAGCCCTCTTCAACCAGCAACCAGTGATGTCTGGCTCAGTTTCCATGATTTTGTGGACCACCAGTAGACCACAGCCAAGGAACCATCTTTCAAGGAGATGCTTTGCATCAAGGATAGTGAGAAGGTACACTTAAGGATAGGGTCATTTGTCTTTTTTGTAACAAAGTTACTTGCTTGGAGTTAGAAAAAAGGTGATTCAATTTGCAATTTTATAATAATGCCATAAGAACATTGTCATCTCTCATGATTTTTATTACAATTCATTATTTTATCATGAGTCTTGCATTATTTGTTACTTTTCCTTAAAGTTCTAGCTACGGAATTTGAGTTTAACATTTGTTTAACACACACTGTGAGATTTCCTAGCTGTGAAAAGAAACTTGAAAATGCAAGACCTCCAAAGCTGGATGTCAGATAAAAATCACTTAAAGGGTGTTCTATTGTTATAGCTCTTATTTATTTGTTCTACACCATGATTTTCCAACCCGAGCCAGGATTTAAGAGTGTTTTTTTGATTGTGTATGGCAGCAGGTTATGTTCAGACTTGAAGGACTTTGAGTTTGTAAAATCAGCTAGGTAGGGTTTACAGACCCCTTATCCTTAGCAGGAAAAGAGAGTTGCTGAATAATGATTAAAATAACACAGAGCGATGCCAGATCTGCTATCTAGTGAGAAAAAAGGACTCACAGTAATTAGGGACTAGTAAAATTCCCTTTGCTGGGTCCTAGTAAGATGAAATGTCAAGTTCGGGGCAGGGGGGGAGGNTAATCCAAGGGCTGGAGCACCTCTGCTATGGAGACAGGCTGAGAGAGTTGGGGTTGTTCAGACTGGAGAAGAGAAGGTTCCAGGGACACCTTAGACCTCCTTCCAGTCCCTGAAGGGGCTACAGGAAAGCTGGAGAGGGGCTGGTGACAAGGGCAGGGAGTGGTAGGACAAGGGGGAATGGCCTTAAGCTGAATGAGGGTAGATTTAGATTACATCAGAGGAAGAAATTCTTCCCTGTGAGGGTGGTGAGACACTAGAACAGGTTGCCCAGAGAAGCTGTGGCTGCCCCTGGCTCCCTGGCAGTGTTGAAGGCCAGGTTGGATGGGGCTTTGGGCAACCTGGGCTAGTGGAGGGTGTCCCTGCCCATGGTAGGGGGGTTGGAACTAGATGGGCCTTAAGGTCCCTTCCAACCCAACCCTTTCTATGATTCTATGAAACACATCTTCCTTTAGCACATGCTCAGGGCAGAGCATTTTCATGTCTGACCTGGACATACCAATGCAACTCAAAATTGCTGAAAGACAGGCAACAAGTTCTAAGAGGAGAGGAATGAGTTAATTATGCAGGAGGTGTTTGGCTCTTCAGAAGGGAAATCCTGAATGGATTGAAGCAAGTGGCAAAAATCCCAAGCAGTTTTAGTAAGGCCATAAATTCAAAGCTAGTTTTTAATCCCATTAAGAGTATGGGTTTGAATTTTTAATACATAAAGGAGTGTGTACAGAAATGACAGTGGTAGGTACAGATATATATATATATATATATTACATATACATATATTGCCGGTGGGTGTATACACCAGTTGTAGGTCAATGCATATTATACAAACATGTATTTATATCACTTGTGAAGATACAAAATACTTTCTTATTCTTTTATTAATTAATTTATTTATAATTTGTTTTATTGTACAATTAACCCCAGCAATCATCCAGGGTACCTTAATGCCGTGATTGCTCCAAGCATAATCACGTAATCTCTCTACAATCCAGCAGGATAGAACCCCTTTTAAAGCTTTGATCTGTATCCCATAGAAAACAGGAACAAAATTCTCAAGGTCTTCAAGCAGAGCATGATCCAGTTTTGTTAATCAGGGATCTGGTCTGGAGAGGTCTGGCTCCTCTCTGAGATGAACGGAGGTTATTTTGGTACAGAAATAAGAATCTCCTTTTCCTGCAGAGGACAGAATAAGTGAGCCTGAATATGGTAACAGCCAGAAGTCCCGAACCGCATTAATGAAACATCTGTCTGTATCAGGAATATCCTCCCACTGAATCAAGAGTTTAAAGGCTGCAGGAACTGTTGTTATTTTTTGGTTGTGCTAATAAGAGGAAAAGCATTTTCAGCTAATGGCTTCATTCACGTGAGGCCAAATAATCCACTCAGAGCTTCAGAAAGCAGAATCTGCAGGCTGCAAAATATTTTCCTGATATTCATATTTATGATACTTTCCAGGGTAATAGTCATGATGGCACTCAGTTAATAGCAGTAATGACACTCATTGCAGGTGTTTCTACTTAAATACTCATTAACACTGTAATTTTGATCTTTTGGCTTAAACAATATTTCCATAGAGAAATGAGCTTCCAGAAAGCACCTCTGTGGTTCCCACCCTGACTGAGGAGCAACTGGGCTTTCCTGTTCAGGAAAGCACTGAGGTCCAGCAGCTGTGGTTTTGGCTTGGGCTGAAAATGATGCTCCAGAACTGTAGAGTCCTACACATCATTAACTTTCTTCGCAGCCAGTGGTTCAAGTGAAAAAGACCATGGGATGACTGCAGACATCCTGACTTCTTCCCTTGGATGAGGTGAGGAACCAATGTCTAAGTGTCTTCAAAAAAGAAAGTTTCCTTTTCTGTATGCAAAAGCCTGGGGAGGTGATTTGACCTGTGATGAGTGTTCACAGTACCATTATGTCTCCTCCCATACCTGATATATCCAGTACAAAATGTAGTTACTTCTACTAACTTGATGAATCGTGACTGTGCATATGGGTAGACCCTGCTCTGAGCCTCAGCTATGAAGGTTAAATTCCTCCATCCAATTCATGAAGTCTTAATATGGATTTTTCTTACTATTATATTACAATTCTTTATATCATACAGAAAGAAAAAGGTTCAAGACTTAAACTTGCCATGACTCACATGTTTAAAAAAAAAAGATAAATGGCTAGTAAAGTTAGTAGGTTTACTGTACCCCCCCTGGTTAGGAGCCAAGATGATTAAAGAGGACTCGTAAGCACTCTGCAATCTGCTTCAGCACTCAGTCACTCAGTCAGTGCAGTTCAATGGAGGTGGTGCAAGTTGCTTTAGCTGATGGAGATGGAGTACGTAGTGACTGCAATCCATCAGCTTCGGGTGCAGAAACATTCATGCAAGTGAATGCATACTCAGTGTATTGAAAATAACATCTCCAACATGTTTCCAGGCTATGAGTATTTGGGCCCTTGTTCAGGGTCACCTTAGCAGCAGAGACAATAATAGGACAATCCCACGCCCCATTCTAGTCCAGCCCACTTTCCTGCTCTCTTAGCTACTGGGATGGCCCAGCTCCCTCTTCCCCATGGTAAAGATTTCCCAGGTGATCACTAATTGAGATTCCCAGTGACTCCTTATCCTACTCATTCCACATTCATCTGGAGTTGCTTCCTTTCAAAACTCCTGAGTGGCATTTATCCTCATTTAAATGAGAAGAAGCCACATAGGTAAGATATACAGATGGCATATTGTCTGTGGAGAATTGTTAAAACTTGGAGAAGATTTAAAAAAAAAAAAAAAAAAAAAAAAAAAAAAAAAAAAAAAAAAAAAAAAAAAAAAAAAAAAAAAAAAAAAAAAAAAAAAAAAAAAAAAAAAAAAAAAAAAAAAAAAGAAAAAAAAAAAAAAAAAAAAAAAAAAAAAAA
>VXBL01005558.1:1442178-1464081 GCA_013400195.1 Aramus guarauna
AAAAAAAAAAAAAAAAAAAAAAAAAAAAAAAAAAAAAAAAAAAACACAAATAGGAGGTCTTCATTTGATTCTGAAGAAAAATAGAAACAAAAAAGCAAAAATTTAACTTTCTTTTTCTCATCACTTTAGATTCCCCCATTATTGCTCAGTTTCATTGTACAGGCAGACTGGGGAAATAAGAAAATAAGAGGGTGCAGTGACTTCCCCAAATTCAAACAGCACAACAACAATTGAGGACTATATTCCAATCTTCTGAGTATTTAGTCATCATATGTCTATTGGACTCTTGAATTATAAGCTCATTGCTTTCTTTTGCCAACTCACATAACTTCTATCCCCACAGCAAGTGCTAAAAGCAGACAAAGGAATAAACAAACATGATGGCTGCAAGATGAAGTCAAATACATGCAGCTCAGCTTGAAAATCCAGATTCTTATCAATGAGATAAATTTATCTGATGGAAAACTGATTTAAGGGAATACTGGATTCAGGAGTCTTATAATCAAGTCTGAGGAAGAAGGAAGATACTTTTCACTTCACCTTATGCAGATGGATGTCTCCACTCAACCTATCACCTCTGTGTAGCCAATGGAGAAAACCAGATGTTTTGAGAGGCAGTTCATCTCATTTACTGTAGAAGCTGACTTTTGCTATGATTTTTCTCTCTATAGATGGTGAAGACAGACTAAGGTCAGGTGTCTTTGTCCTGAATATGTATTTCTCTACTGTAGACATTTATATCTGAGAAAATCACCCTTTGTAGTCCCTGGGCATTAAGAGCAGTGAAGTTGAAGGCACAGTCCACTCATGCTACAATAACTGTCACTGTTTCTTCAGATGATTTGTGCCATTTGCTCCATTTACTGTATTGGCTAGATCTCCTGCGACTGTAATAGCAGCCAAGCAACTCAGAGACATCAGCTCTGTCCCACCATTGGGTATAGATGTTTTCTACGTTAAGCAGAAATTATCAGTTTGGCAGAAGAGCTGAGGCTGTCTGGACTGTTTTCTCTAGAAATTATCACATTGGACTTTCAAGACCTTAAAAATATGCAGAAGCATTAACAGCATCTTGGAACATAACGCACAATTCCTATTCAGCTTTATGGTGCCTCCCAAGGCGTAGAATGTAACAAAAAGCATCTTGCAGTTAGAAGGGTCTGTACGATGAGCTCTTGAGCCCCAAGCTTCATCCAACCAACTGCTCATCTGTTTGTATATCAGAAATTAATGAAACCCTTCTGCTCACACCTCAGCATCTCATTTTGGTCAGCCCGACTGGTTGGAGACAAATGTATTTGGAGCTATACAACTCCACTCTGATTCTGCTTATTCTTTAAAACATACCTTTTTCTGTAGTCTCATCCACCTATCAACTTTCAAATGTTATCAGTTCTTCTGCCTTCTTGTTTGCTCTCCACAATTTACTCTCTGTGATTTATATGCTCATACTGTTCTTTGCAGCTGGCAAGTCCTGTTATCTCTCAAATTGTTTTCAAGAGGGCTTTATAAACGACATGCAGTCTTTACTGCTAAAGCTGGCCCTCAGGAATCCCAGACCCTGGAAGTAAAAGAGAAAGTCTGGAAAAAAGACGACTTTCGCTTGGTTAAGGAGGATCGAGCTAGAGAACATTTAGGCAAACTCAATACCCACGGGCCAAGATGGGATGCACCCATGAGTGCTCAGGGAGCTGGCAGATGTTATTGCTGTGCCACTCTCCATCATCTTTGAAAGGTCATGGAGAACAGGAGAGGTGCCTGAGGACTGGAGGATAAGCCAATGTCACTCTGGTCTTCAAAAAGGGCAGGAAGGAGAACCCGGGAAACTACAGGCCAGTCAGCCTCACCTCCATTCTTGGAACACCTCATTCTGGCTGTCATCTCTAAGCATGTGGAGGAAAAAAAGGGTTATCGGGAGTGTTCAACATGGATTCACCAAGGGGAAATCATGCAATGTGATAACCTTCTACAATGGCATGACTGGCTNAATATCTACAGGGTGGGTGCAAAGAGGTTGGGGTCAGACTCTTTTCAGTGGTACCAAACAACAGGACAAGGGGCAACAGGCACAAACTGGAACACAGGAAGTTTCATCTCAATACGAGGAAAAACTTCTTCACTTTGAGGGTGACCAAGCACTGGAACAGGCTGCCCAGAGAGGTTGTGGAGTCTCCTTCTCTGGAGAGATTCAAAACCCACCTGGACGCAATCCTGTGCAACCTGCTGTAGGTGATCCTGCTCTAGCAGAGGGTTGGACTAGATGATCTCCAGAGGTCCCTTCCAACCCTTGCTGTTCTGTCATTCTGTTCCACTGTAGTGGAACTATTCTACTTGGAGTTGTCAGAGCAGTCACACATATTGCAGTTCCCAGCAGCTTCCTGAGGAAGCTAGGAAATGTGAGTTGGATCTGCCTACTAACTCTAGGAGAAAAAAACCACAAAAGAGTATTTGTGAATTAATGGGCATTGTTTTGCTGATGGCAGGTGAACAATCATGTAGGAAGACCCAGCTGGAACAGCAGGAATGACAGATTGAAGAGTTGATGCATGTTGGTTATTCATTGTCCAATGAACATTGCTAGGCATTTCCCAAACTCTTGTGATGCATTAGTGAATTACTGTTCATGCTCCCACATTTTGATATACGTAAATGAGGAAACTGAGGCAGAGAGAGGTTAAAAAAGTCTTCAAAAGTGATTCATGGAAGAATCAGGAATAAAAAGACTGTTGTTCTGACCCACTCCTTGATGCTACAAGTAAAAGAGCATCAAAAAAGGGCTAACAGTTTCCTTATCATTCTTGTTCTGACACTTGCATCAGGTTTTCCAGCTCTGGAATCCCTGACCAAAATTGCTTCTACCTCAGTCAGGAGACTGCTTTGAAGTCCAGGGGATGCTACTGCTGCTACTACTGAGACTAATAAACCACACAGTCTCTTTACTTGATTCTGCTCACATTGACTTCACTTTTTCAAGCTATTTTCTCCAGGCATAAGAGTGAAAAACATCCTTTAAAAAACCCAACTCAGATTTTTGAGTAATCCCGTGTCTCCAGCAATTAGCTTTACAAAAGAGCCAGATGAGTACCCTGGAGCTTGCAATAAACAAGTATAAAACCCATCTATACCTCACTGAACATACATCAAAGCACATTTGGTACCAGAGAAAGTGTTCTGTCCAGGTAAGCCTGGTTATTGGGAAAAAATTCAAGAAAACAAAATTACATGAAGACAGGCAATACTGAAACACAAGATCTCATCCATACATTATGCTAAGAGGTCATTTTCTGCAGCAAACCCCTGAGAAAACAGGGGTTTGTGCAATGGAGTGAAGCTATTTTTCCCTCTTTTATAACTAATAATCAGCTGTAACTAACAATCAGCTAAATCACCTTGTCATCCTCTGTCATTCATTCTGCCCACATCCAGCTAGAACCATTAACTCTATCTTACAGATTTTTTAAAAGTGCAGAAAGGTGAAATCAGTCATAGATGATGGGGGGAGAAACTCTAGAAGAGATTTTATAACAAGGGAACAACATTGACTGTGTCTGCTTGGAAGAAAACCACTCAGTATTATAAGCAGTACGCATCTTTCAAAAATCTTCATGTAATAATGTTATTAAATACTAAATGTGTATTGCCACATAGGAAAAGATTCATCCATCTGTTGGCAAAGCCAGGTACTTACAATTAGGTCAGCCACAAGCATTCAAAAGTCATGAGATATAAGATTAAAAATGACAGGATTTAAAAAATGCAGTATGGGTTCATTTAATAATCTCCCTGGCTTCCTTGCTTGTAGGATATGCTACTTTCGTTCAATTCTCTTCTGCCATGCGGCCTGGAGCACACCACGTGAAGGGCAGTCAAAGCCATCCTTTCTTCAGTCCCCGAAGATCTTCATTTGGGGCAGAAGACATCAGTGCAGCAAAGGGTCTGTCACCAGAAATCAGAGCCCTCACCATACAATGGCAGAAGCCAGAAGTCCTGTGATCACTCAGGGTGAAATTAGATCCTGGGAATGAAATGATCTCAAAGTCAAAATATACATTAGGTGCCATTTTAATGAAACCTCAATAATCAGTTCTAATTTTCCAGAGTTCATTAATCTTTTACAGCATCGAAGGTAGCCTAAGAAGATATTCCAGTATCACCCAAAACAGGAGGGAATATTTCCCCTCAGGGGTTCAGTGCTTGCCACAGATCTAGCAGCCCCTTTCCAAGTAAGTATCATTTTTTTTTTTATGATTTAAAGGCTACGATGGGAAACTATGATTGTGTTTCCTGCCTTGCAGTTCAGAGAAACAAAGCAAGTTTAATCAAAGATTACAGCCACATTTATTGAAAACTAGTCTGGGCTGTTTCCACTATTTTCCATCTGTAATTAGTGAGATAAGGGAGCTGGGATTTGGCGAGGAGACCATCAAGTCTCAGTCCAATAACTCTGCTATTCAGGGTAAGGAGATGCTGTAACCTCTTTGGCTAACAAGTGGGTCTCACTGTGACCCATTTTTTAGCATTTAGGTCTATTGAGGTGCTTGAAGCCACTGGGAGAGGCTGCAAGGCAGAATATGCATCCCTCATCTCAAAACTTGCACTGTTGTGAGAGACTGAGATGGGGAAGACTATTCTAGAGGAAGGAAAATAATCCAGTTTTGCTTTTTCTCCATTCCTTGCATCCCGCTGACACAACTTAATTTGCAAGCTGTGACTAAGTACAGTCCATCTCACAAGGGCTGAGCATCTGTCTTGCCCTGACAACTCAAAGGCAGTGATAAAGCAACACATACGAGTGCCACCAACATTTCCCTGGTGAGGTCCATCACTGCACACTGTCATTTATAGCGTAAAAATAATCTTCATGTCATGCCCATAACACCAGCAAACCTTGCATGGGTGGATGTGGTGGTCAGACAAAATAGTCCCATCAGCCACATGGAGTGTCATGTCACCCAGGCCTGAAGAACATTTGGTGGTGGTTGAGATCTGCTCCTGACAGTGTCTGCAGACAACAGCAATAAAAATAAAGATGGCCTAGGTTATGTCCATTGCGAAATACTTTCTACCATTGCCAAATAAAAGCCCATGTCAGCTTTTTGTATGCAGCCCTTGAAAGAACTTGCTGGCCCTGCTCATCTCCTCTGCTGCATTTATAGCAGCCATATCAGGGGGTACTCCATCCCATGTTTATCCCCTGTTTGCACAATACCTCACCGGCAGCTGAGCCGAGCACATCTGGCAGAACATTAACATAGCAGATTTCTTGAACACACAACATCACCCTCTGCTCTGCAGGCTATGCTTTGTCTGAGCCTTGTCTGAGCTGAAAAGTTTGCAATATAGCTACTGGATTATCTAATTTTAAGGATGTTTGCAGAGCCACCTTTCATCTGAAAATCTTGGCAGCACTCCTGAATCCAGCCTTCCTTGAAAAACATCAAATTATTGACTAAGCATAAAAGTTGTTAAACCTTTCAAACTCTGTTTGGTTGTTGACTTTATGTTCTCCTGTGAATCAGTCTTTATGGGCAAATGCACAGACAGCATAAACTCCTTCTGATATTTCCAAGTAGAAAAACAGAAGCAACTGAGATCATCTTTGAACATTTCACAAAGGGGGTTGTGTGGAAATGTAACATAATTTGCTGACTGCATAAGTAATTAAAGACACAGAAAAGAACTAACTCTCTCTAACACTGATCACAATTATCCATTATTCTTCTCTTGGTTTAATGAGTGTTTATACTAAAAGCGTGTTTGAAGTTTTAACTCGAGTGCTATGACTGACATCTAGATAATGAAATGCAGTGATTTAATATCCCTGAAGTTCCTGTTCCCAGGATGATCCCAAAGTGCTCTGTATTTTTTACAATTCTGAACAATGGTATCCAAAACATTGGGTTTCCCTTTATTCCTCTCCCTTTCATTACTCTGTCTTAATGAATTATGAAGCCATGATCCGACTTCAACAGGAAGGCAAATAATCATACTAGAATATCAGAGCAAATTCTTTGTCTCTTGAAAGGATTCATCTTATGAAGATTTACCCTCTCAAATAAGACATTTAATTTAATTTATTTGTGAGGTCTTGGTGCTTAAAGGAGAGATATAAAGGCCTTCGGAGGAGGATTCATGTCACATACCTTAGCTGCCAAGTTAGGATAAGATAAATCACCATCTGGAAGTGCCTCTTTCTCTCTACCAAGTGCAGAAGGAGCCTAGACACTTATCTAGAAAGAGTCATCTAATTTATAGATCGTAAGTTAATTAAGGCAAACCCAGCTCCTACCATTTGGGACTGTATCTTCTTACCTGCATGATAGCATGATAGGGTAAGGTACTGTCACCTCATTTGCCCATCACCGGTCCAGTCTTGTAAGTTTGAGAGAAGCTGATCTATAAAGGCACCTTCCTTGATTTAAAAGCATGAAGAAAAGAAAAAAATCATTACTTCTCCTGAGAATCTCTTTTTATGTATATATAGAATTTTTCTAACCTTGCTTCCAGCCATTGGCTTTTGTTACACTTCTCTCTGCTGGATTAAATTGCTCTTAGCAATTGTGTTGGGTTTTTTTGGTTTTTGGGGGTTTTTTGTTTGGTTGGTTGGTTTGGTTTTTCTCCTTTTGA
The DNA here is from genome assembly GCA_013400195.1 of Aramus guarauna. Classification (NCBI taxonomy): domain Eukaryota; kingdom Metazoa; phylum Chordata; class Aves; order Gruiformes; family Aramidae; genus Aramus; species Aramus guarauna. The sequence goes on from VXBL01005558.1 coordinate 1,448,806, forward strand.
AAGGCTTTATTTGCCTAATCAAATCACTCTAACTTATTTTGTTCAGATAAACAGATGGAATGCATTCTGCATAAACACAGAAATATACAGGAATGGCAACCTCAAACCAAGGTAGATTCCTCCCATCTTTGGGAGCTCAGCTGTAGATGACATGAACTTTGCCACTTGCTTTCTACGTTCCTGAGGCATAGTGAATAAATATATGGGGTTCTGGAAGGATCTGAGTAATGGTGGGATGCATTTCTACCACTTTTCTTAGAGGAAGGTGCAATCCCTGAAGATGGATTGCAATGGAGAATAAGGAAAAATATTCTGACAAAAACCTTTTCTGGTGTGATATTAGTTTTTGAGCTGCTTCTTTTCTTTCTTTTTCTTTTCATCTCACCAAAATTTCTGTTGCAACATTTCAGCATCCCAATCTAACAATTCCTGTCATGGGCTGTGGGAGGAGGGCAATGACCAGAGGTAAGTCCCAGGTTGAGATTACCATGTCTGATGGAGTACAGGAGGAAAGAGGAGAAGGATGTCCTCTCACTGATTTGTACACGGCTGAAGTTGTTCCCAGGAGATGAGCAGCTCATAGGCAGGCAAAACTTCCCAAAGGCAGTTCAGAAACTGCCTGATTCCCATGGTCAGTCTTCCCAAACTGCGTCCTTCACATCTCCAGCTCCAGTCACTAAAACAACTGTGTATCTCTGAATATTTTTAAAAGATATGGTGGAGCAGTTTAGGGAATTAGTATGATTTTTTTTTTTCACTTAAAATTTCAAAATTCAAAATTTCCTAACCTTTTGGAATGTTCAGGATGAAATGTTTCCACTTTGAGAACACCATTGGAAACAAGCACATATTCATTCTATTTGAAAACATAAACAGCTTCAAAATAAAAGCGAAATTATAAAGGCTACCTTAGCGAACCGTTCCTATTGATCGCAAGCAGGTCTTGTAATTGTTTTTTCAAAAATGTAGTCAGTGGAAAGCTACCATTTTGGTTTGGGAATACTATCAAAACTATAAGTTTTTAATGAAATGGTTCCTGCTCTACTTTTCTCAATATCACTGTGAAATAGGAAAAGGATATTATCCCATTTCCTTATCATGTCATGGAAGTCACAGAAACCAAGAATTTTGAGAAATTCTCATGACAGCATGGCACTGTGGGACATTTACAACCTGTATTTCATTGCAGGTAATGTATTCCAGCTATGGAATCAAGCCACTTGTGGTAACAGAGAGGTAACAACCTCCTGAACCACAGATTTCTTCTGGCAGGGCAGCATGGTATGAAAATACACTCTGTAAAGTTTTTGGTTGTTTTGTTGTTGTTATTTTGGTTTTTTGGTTGGTTGGTTTTCATATTCTGAAAAGGTCCTAGGTACATTAAAGCAACTCCTGGCAAACTTGTGGCCTCAGCAGTGAAGGTAAAATATCCCTAGGAAATAATCATCAAGTTTTCTTTATTCTTAAGCATTGTACCAGGCTTCCTTTACCTTGGCCTTTGTCAAATTAGGGCAAAAGCTGGTCACGAGCTTCTAAAAGAGTGTTTGAAAAGGGTGTTTTTCAGGTTGTGAAAGCCATTTTCATATCTGCATTAAAATCATTCAATCCAGATGTTTTATCCACAGCCCTGAAGCCAACTGGCTTGTTCCAAGCCAACAGGTACCTGTGGACCTGTCTACATGGACTCCTGCCTCTCTCATCCTGCCCAGCCATGTACATCAGCTGCCTTCTGCCAGCTGAATCCCCAGGCAGAAAATGTCAGGAAGGGTTAAGCAGAGACTGCTGACACCTGAAACATAGCCATATGCATCTATATTTACTCTGCCTACCTCCTTGGTGTGCAGGTACTTGAAAAAGGAGCCATAGGGGCCATATTCAGTGTTTTAAGTCTCTCCCTAGTTATCCAGGTACATTACAGGATGATGGAGGTCTGAGACATACATTCTGAAGATTATAAAGGAGCTGACATGTAATAAGATAGTCTAAATATTTCAGCTATAATAACCTTCACCTTTCCCTTGTCTCCATTCAGTACCTATCTTATTATTACATTTCATTGTGTTCCTCAGGGGGCTCAGTCTGCTTGTTACAGCTGGATAATTCTTTTATCACTCCAAGGCTGTCTATTAGATCTCTCCCTCTCTAAATCTTTCTACTTAATTATTCTCGCACACTTTCTTTCTTTTTTATTACTAGTCTTGAGCTGGAGGTTCATTCAGCTGGCCCTGGCAGTTCCCAGCAAAGCCCTCACTCACCATCAATCATTCTCCCTTAGATAGCTTTGAAATGAATAACTCCTGTCTATTCCCATGTCATGGGATACTCCAGAGGGTTTGAGTCTGGGGAGAGCTATGCCAGAGCAAATCAGCACTAGCTCAGTGCAACATGCCAGTGAGACTAGTCTGTAAAATGTCAGGTGTCCCCAGAGATTGACCTTGCTTTCTGAAGATCCTTGGTTCTGTAATAGAAAATACCAGTGTTAAAAGCTTGGTTTGTAGGTATGGAAGGGGGGCAGACTGATGAAAGGTAGCATGGTAAAGACAAATCCATCAGTATTTGGAGAGGTGGACACTTTGGGTAGCCTTTGTGTGCTATGAATGGATGGATGGATGGATGGATGGATGGATGGATGGATGGATGGAACAAACTACTGTTTATTCTCAAGTCTGAGCTGTACAAACAAATATTGACCCTATTCCAGCTTCTGCCATTCCTTGTCTCTGTTCTGTGGGCAGTGAAAGGGAATGGTTAAGCAGAAGGTACTATCCCCTCCCATGGAGAAAGGCAGATCTAAAAGGACTCTGTTTCTGACATTTGTATGCAGAATATCTGGCTAGAGAATCAGACATACTGAACCTTCTCAAGAAATTTAAGGTGTCTCCATTAGCTAAGGAGTCCAAGACAGATGACCTTGGGCAGCATGCCGAGGCCCCTGCAAGCATTCCCTGGTTTTGAATATCCTTTCTCCTTGGGCTGCATTCCAGCTATGACCTGGTCTGTCATGACAAAACCTGAGCTCCGCTCTGCCAGGCTGCAATTATTGCTGTGTTGCACACAGTTTGTCCTTTTTCTATTTCTTTTCTCTACATCTTTCATGATTGCATTCAGATATTGCATTAGTTATTGTCTAATTCCTCCTTCAATGTGACAGGCTCAAGAATATAGACGCATGGTCCCAGAGTAGCTAGCTTTGCTTACACATAGAAGACAAGTTGTTCCCACAGTTTGCAATCTTAATCTACACAAAATACAGGAAAAATTGGACAAAAAAAAGAAGGTAAGGAGAAGGTGGAGAACACAACAGCAACAGCAACATGATGAGGTTAGCAGGTTCCAGGGTACAGAACCAGCAGAAGTAGAAACACTTACTTATTTTCCCCCTCTTGTAACCCTCTTCAAGATCTCACTCTAGACATATTTTCTCTGTGCGCCCTCCAGCCTTGTGGTCATTTAGCTTTGCTTCCATAGGCAGATGTGAGTTGAATTTATCTGGAGATGAGCCTGAGTTAGCGTAACGAAGTGTTCGCATGGTGCTATGCAGAGTTTTAAACTTTGCATGCAGAGTTGGAGTGCCTTCTGCTGGTGCGGTGGGCAGGTTTGGAATGTAGAGATAGTGACCTGATACTTGCTTGGAAATTTCCCAGTAAACACCCCGGGATGACATCCAGCTGGGGTGTCTGCAGCCCTGTGACAGTGCCTGGCATCGTAAAAATTGTAATGAATCACTAGCCTATATATTCAGTGTCAGCAGAAGGGTGTTCAGCTCCTGTCTTTGAATTCTGCCCTCCCACAATGAATACACTTTATCTCGGAGTTTCCCATATATAAGCAATAAACAAGTCTTCCTAAGCTAAACCAGCTTCCTATTCCTGAAAAGCAACCTTTGTTCTGTCTTATTTCATTTATTTCCCCCCATGCATTCTCTAGATTTCACACATCTCCTGCCATGACACTTAAATGCCACCTTTTCCTTCTGTCCCTCTGCTCCACTCTGGTCTTGGTGGCTCATCCACAGACTTCTTCATGTTCTTTAACCCCACTGTCAAGGATCTCATGGTTCGCTTCACTGAGTAATGCCCACATATATGTGCCATGTGGGGTGTTGTGCTGTGTTTGGGGGTTGGCATGTCCCCATGGCCCAGAAAGGGAGGGATGATTACCATGGGTGCAGATTGCATGCAGGACATCAGGACAGGCACACCAGCAAACATCTGCAGCTGCTTATTGTCCCACATGTAAGAGAGATGCAGTCCCAACTGCAAGAAAGAAATATCAGGCAAAAAATAAAAAAATAAAAAAATACTGGGACTCTTCCACAGAATCTATTAAATTGGCAGAATCAAGAGCAGAGCAGGAAGGCTTTAAAATAACGATGGTGAAGGGCTTAAAATTAGCTCCATTTTTGTGGGACACAGAATAGGGGAATAATTTTCTTATTTGCTTCTTGCCTTGGCATTTCTTTCAAACTCCTTTGTTACTTTTTGTTTCTATGTGTTTCAGCTACCCTCTAAGAAGCTGGAATACATAAAAGTGGCAAAAAACAGACCCATCAATCAGTGCAATCATCTGGAAGGCCTGAAAAAAAACCCCCAAAACTATTCACAAAGACAGAAGACTGCAAATGGTCATTAAACACTCTGTGTAGGTGCTAGGACATGGGGAACCTCACGAGGAAGACTTCAAAAACAAAATTATTTTGATGATGAAATACTGGAAGCACAATGCATTTGTTTGTGTTTGTGTGCATGCAGGAGGACATGTGTTTTTGCAAATGATCGTTTTCCAGTTAGCAATAGGAAAGCCTGGAAGGCTGTTTTGATGCCAGGACTCTGGGCTGATGATTTCTGACAGCGCAATATTCATTTGGCCAAAACCCTGTAATTGCAGTTTAGCAACCCAAATGGTTGTCCTGGAGGAGGAAGCCACCCCCCTCAACTCAATGTTTGCCCAAATCAATTGTGCTCATTCACCCAGGATATCGATTTTGCTTCAGCCCTTCACTCCAAGCCCTCCAGGGAGGCGGGTAAATCAGCAGAGTTGATGGAGCCCCGCTGCATCCCCTTAATGCCAGTTCTACCAAGGCACAATAGGTATACCACAGCTGGGGGAGGTAGCTGTGCTTTTATAGTCACCCTTGTTTGGAAAGCAATCATCCAGCTATGTCCTGCCAGAGACAGGCGTGTTCTTCCCGTCAATAAGCAGCACGTTCTGCACCCACCTTTTGTCAACAGCTGACAGGCAGCCCAAGACACGGTGCAATTAAGGCCCTCTGCTTCAAAGCCTGCTGAAGACTGTTAAAGGATCAGATCCTTCACTGGAAAGTTTGCATGCCTGAGGTCTGACGAGCAGCAATAACAAGCCTGGCAACAGCAGCAGGACCCTAAACACCTCTCTAACCTCCTCGGTATCAACCCACAAAGATCTGTACTCTCCACTTGACCCTGGAACTCTTGCCCTGGGACAATAAGAAGATGTTCTTCTCTCCCCCACATCAAAAGAGGAGATTTAATTTTTTTTTTTCAGGCCGCAAGCCACCAAAATCCAACCCTTCAAATGCCTGAGTGCTCTGACACTCAGAGTTTGAAAGAAAGGTAAGAAGCAGTAGTATTATATCTGTGTCTAAAGAGAGGCCAATTTTTTTATCACTCACCCCCAAGTGAGGGTGTGGGACACTTACGGCTCAGTGGGCTGTGCTATCATATTAGCTCATGGTTTCTGCTCACATTAGAACTCAAAAAATGCCCATATAGGGCTACAGGTCTTTGACATGCTCTGCGTCCCTTTCGCCTTGCCAGCATCTCCATGATTTACTTTCCTGAGGTTTTAATCTGAGTTTGCGTGTTTTCCTGGTAAAATGTTCGATCAGCTCCATCAAGTTGACTCAGAGCTGCTGACAGGTATGTTATTTTTTTAACAACTACAGCTTTCCAAATGCCAATCCTTTACATCAGAGACCCAAAAAACCATATTCTGGCAGGTAAATAGGTGCTTGATTGTCACTGTGATATAATTTAAACACAGATATATTACTTTTTAATGGCAGTCTGGATTGTGTTTCCCCAAACTCTATTTTTCCTTGCAAGTTTCTGCTAGTATCTCTACATGCTACCAAGTCTTGACAGCAGAGTTTTCTGAGAGCTGTAGGAAAAGGTTTCACACAGAAAGCTCTAAAGCACTTTCCAGGTCTGCAGGGTTCACTAAGCAAATCATCTACCAACTCGGAAGTTATTGTGTTTGATGGAGTGTATCATGAGTGGCTTGGAGACAATGGGTAAGGGTTAATTGTTCTGTTTCCCCCAGTGTGATGATGAGAGGTCATCAGGAGGAAGAGTGAGAAGAAACAAAACCAGGTGGTTCTTTATTTGAAGTGTAGTTAAGCTGTCCTAGAATATGATGAATGCTAAAAGCTTAGCTGAGTTCATGGAATAAATGGATAGCTCCTGGAAGATAAATACATCAGAGGCTGCTACAACATACAAAGCATCTCTGTCTCTGAAAGTTTCAGGGATAAAAATGACTGAATGATGGGACACTAGCGGGAAAAAAAAAAAAAATCCTCCTGTGTTCACTCTGTATTTATGCTCTTCCCATGCTTAGAGTCTGCTTTTGGTTACTCAGAGATAGGACAGTGTCTAGATGGGCCTTTATCCAATAAAGCATGACTGGTTCTACGCTTTTTTGTGGGTGAGAGAGGTAAATGAAGTTATACCTAAGTTGTGTGACAGAGGAGAACTGGGGTGAAGAAGAGAAAGACGACTGAAGAAGGTGAGCAGATAAATCATCAGTGCAAACATGAAGCTTGGGGACCCATCTGCACAGGGGTCAGGTAGGAGAGAATTTCCTGGATGTTTGTAGCCCATGTCTTATCCTGACCTTCCTCTGTCTGTGCTATGTCTGACTATTCCAGACCACCAGCCATGCCAGCATATTACCGGTGCCTGAGCAGGAGATGCTGAGACCCTGTATGACAGACATCGTTCCCTTTATCCCTGCCTCCAGATGTGCATTGTCCTGGAATGCTGGGTCTGCTGTTCCCAGGCCTGGAGGAAACAGCTGACTCTTGGAGGTCCTCTTGAGTCTGTCACTGTACTAGCAGGAGCTACACAGTCAACGGACAGGATACCCAGAAAGCCACATGCTCCCCAAACACCTACTGCTTGAAAAAGATTGTTCTAGCTGATGAAACATTGACCTAACAGTCAGACCAGCCTTTCATTGCCAGTCCCACATTCAATGTTCTCAATAAATGTGTACAAGCCCTTTTTTCCTCCACCTCTCTTCCATGCTTTATGTTCTCCAGTACTCCTTCTATCTGAATTGTGACCCCTTCATGACAAGTTTTTTGCTGTGTCAGTGCACCCCTGGCAATGGGAAGGGACATCTCCAGTTCAGCTTCTTCAGGTTCTGTTCAGACCTGAACAATTTAACCTGTTAAAGGAAAATGATGTCCACTGATGGCTAGCAATGGTCCTGCAGAAGAGCAATACTTATGATGCCCTCCATCATGGGTGGATGAGCTCAGGTGTTCAGCAGATGCCACAAAAGTCACATGGACTAGACACCTTTTCTCCCAAGTGCGTGAAGGTGAACAGTTCAGCCAGGCTGTTCATGACACTCCATATTCCTCCCATACTGCAGACACCTGCCATCAACCTGGAGCAGAAATCCTTTGTTGGCTAAAGCATCTGTTATCACTTCCCAAGAAGAGAGAGTAATAGAAAAATAACAAAATTATTAAAATGTGAAATTGTTTATTCTTGTCCACGTCCATCCACACTGGACTATATCATTGTCAGGGAGTCTTTAACATGGGAACCTAAAGCATTTCTGTCCATGGTGGCACTGGCCCCTGCACTGGGGTCAATATGTAGGGACCACATTGCTCCTGGCGCTGGGAGGCATCAGAGGCAACCTCTGCTGCAAGAGGTTGGGCTACTGGCTGAGCTGACAAGTGCTAGCTTCAGATTGAGGTTTCTGTTTCATTACTCCTAGAAGGGATGAAATCCATTGCACTTACCCCAGAGGATCTGTTTCCCCATTACCTCCCTTTCTTATCCCTTTGCTGTTGCTGAATTTTGAGCCACTGGCCTCGTTGGGCTGCTGGAAATGTTGACGTTGCAGCTCCATATGGGTCCTCGGAAGCAGAAAGGAGCTGGAGATGGGACTTCTCCATCTGCCAGAGGGCTGTGCCATGGGCCATGCAAAAAGCAATGGGGAAGCTCAGGCTTGGAAAGATTTGCTCCAGTAACCTGATGGCTAGTGCACCAGGCTAGAGGCCAAGACACCTGGGCTTTCTTCCCAGCACTAACACAGTATGTGATATTGAGTAGGCTCCAGGATCTGGATCTCCAGAAATGGACTGGGTGATTTGTTTTTAGGTGCAGAACTATTCATTACCTGCGAATCAACACCAAATTTCTGCTCATAGTTGAGGTGCAGTCTCTGTGTGCCATTATTTGCTGTTATGTTTTGCGGACTAACCACTGTTTGGTCTCATAATGTTCTTCTTAAGACATAAGAACAGCATCAATAACAGTCCTGCAGCAGAACAAGGGAGCACCAGCACTGGACTGGGAATCTTGGTGCTCGGAGCAGTATTAAAAGGAGGTCCTTCCAGAAATGCTTGCCTGGGAAATTCTTCCCTCACCCTCTGTATTCTCCTGCATTAAGAATTATTATCAAAAGCTGAATCACATCTGGCTTTTTCTCCTTCTTATTTTGTTTTACCCACTGACACAAACATGTATCCCAGCAAATGCAGGCCTCATAGAAATTTGAAATAATTTTGAATTTCAGCAAGAAGGACTTTTTTTTCATATTTTTTAAAAATGCATCCCCAGACTAGTTTCTTAAATTGACATTTTTCCCTAGTTATCTGAGCCTTGCCTGAGTCCATCACTTCCTAAAATCCCTTGAAATCCAGTGGACAGTTTCAAGCAAATTTGACAGCACCAGAAATCGTAAAGATACAGGTCCCTAGACATTTTACAATACAAACGGGAGACCCCAGTTTTGATCCCCACAGAAGCAGAGGTTTTTAAGCATAGTCTTTCTTACCCATCAGAAAGTCCACAAAAGAAATCAGCAAAGGTATCTCAGCTTGACCATTTCTACTGCTCACAGTAACATTTTGACTATTTTTTTTCTTCTAGTTGGGCCCTCATCCTTTTAAATTTTCTATTTTAATTTCTGACTTAATTTGAATACATATATTTTTAATTGGCTCACTGTATCAGTGGCCATCATGCTGGCAATGTGTTGACTGATCACTCTATAAATAGAGCATTTCTAATGTTGCTGGAGGCACTTTAGCATTTTGAATCATTTTCCACTCTACAGTATCACTTTAAAATAACAGAAGTGATGGCATGTTTTTCCTTCTGAGCTGCCAAACATGGCCGGATTGGGAGGTCCTTGGCAAGAGGCCCACAGAATGATTTCCAATTCTTTCTCTCTCTTCCCTCCTTCCTTAGATGAAATGTCCTCCAACTGACATTTGAGGACTCAAAACATTTTAAATGAGCCTGTATAGCCACTGGAAGTGACCACGCTTGAAAATTTTGATCCCAAAACTGAACAGAAAGAAAAAAGCAGAAAGAAACATTGATTTAATTAGATATTTAAAAGAAAAGACTTGGAAATTGCAATGGAAGACATCTGGAATGATATTAAGAAGAGCTAAAGAACAAAAATCTCACAAGATATGTGAGCTTACGCATTGCAGGGATTCAAGTAATTTTTAGTTTCAGTAAATACAGGCTTTAAAAGTGAAGGGACCTGTCACTTCAAGATCTAGACCATTGCCTTTGGCATTGCAGGTCTCCTTTTAGCACCCTGAACAGACGTAACTGTGCCACAGCTCACATCCTTTGAGAGTGCTTCCAACACTCCTGCATGACCTCTTAGATAAACCACAAACCAGGTGATGAATACCCATCACCATCTTTACATTACAGTGGTACATCCAAACCGTCGGCAACAGCCAGGATCTGGTAGCGATTATTTCACAATGACATGCGGCACCTGCTTTCTGTCTCCTTCACATGTTGATAAAGAACTTTGAGGTGGTTATTTATTGACTGGTCACTATTAGAGATGCCTTGGACTTTTCTTGGAAACTCTCGTCTTCGCTGCTGGTGGACACAGCGCATGGTTTTAAATGGATCTTAACTGGATACCTAGAATCAAGATCTGAAGATGGGAAGTTGTAAAAACTTATTCGCACGTGGCAGGGGAAAGATTAATTTCATCAGTTTGGTTAACTACACATGTCAATAGTCTATCAGATGCTGTACAATGTCCTTTACTGCAGGACGCCTCTACCTTTAATATTGATTTGCCTTTCTAATGGTGTTCTCCAGTTCATCTAGGAATTCTTGGATCTGGTGGATTAAATTCTCTATCTTGTTTTATTCTGGGGATCAGAAGAGAAAAGTCTGAAAAATTTATGACATGTATCTAGTCCTACATTTCCAGAACATAGAATAAGCTCTCCACAGTAGTAGCCAAGTTTCGTTGTGTTCCAATGCATATTTTTTGCTGCCAGTCTGATATCCAGAATATTTACTGGACTCAACACTTGTTTGTATTCTCACACAGTTCTAAGATGTTTCCAGTCCTGATTTAAAAATTAGTAATGATTAATTATGTTCACTTACCCTTAAAAAAAATCTATCCGTTGATCATATTTAATATTTAAAAGAAATTTGAATCCGATTCCTTCTTTGAATTTATCTAGCTTCAGTTTCCAGATAGATACTGTCATACCTTTTTTGGATAGGCTAAATAGTCTGGTCCTGATGTAAATTTTTAGAGTGTGATCAAACAATTGCTTGACCTTCTCTCTGATAAGCAGGCTCTGCTCTTTTCATTTTAAGCCAAATCTAATCCTTTAACAATTCTCATAGCCTTTCTCTGAACCCTCTCCAATTTATCAACTTCTTTCCATTGTAACCCAGGCCACAATCTCATGAGTGACAAACGCAGAATTAACACAACCTCGGCCAAACTAAGGATCCATGTTTATGCCTCAAGGAATCACATCAGCCATTTTGGCTCCTGCATTGCAGCAGGAGCTCATACTTTGCTGATGATCTGCCATGAGTCTTTCTCAGAGTTACTGCTTTATATAAGCCCTATAAAGAATCAGTCCACTCTATATGTTAATTTGTAGGATGGAGTCAGCCCCGGATGGATGACTGATCTGCCTTATTTGCTCTTAGTTGTATGTAGAATTTTGACCTCATTGAAATATACACTATTTGTCTGAACACAGTTTACCAAATGATCCATGTGACACGAAGCTGGCAATCCCATGCTTCTTAGTGTCCCCCAAGCTCAGTGACATCTATAAAATTTTATGTTTATATTTTATTCTTGTCAACTAACCGGGGGAAAATGTTTGATTGTGGAGGGCCAAAAATCAATCTTTTTAGAAGTCCTTTATAAATAATTATTTGGGACTGGGTTGACAGAGCCTACATTATCTTACAGAAGAACACTCACGGAGAGGATTTCCCATTTCTTGATCTACAGTGCAAGACAACTCCAAACCTATTTTCTGCTGAGAAGGAGAAGACGACTGTTTTCTTTTCAAAACCAGAGAGACACAAGCTGGTTAAATAAGAACTTGAAATGCACAAAGACATCATCCTCCACCAAGAAGACATAATAACACAGTAGCGTGGGCTAAAGGCAGCAGCCCACTCAATAAATGACGGGACTGAGCTGTCTCTACCTGGCAGATGCTTTCAAGGGATATCTGTCAAACTTACCTCTCTGCCTGGTCAGATCTTGATCTCTTTTTCTGCTCCATTTTCTCTGCTGTTATCAATTCTGCTCCCCAAGGGCTGGGACACTGGTGTAAAGGAGACTTGGTGATGGCCTTGGATCAGTAAAGGATTAAATCTTTATGGTTATATCTGCTCTTTTCTGTGTCTAAACCACAGAGTCCTGTTCTGGCCCATGCATGATGGAAAATAAAATGGGAATATAAATACACATACTTTTTTATCTGGAGAGCCTCTGTCCAGTCTGGACCTCAACACCAACTGGAGCCACACCAAGTGCTGACCGGAGAGCTGACGACATTTTGGATGTGTGTCTGATGTCAACTGTCTGGGACATCTCCTGGTCTCCACTAGCTTTTGGAAATCACTCTCTGCTGGCAAGAAAAAGGAATCTCAGACAGAAACCTCCACACTATCAACCACTGTGGTTAGATGAGACAAATCCCACCTTGGGTGACCCTGAGCCACATATCTAGTCTCCCTTGAAAAACAAACTGAATTCTGCAAGGGAGGAGGAACACACCAAGGACAGGAAGCAGCAGAAAATTATCCCACTTCTCCTGATTTTCCGTAAATTATTACCTCTTTTGGATGATCTGGGACTACAATGCCAAAGTCTCTTAATAGCTTTTATTTATTGCAGTAGCTAGGTATGAATCAGTGCCCATATTGTTCTGGGTGCTACATAATAAGCATATATAAATGAGTTTATATGATCAGGTAATAAAAAGATAGACCCTGCCATGAAGAAATGCACATCTAAGACCTACTTTAATTATAGGTATAATTATTACAGTTGAGCATTCTTTAATGCAAAAAGCATACTGTAGAGAGAGACTCTAGGAAAGCATTCAGTCTAGTTTACGAGCCACTTGTTCTGATTCTCTCCCTGCTTTTCAGGCATTATCTGTGTGGATATAAGTACTTCTCTGGAGGTATAACCACATCTACATGAAAAGTAGTACTACTTCATCTCTGTACAGTGACAATACCATTTTCAGTGTAGCAGACCTCAAGTAACCGTGTTGCTATGGGGTTTTGAAAACCCATCAAGCTGGTATGAAATACATCCCTTTACATTAGGAAACACACAGCAACGTTCATTCATAGCGTACAGTCTGCACATCAAAGTTCATTTAGATAGAGCCAGGATGTTAATTTAAAGTAGAAAAAACATTCGTAATTAACAGACTTTGCGGATGCTATTGTTCCGTAATAAACAAGTCATATGACAAATGAGTCTTTGAAAGGGATTTAAGTTCACTTGAAACAAGACTGTCTTGTTCTAGAATATACATATTCAGAGGAGAAATTTATAATGATGAGCCAATCTGGATTTGCTCCCCAGAGAGAGGAGCCGTTCAAAATAGAGGAGTATTTAGCTTTTTTTTAAACTACCCATCTTGATGGACCCCTGTGGGTGGGGAATGCTTCAGACCCATTGCACTTGGTTTAAAAGTCCCCTGCAAATTTTTTTGTCTTTTGGAGTATTTTTTTCCTCACCAAACTGGAAATAATTGTCTGTGACATCCGAATTAGTCTGTGCAATTTTTATCAAGAACATTTGTAATTTAAATTGAATCTGCAAAAGGAGGGGGATAAAGAAAAAAAATATTCATTTCATGCTCATTATGTATCTCAGTGAGACTGATGACATTTTAATATTAACATTGTTATGGGTTCCATATAAAAAAAATTAAGTCTACTTAATATTCCAGACTCTGCTGATTAGAACCTAGTTATTCTTGACAATGGAAAATCAATTGGTATTCTAATTAAAAAGAATAGCAGAAATAAACAAAACAAAAAAAAATTTATTGCATATATTAGATGGAAGCCTATGTCCGCTCCTTCTGAAACATCTTCTCTCCTTTTTCAATGTTTTTCCCAATTGCCTAGTTTGGACTTTGGCCTTGAGCTGGAAGAACACAGGTGCCTCAATAAATCAAGGAAGCACAAGCACAAATCAGTGCCATTAAAGACCATATATTGAGAACTTCAGGAAGGGGGTGCAGCTGGAAATAAGAGGTGATCTCTCTTTCTTGCAGACAGTGACATTGACTCTGTGGATTAAAATGGTTTTCATGAGAAAGCCCTAAAGCTATTGTTTGCTTTTTCTTGGAAAGGAAAAGTCAAATGGAATTCCCTTCTTTCAACTTCAGATAAAAATAGGGTTTTAAAGTAATTTTTCTGCTTTCCTCCCCTTTATTTTCTGTTTCCATCCTTTTAGTTAGGAACAAAATGAAAAAAAAAAAAAAAGGGAAAAAAGAAAGGAAAATAGAGTAGAAGGAAAAAAAATCCATATATTTTAATTCAGGGCTTCTAAAATGAGAAACAATTCATATTCCTAAAAAGATGATTCTTATTAAATTACATACTTAGAGAAAAGTTTCTGTTCTGACTCAAAACCTTTCCAGAATCTTCCCTCTATGAGCTGTATGTCTCCCAGAACTAACCCCCTCTTTAGACATCCTTATTATATCTTTCCTTAAAATAAAGAGTGTGAGTAAACATTACTAAAGCCCTGTTTGCAGCACAGTCTCCTGTTGACTGCAGACAACTTCGGATCCGGCCGGCTATGGATAGGACTTGCATTGCTCCAGATCTAAAGCATTTAAGCAGCACCAGGACTTCGACATGAACTTCAAGGCTTTTATCGAGATAAGAAGTTATTGAAAAATGTTCATTCTAGGTGCTTGGCCCATCGCTTTATAAAATCCCACCGTCCAAAAGGATCTGCCTCTACCATTCCAGACCAATACATAAAGTGTACTAATACATACTGAGCTTAGAAGAAACCATCATTCACTGGCTATAGTTATCTTCTTGGCTGTGCAAAGCAAAGGGACAAGCAGCCACAGACACAAGTGCCAACAAGGAAAATTCTAATTTGATATTAAGTGAGGAAAAATCAACATAAGGGTGGCCAAACATTGAAGCAGGTGCTCAGATGGGTGATGAGATCTCCATACTTGTATAATATTTAAATTTTGATTGGACTCCTGAGCAACCTGATCTGACTTTGAAGCTGAAACTACCTTCAAGCTCAGCCATGCTTTGAGCAGGTTCTTGGAGCAGACCTCCAGAGTTCCCTTCCAGCCTGAGATAACCTGTTATTCTGTGATCATTCTCATTTAATCTTTCTCCAGCCCATTACACGTCAAAGTGCTCCATACCAGAACATTGCATTGTCCCTTCTGAACTTCACTGTGACAGCGAGGCGGTGAATAAAAAAAAAAAGGAGAATGAAAAGGATCAGAGACACAGAGAACAAAACCCAGTCCAGAATGTCACAACTGCAATGTAAGCTCTGAGTTTTTCCCTGAGCAATTTAAGATGGTGTAAACAAGTACTGCCACTAAGAAAGGGACATCTTCCCCTTTGCTGCTCTTACCCATACTTTCCTAGGAGACCAAGACTAATGCAAGTAGTGGAAAAGGTAAGGAGGGGAAGGAAGGAGGGGAGGGAAGGAGGGGGAGGGAGGGGG
>VXBL01005558.1:1464113-1529497 GCA_013400195.1 Aramus guarauna
GAAGGAAAGAAGGAAGGAAGGAAGGAAGGAAGGAAGGAAGGAAGGAAGGAAGGAAGGACTGTCAGAGAAGCATCAGGCTGGAAAAGGGTTATTAGCTAATTCACCCAAAGATCAGTCCCAGGATTGAATATTCTTTTTTTTTCCCATTAATCATGATGTTGCAAAAAGCAGGAGAGTCTTCAGTTCGATTCAGAAATTTAGAAGGCTTTTTCCCCAGCAAGAAGGATCAAGCTATCACAAAGAGAAAAACAAATGACCTGGAGGGTAAAAGTGTTCAAAAGGAGATAAAATTTAACAACATGAGCTGCAAGGACCAGTAGCAAGAACATGTGCCCTAGGGAGGGAGTTAGTCAGCTGGAAATGATGGAGAAGAAAGTTCTGAGGATGTTAATCAAACTCAGTGGGGTGAGATCTCTCTCATTTAACATTCACTGTTTGCAACACAGGTGATCACAGGCTAATCACTCCAAAATCTCTTTTCAGTCAATAAAGATTGACTTCCTGTATTGACAGAGTCAATAACATGAATCATCCAACCAAATTCTAGTGTCGTCTTTAGTAGAGAAGAATAAACACCACCTTAAACAGCACTGGCTTTATCGACTCTCTTTCACTTGAGTCAAGGGAGTCTAGAGTAACTTGTGCCAAGATAGATGCCTCCACTCTAGTTACACATGGTTAACCATACTCATATGACAAATGCAGCCCTGGGAAGTAGTCACTGATATTTTGCAACAAAATCAAGAATCAATTATATTATTCAAGTACAACTTTATGTGGAACATCCTGTGTGGCTCCAATCGCCTGTGTTCACAAAGAACAAATTCCACCATCATCTCATGAAACAAAGGCTATGAGGGTTTGCAGGGGAAAGAGGTGGCCAGCAGGTCGAGGGAGGTTCTCCTACCCCTCTACTCTGCCCTGGTGAGGCCACATCTGGAGTTCTGTGTCCAGGTCAGGGCTCCCCAGTTCAAGAAAAACAAAGAACCACTGGAGAGAGTCCAGCGGAGGGCTACAAGGATGATGAGGGGACTGGAGCATCTCTCGTATGAGGAAAGGCTGAGAGAGCTGGGGTTGTTTAGCCTGGAGAAGAGAAGACTGAGATGGGATCTCATGAATGTTTATAAATATCTAAAGGGTGCATGTCTAGAGGATGGGGTCAGACTCTTTTCAGTGGTACCAAACAACAGGACAAGGGGCAATGGGCACAAACTGGAACACAGGAAGTTCCATCTGAATATGAGGAAAAACAACTTCTCTCTGAGGGTGACCGAGCACTGGGACAGGCTGCCCAGAGAGGTTGTGGTGTCTCCTTCTCTGGAGGGATTCAAAACCCACCTGGATGTGATCCTGTGCAACCTGCTCTAGGTGATCCGACTCTAGCAGAAGGGTTGGACTAGATGATTTCCAGAGGTCCCTTCCAACCCCTACCAATCTATGATTCTGTGAAGGAGAACCTCTCTGACCTAATGAGATGACTATGTGAGCTAAGTTCACGCAGTTGAACAAAGCAACGGCTGGGCATGAATTGATCACTGTCTTTAAATACACTTGGGAGGGAAGTGCCAAGGAATAAGAACTATTTGAACAACAGCAAACTTTTTCTTACTGGCAAATTTGTTCTCACGGCAAAAGAAGAAATAGACTTAAATTAGCTATGCATAAATGCAGGAGAGAAATTAGAAGGAGGTTGCAGCTGATTAGAACAGCCTTCCACTTGGAGAAACAGGGTAAAACACTTTTATATTAAAGAGGAACATCATTTATTTAAAAAGGGATTTAGAGGCATGGTGGCCGTTGCCAGCAGGGTACCAGATGACTAATGTTATTTCTAGGTCCTCATATGGCTTCATGGGACATCTTTCATGTATGAAAGACCATCCACTGTTAATGGCAGATGAATGTGCTCCAGAGGTCAAACTAGCAATTCTTCCTGGTGTTACTGTGAAGTGCAGCAAAATTCAAATACTAGCAAAATGTAATAGCCCCAGATTGAACTTAGCTGCTGCCTCAGAGCTAAAATATGTCATGTCGTGGTGGAAGTATAATGCAATCCAGTAATACCTGTAGTTGGTCAGGGATCTAATATTATGTTCAATTAAAAAAAAAAAAAAAAAGTCATTCCATCACCAAAATCTGCATTACTGCATTGTCAGATCTACCACTGGTTTGGACAAGTCCCTCCAGGAAACTCTCTTTTGCTAGTAGCACCTTGCTTTTCTTGAAGAACAAATTGGTTTGGGTTTGTGGGTTTTTTTCCCCAGTTACTGTCCACAAGCTCATCAGACAACACCCTCAGGAGGCAGTATGGACATGCCACTCTTCTGAGACATTACCTAAATATTCCTAAACAATCCCTTCTGCATCTCACACCTCTGTTTAACAGTGGTTTCATAAGCTTTCAGCAGCCCAATCTAGTGAAGGAGAAAATTAACTAAATAAATATGGACAGATTTAACCAGCTAGCTCATCTGACTTTATTATTTATGCTGAATGGCCTCTAAAGTTCTTTGCCTAGCCTTCAGTTTGGCTGCCACTCAACCAAGGTGCCAAAAGAGTTGAGAGCCATGATGTCTTTTGAGCTGGATAAAGAATAAATCCCCTCTGACACAATCAGTGTCTCTTGCTAATTGTTTCTGGCTCATCCTGACCAGCAATTAGTTTTAATAGCCCAGCTAAGTTAGCTCTGATGATGAGATATCACTATCAATCACATTAATGACCCATCTGCTAGGAAGCCAAGGCAAATGATTACCAAGACCAACTTCAGCCACTAAGAAGTCTGTGTGACTATCAACACATGGCTGTACTTTTATTTGGAAGTCAGAGAGCAGTCGATTCACATCTGAGTGATGTTTTGAACCAAGCGGAAGTTTACGCTCAGCCTGTCCAAAGGCAGGCTCTTACCACCAGCATTTACTCCAGCCCTGCTGAAATCAGTAATGAGAAACAGGGACCTCCAGATGGCAAGTCAGGTCACCGATGAGTTGAATTGTCCCTGGAAGGCACTCATCCTTCATTGATGGAAGCTGAATAACCCCATAATGTAGGTACTTCATTTCAGTGCTTAAAACCAGGTGGGTTGAATCTGAGCCTCTGTGCATTGGGAGCATGAGAAGAGCTAAATTCAGCAATATCACACTGTTATAAAAGTCTGTTTGCTTTAAATATTGTTCTGGCCCCTGTCACTAGAATTACACAGTACCTTCTATTTATTAGAATATTTATCCTCATGCCTCCACTCAGAGTAATGCAAGTGTTATTATTAGACTGGGTTGAGGCATCAAAATTCTGTTCTGTGGGAAATGTCAGTGTTTTAAAAACAGGATTTATAAAAATTGAAACAGAAATAGATATTAAAATACAATTCTACAGAACAGGATTTCTGAGGAAGACCCTCTTTTGGAAAATTTTCTCAGAATTCTGAGTCTTCCATTTTAAGTTCTACTTATTGCTGGTATATGATGTGCATCTTATTTCATGGCAGCAATAATTAGTGTGCTGTCTAGATTTTTAATGAGATTATTCACACCCAAGACTCAAAACTTTTAAAAAGCTTGTGAAATTATCCTATTTTACAGACAGGGAAGAGGCACAGATAGATAAATAATTTGGTAACTAAAACCTTAGTGATAATTTCTCACCAAATTCTCCCCTCCTCCTCTAAAGTATCTATGTCTCTTTTTGATTTAAATCTGTTACCTCCTCTTCCTCCTAGGCCACCTTTTCCCACAGTTTCTAATGGGATGACAGTCCCTCTCTCCATTAATGGATGTAACAAAAATCACTGTGGAAATCACTGCAGCAGGTTTGATTGGTGTCAGGAGCTTAAAACCACATCTGGGCATTAAATCAGTTTGCTAGGACAGCCATAAATACTGCAAATGAGCTTAAAAAGTATCTAATCACCCTGTAAAGGGCTCCAGGTTTGTGATAGGATGCAGATTATAAATACAGGTATGTAGAGAAAACTTTATCACAAGATGTTTTGTCCCTCAGCTGGGTTCCTTTCACCTTCCTCTAAATCACTGGTTGATGCTGAACTCAAGAGATTGCGTGCCCAAAAGAATTACCATTAAAAAAAAAAAAAAAAAAAAGCTTGAAATGAAAAGGATCAAAGAATTAGAGGACCCCTCACAAACAGCTGCTGATCAAAGAGCCACCGAGCGAACAGGACACAGTTATTATGAGAAAAGCTATCAGGAGGGATGGTGGATTAGAGGTGTTTCAGGTAGAAGGCAGCAGTGTTAGGAGTTAATGAATTCCTGGGGGGAAAAAAAAAAAACCACACACACACACAAAAAAAAAACAACCACCAGGCAAAAGCCACTCTCATACAGCTTTATTGATTTTTCACCACACTAACTTCACATTAAGCAAGAGCAGGTCACAGCCGAGTCAGGACAAATGAAAATATAATTGTAGTCAGTGTGGGAGAGAGGACTTTTTGCTGTTGCATTAAAGCTGAGTCTTTGATACACAGGCAAAAGCAAATGTTTCAGTTCTGCTTTGCTTTTCCGCAGTGGCTTTATTCAGTCTCATTTCTTAAGACACTGATTTTTCGAGGCAGAGATATTCTCATTTGCCATATGCATACACGCTCACTCTGGATCCAGCATATGGGAGAGCTGTGAGGTCCCTCTCCCAGCGTGGGGGGATAAAATGACGCAGGAGGAACACACAAAATGGAGACAACTCTTACGCCATGCTCTATATCCTGCAGCTTGGAGGGGTACAGATCGCCCTTGCTGGATGGGTGATGTGGGGTCAAATCCCATCATCAAAAAAGGGGGTAAACACCAGACATATGTCTTCATTAGTAAATTATACAGTCCTGTGAAGAGTCCTAGGCACTGGCTCTAATGACATTATGCTGTTAGAATAACCCATGCCAAGAGCTTATTCCCTCGCGCACTTCTCAGTCATGGGCCAGGACTTCGTATAGTTCAAAGACCATCCCTAGCAAGCAGTATTGACGAGAATACCTCATTTTGGAAAGTAAAAGAGCTAAATAATAGGAAATAATGTTGCTGTGTGCCAGCTGGCATGTGTTCCAGTGAAGGTTCCTTAAGCAAGTTTAATTTTCTAACGTGGGCTGGGACCCTCCCCCCCTCCCCAGTGCCCTCACAGGCTGAGAACTGTCTGATCCCTCTGGTTTCCCAGCTGCGCACTTGCTCTCCATAGTGTAATGATGCCTGTGCTCCCTCTCTTGCCTTTAGCAAAAAGACTTTTGCAGAGTTTTCTGTAAGAATTTTCCTGCCCTAAACTCCGTTGACTGAAAAAGGAGCAGGAACTCCAGATGGGTTAAGCTGCTTGGGGACAGAAGCCTGCATTTTAGGCAACCAAATTTATTAATCCATAATGAATCACTGCTCTAGGATGGTGAGATGCCCTCCCTTTCTCCCTGAACACATAGAGAAAGAATTACAAAGGCTCTCCCAGTGCAGTTAACTTTTATCAACACTGTAATTTGCTGAAAAGTTTTATAGTCAGAAGAATTGCTAAAATGTTAATTATACGTGTTAAATTGTATGCATACATGTGCGCACACCCACGTGCCAGAAGGCAGGTTATATGTGAAAGGGACTGCATACCTTGATGTGAGTATATGAGCATATACCATTCATAACTGGTGGCTATGCGATAACCTTAACAATGTCTCAAAGTTTTACTGGAGTATTGTCCATTGAGCAGAAAGAAAATCCATTCTCTCCTCTAGAGCTTTTTATAGCAAAGGTGATGGGCAGCCAAATTCAAGCAACATTACAAGGTTCTGTCTGCTCATCTCATCTCTTTCTAGGTATTCTAAACCACACTTGTCATCATGGTGTCTGAGCTGAGTATTTCAAGCTGGCTTCAAAGCCCAAGCCAAGCATTAATTCAAAGCTTTAATGCATTTTTCAGTATTCTGCAGCATTAAAATGAACTTGAAACATTTTTCTGAGCTTACGCAATTGGTGAGTGCTCTGATCAGAGAAGTATTTTCTCTTCATCGGGATATACTTACTGACTTAGAGTGCATCTGCTTGGGCTGAAAGGCATTGTGATTTGTGGGGATTTTTTATACAGAATCACTGAAGAGCCAGGAATTTTCACATTGATGAAAATAAACTTCTCCTTCAGGTGGGATTCGTTCTTCATTTCTATTTACTTATTGTTTGCCCCACATGAGGTGAGAGAAGAGCTCTCTCCCACACAGTAGAACAAAGAACCACGAGGGATCATAAGTCATCAAGACCAATTCCCTCCCCAAAGAGTGCAGGTAATGGTGTAATAACAGATGGTTATTCCAGAAAAGGTTACATCCTTTCAATTCCAGAAACCCCAAAACTACATAATAGGTATAAGATATTTTTACAAAAGCTTGAAAGTTCCAAAACTATGCTGTATTTAGAGAGACCCTGGCTCTTACACAGGCCAGCTGGAGACCAAAGACCCTTTCAAATTTTCTGATTTGAAATGCAAGTATGCTTCAGAGGTATGTTTTTCTTCCAGATGCAAAGAGTCTCTTCTGGTAAGGCAATATTGAACATCTAGGTGGGAAATGTTTGTGATTTTGAGCTGACAGTTTTCTGCTTCGGTTCCTGTTGCTGAGCGATGCACAGAGGTTGAGGGAAGAGAAAAAATATTTAGATGATCTGAATGTTTGTAACAAGGAACAAAAGGCTGAAACTGGACAAAGAAGTCTGACTGTTCAGGTTCTTTCTTCATGTCCTTTTAACTCTCCAGAGTTCTCTAAAGCAGGGTAGATTTTTTTCCCTGACTTAGAGTTTTCAACCATGAACCTCAACCTATATTTGATCAACTTCCATGTAGCATCAATGGCAAGCAGCCCAGCAGGCTTTACAGACTCTGAGACACCTCCCTTCCTCAAGTGTGAAGATAGTTTGTGGTAGGATGCCCTTGTTTTCATTATGGTAGGCTAACTTTACTTTCATAATGGGTCAAGAGTTGAGCGTGAGGTTGAGCATACATCCACTGCATCTGAGTTCATACAACATCTTGGACCTGAAGAGATACAATTACATCAACATATCACCTGAAGATAAAAACTATGGTCAAAGACAGTTGTGATTACCTCAGAAGGTGTTATGCAAGCATGGTCTATTGGTTTCTGAGCTTAAAGTGGTACCTTCATGAAGTCTTCTGCTGGAGTATGCAGATGGACATATACAGTGTCACTGTCCCTGCCATAGTTGACATTGTATTATGCTTAATATGTTATGTTTTATACCAAAAGAGTTACATCCTAGAACTGCCCAACCCTTTCCTTGATCTATCTACAGAGAAATTGTAGACAAATAGCTGAGATGAGATGCCTCAACTGCAGACATAATCCCAACTAATCATCAGAGTAGGTGGCATGACTCTCATCTTTAAGATTACAGAGGATGTCTGTGCCACAGCAAGGAAGAGATCCCAGATTTCCCAGCATCCAAACACCTGGGCCATGCTTCCCTTACTGAAGACAGTTTCCTTGTAGATGAGTAATTAGAGAAAATCCCCAGCACAAACCACTGAAAAGCAGAGCTAGCAAAAAAAAAGAAAAAAAAAAAGGATAATGTGAAGGGCAATATTGAATGCAGCTGCAAGAGATTGAGATGCAACCCTTTACTTCTGTCTGTCTTCTATGAAAAGCACAATTAACAGGAGCCAATAAGGCTTGGAGGTATTTCTGCATCTCTGTGTGATCTGAATCTCAGCTTTTGTGAATATTTGCTATTATTTCAGTAGGTCGTGATTTTGCCAAGAAAAGGGAGCGCCAGAAAAGGAGAAAAGTCTCCCTGTATTGCCAGGCTGATCAAGTCATACTTAGGGATCCTGTTTCAGATGGAACTTGAGCACACAGTGCCTAGAACAAACTGACTGGTATTCACTGCACCAGTTTGCGGTGGTGGGTTGCTTTTTGTTTTTTTGTTTTTTTTCTGAGAATGGGAGGTCTGCATTTCAGTCAGCCCTTGGCTGGGTTTCAGGTCCAGAGAATGGCTGAAGGAGTTTTCCGGGAAATGTGATGCCTTTCTCCTACTTCAAACTCTTTTTCCAAAGCTCTAGTGATTTCTGGACTTGCCGAGTTAATTAGTGTGTGTGTAATTGGGCATTCTGGTAGAATGCAGCAAACCCAGTGAGAAGCAGGCAATGCTTAAAAGTTCAAAGCTTACCTTTAATTCAACAGCCTTCTTACATATTCAGCCTTGTTTCGCTCTATCAGTCAGTTGCTGAACGGAGGGATAAGGCTCTTTATTCCAACCTCATACTTACCTAGCCCCCGGGCAGCTCCAACCCCCTCCTTTTAATTATCACTCCAAAAGCATAGAGCCCACGGTTACATGAGTCACAAATTATATCTCCCGGCAGTGCATAATGCTCTTTTTCACACCTACAGAGGATGAGTCATTAAAAAATAGGGGGGGGAAGGAAATTCAACTTTCCTCATCGATAGAAGCAGAAGGAAAAACATCAAAGAAGCAATTACTGATGGACATATCACTCCAAGTACAGCCAGCTCCCTTTGAAATGGACAAAACATGGAGTTTGTCTGCAGGTGAGTTTTGTCTCATAAGGTGCCGTAGTAAGGAAACAGAGCTGTTAATTTCCCACCACAGCTCTGCCCAGCTGTTCTTTAGTTGAGAACAGCAGGAAAAGTCAATCTTGCAACAAGGAGAGGAAACGGAGATATAGTCTGTGCAGAAGAATCCTCCCATGTAAACTGGGAATTGGTTCCCAGTGCTTGTGATTAACAAGGGAGGGGAGAGACACAGCAAAAGAAGTATTCAAGGTTGGGATTGAATGCAAGGCCAAAACTTACTGCTTGGATCTGGATCTCAAACTAAAACTGAAGGCATCTGTGGTATGTTCACTACAGGTAGGCATAGGGTGGGTAGGAGGACACCTCTGGTCCAATCTCCTTCTCAAAGCAGGGTTGACTTTAAAGTTAAATTGGCTTGTAAAAAGCTTTATCCGTCTTAGTGTAGGTCAGTCACTCTACATACAGGAGACAGATGGACAATCATAGCAGGACAATCACAGGACAATGGGGGGAACACACTGCCAAAAATGTTTCCCTGGGGACACCATCATCTGTCATGTCATTGACAGTGGGTTATTTGTTCCCCAAGAATCAATTGGGAAATGTTGCATCTATGATTTTGTTTGGTTTTTTTTTTTTTTAAACTGTGCAACTTTAGTTCATCAAAAAGGGAGATGTTTCCAGGAACATACACAAGGAAGGAATATTTCCCTCAGTCTAGGATGTTACCGCATGAACTCCTGCCTGTTGTGTTATTCAGTGGTGATTAATAAAACCTCAGGACCGTCGCTTCTAGTGAAGATAAATTTCGGGTAAACAGGTAAACAAACAAACATTAGAGGAATAGGCTGTGGGGAGGCAGTGGGATCCATCAGCATCTGCCTGCTCAGAAGAACAACTCCTGAACCAGAATGTGCTGAGGAAGCTGTATGGAACGCCAGGCTTCTTAGAGTACAAAATGCCTCACACTTCTACATCCTAAAATTAAGAGAGATTGCAGTAAAAGCACAATACATGCAGTTGTTCTCTGTCAGTCTACAGACAGGTCTCTTTTGCCTTAAACTTGTCCAGAGTGCTTCGTGGCTTTATGTCCTTGTATTGCTTTGCTTGTTCTCCACATCAGCCCTCTCCTTTAGCAAAGTTCGAGACACTGACACTTGGGCTCTTTCCAGTATCAGAAATTCAGAAAGTTTTCTTTTCCTTCTCCTTCTCCCCTTGTGGACCAAGCTGAGGATGCCTTTCCTCCCTTTGCTTCTCTAGGAGCGAGGAAATAAATAGCAAAACCTTTTCGCCCCTGTTCTTTCCATAACATATAAATGCACAGGCTGAGGTCCATGCTGCCTGCTGAGGTATTCTCAGTCCATTTTAACTCCTAAACCATGCAGAAGATCTGTTGGAGAACATGGCTACAGACCAAAATCACACCAAGCACCATTCTTATAATTTAGCTTTGTAGGAAATGTAACTTCAGTGCTCAGGAATATTGTCTGGCAAGGCTTAATTTGCTAATACAGGTAAGAAAAGCTCTTGATGCCTTTTCTCATATCCCTAAAGATGGTCCCTCTGGGCATGTTGGTGTTTTGATGTTGTCTGGACTGTTTAACTTCAGGCTGAACTGGAATGAACAAAAGACAAACCCATGGTCTTCCCTATGATGTGAGTGGACAAGTAACAGGCTCATGAAGCCATGTTCACTGTTTTCTTCTGGCTCAAGCCAGAAACACATCATAACACAGTTTGAACAGAAAAGGTGGCAAATACTCTTTCACTGTACCTTACTGATCCCAGCAATCACATGAACAGTGAAGTCTTGAATTTGGAGTCAAACACGGCCCCACTCCCTTGGCAAGAGTTTTCACTGGCAAGGTGCGATAGGATGACTCATTCCGGCCAGATTTCAGAAGAAACTGAAGAGTGAAACTGTTTGGTGCCTCAGTCTGTCAGTTGGAAACCAGACTTTTCTGAGAAGAAAGGCTGGATCAGCTCCTCAGGTGACCTTGGAGGAGAAACCCAGTCAGTGTTTGGCCCTTTGTCACTCAGCTCTTCCTCTCCCAAACCACTTTGGGACATGTGCAGAGATGCAAACTCTCAGCTGCTGGGTATTGCTAAGAAAAAAGGAGGTGTCTATGGAGCCACGAGCTGTCAGATAGTATTGGATTACTGTGTCAATGTTTTGCTTTCAGATATATAAATTCCAGTTAAATAGCATCTCATGTGCCTGAATCCTCCACTGAGCCTGACTGTGGGTGTGCTACCCCTTCATAACCTCACCCATTTAACCTGGACCTAACAGAGAACAGTTTGCTTTAGCTTGTTTGCATACATTTATCTTTTTCTTCCTAGATTTCTTTGCAAGAACTGACATGAAATAGATATATAAGGAAAAAATTCTTCACTGTGAGGGTGGTGAGACCCTGGCACAGGTCACCCAGAGAAGCTGTGGATGCCCCTGGATCCCTGGCAGTGTTCAAGGCCAGGTTGGATGGGGCTTTGGGCAACCTGGTCAAGCGGAGGATGCCCCTGCCCATGGCAGGAGGTTGTAACTAGATGATCTTTGAGGTCCCTTCCAATCCAAACCATTCTGTGATTCTATGATTCTATGAAATAAAGGATGCTTTATTCTGAAAGTTAGGAAGTACTCAAGGTGGTATGAATGTTTCTGCCCTGGTGAGAGCTCCAATTTAGGAAAAACAGAGACAGTTGTGCCTTTAAAAAGCACTGTGGGGGACACAAGTCCAGCACTAACCCATTATACTAACTTCTGCCTATAACAGTGTCTCCTTCCTAGCTGCTGGTGGCTTCTTCATCTTATCTTCTCCATGTCCCTGTGATGGTTAATGGTAATGAATTCATCCTGACTTTCCAGGGAAAACAGAAATATCAGTCATTAGCTAAGGGAAACTCCAAATCAAGTCATTATTACTTGCATTGTGGTTGTATTGAATGCCCCTAGATGGGGTAAGGGATTCACTGTGGTCAGCAACACTCAGGATTAATTTCACTGACCTAAAGGGTACATACCTACATCTCAGTCTGTCATCTCAAACTCACTCTATGGTCAACGGAGGAAAATAAGCATTTTCAGGGCACATTTCAGGTGACCTTGTTTCACTATTGACTCTCTCCTGAGATGAGATGATGAAAGGAGTCTTGGACCTCTACGTAGCATTAGCTTCCCTTTGCAAAGTGGGGATGTAAAATTAGCATGTTGTCATTCTGTACTTTGGGAAGAAAAGTTTAAAGGAGAGACAAAGTGCCTGAAGCCTTGTCTTCCACATACTCATGCATATTTCACCTGTGTTGCAAGGAACCATACCCTCTCCAAAAATCTCTACCTTTTCACAGATTGCCACAGGTGTCAAGTTCTTGGTGGCTTGACCTTTCCTTCCCTCAATGATACAGCAAATCATGATTGTCCAGTGGCAATAGATTATGTAAAAAGAAGAGCACCCGGACACACTGCTTCTTTTCTGCAGGCACCAGGGCCATGGACTGGAACAAGGTAGGCTCAGCACAGACTGAAAGGTCACGCTGATGCATCCAGTCCTCAGAAATCCTCATCTCCAGGCTATCTTAGAAAGCTCTCTAACCTTTGCTCATTTTACACCCTGCTCCACATGTCTGTTTCTCCTGTCATTTGTGTTCCCTTAATTGCTTGGTTCCTAATGGTAGTGAATTTCTAGCAACATCCTTTTTCCTATTTGGCTCTTGGAAACAAGCCATTTGACCTTTTGGGCTGATGGATTTTCAAGGCAGTTGTACAGCTTTTGAATCTCAGAAGTGCATAAAGGTGAAAAGAGATTGCACAAAAAAAAAAAAAAAGTCTAGAGCTACTATCACCCAAAGAAATGTGCTTTGAGAAGCTTTGAGAATCTGTATTTCTTCCTGCCATTGGCTGTCCATGCAGGCTTGTCTTTGTCTTAGTTTTTTAATTCTTGATAAAATACAGGAAGTACAATAATAATATATTAGACATCACTGTTAATTAAATAGCACAATGCAAAAATCTTCTTAAAGGATTATCTGCGATAAAACCTCAGGATTAACACTGCTTATGCTCAGAGGTTCATATGACAGACCACAAAAGTAAAGTAGTGAGTATGCAGTCTTCAGAATAAATGGTATTATTTAATAATCAAGTTTTTAATTTTACAGATTAAGAAACAGGATTATCAGCCACTGATTTGTCCACCAATGGCTATAACTTTGCTCACTGAAAAAGCAGGATCAGTCACTGATTAGAAAGAATCAAAAGCTAAAAAAATCGAGATGGTATTGCTCAGGCAACATGACTAGATTCCCGTCTCTATTGCAGCTTCCCATATGGGGCCTTCTAGTTTCTATTTTTACCAACTGGAAAGTGGGAATAATATCTCATATCAGCATCCCAGGAGAATGTATTGTTTTAAGTTATCTGAGTTTTTTCTATGTATATATAGACAATATAACATGCTGGGTACTGTTGTATTTAGTGCTCTGAACATATTCTTTTACATTAAAAACATAGAGAGTGTCTCTCATAGTGCTTTGCTTTCTTATCTTTTCCCCTGGGAAAAAGCATGTAAATTGGAGTGCTGATTTCCTTGGATTTTCTTTTGACATATCTATTCCTAATCATTCTGTGTTAGAGAAAGGAAATCAAATGTACGTGCTTCATTCTTGGAACTGAAACTCTTGCCCAAAGTAATTATGTGAGGGGAAAGGAAAGGGAAAAAAAAAAAAAAGAGACGTATACTGTACATTTGTACATTTATGGCAAATAAAACACTTTTAGGAAGTGAAGCTGAACTTAAGGAATTGGATTTGATGTCTTACACAGAGCATAATCTCAAATGGTTTGCTGTTGGGAAGGCTCAGCCTGTGTGCTGTCTGGGTGCTTCTCCTCTGACCTTCTGCTTTCCAGAGACCAGGGATGAAATGTGATGACCTGACAGCTAGAATCAAGCAATAACTCTTCTCAGGGAGAGTTATGAGAAGAGATAGCGTGTTAAAGGAAGACAGAAAAATTGCAGTGGAATTAGCAAACAATAGCAATAACAGAAGGAAGAGTCAATAAAAATGGCATTGATTTTCTGATGTTCTCTGTGCGTGTGCGTGCAATGCTACTAACTTTGACTTTTTAATCAGTTGAGCCAGTCTGTATTGGTTAAGTATTTTTCTGCCTGAATAACACTGTAGCTTGAATACCTTCGCATCTAAGCTGTCTTTGCATATTATTTTATCTCCCATAAGGTTCAGCTGAAAGAGGAGACCTCAACCTTTACAACTGAGAGATCAGATGGGAAAAAAAAAAATAAAAAAAAGAATGACTGCATTACTATTCAAAGGAGAAATAATTTCCCTTGTGCACCAAACTCATCAGTTTGGGTTCAATTTATAAAATAACTTTTCTCATGACTGACAAAAAGCTTGTGGTCGTTTCTTTTGCTCTTCTTTCACAGCCAAATGGGAGCTGAAGAGAAACAGCCTGAAAGAACGTATTTTCTGAAGCTTAATGAAATCTTACAGCAGGATTAACAATGAATTGAAAAGGGGGAAGCTCTGAAGCAGGGGCTTTCTGAAGTGTGCTTCTAATATTCTATAGAAAATGTATGTGAATTTGCCAGTCAGCTACAGAGACTCAGTAATTAACACTGACCACCGAGCAAAGTTCAAACAAAAAAGAAAATTAAAAAAATGTAGCCTAATTATTGTTTACTTATTTATAGCTATCCATAAAAACAGAATGGGATTTCACATTTTAATACACTGAAAGTTCCCATTATAATGACTGCATTATTTGTCATATTCTTTTCCACTTTTTACTGTCCCTTTTTAAGGACACGAGTGAACCAGAGGGCCAGTAAAGCAATGCAAACTGATGCACACTAGCCATATACTACTACGTGTGCTTGTATAACAGCACACTGGAGAACAGCTACTGGGTTTTTCCTTCCAGATTTTGCTTTAAAGTGTGGGGATCACAGTTTGTAACCACTGTGTGCATGCACAGTGAGCAGAAAAGCAACTAAAATAACGTATTTCCAGTGGTCTGGTCGTATGACCCTGGCAGTCACTGGAAAAAACATTCTCACTGATGTCAGTAGATTTTAGCCCAGCTTGCTCATACGACTGTTCCCATGGCCATGATCCAGCAGAACTGGTTCAGAGAGAGATCTGATCTTCAGTTTGGTCTCCAGTGTTGTGGTGGCCAAGCCAGTTGGAAATCAGTTGTGTAGAGGAAGAGCTAGACTGGGCCATAGAGACATGACTCAAAAGTCACATATTACATCAGGGGTGACTGCATTGCACAGCCGAGGATTGAGGACTCTCTCTACAGAGACAGAAGTAATAACTCAGTCAGAATTTTATCAAAGGGCTCTGGGATCCTCTTGGATGGAGATTTCTCACCGGGTGTCCATGGCAGCGCCACTCTGCAATCCCACAAACTAGTCCTGAGCGCAACATGCCTGTGCTGTGGGAACTGGCTTTAGCCTGAGCGTGGCTGTATGCCTGGCTCCATGCTGTGCTCTGTCTGCTGCATCCCACTCCAGACCCACCTGGGGTGAATTCATCTGCGAGGCATTGCTATTGACGCTTGGGATGATAAGCGTCCCATGATTAGTGTAGCACATCCCCAAAAGGACCCTTGGATAAGGACGGGTAAAATAGGTTCTGTCGTAACACACTACTTCCATTCCCTTCCCTAAGCCCTGGGTTACATCTCCAGCAGATATGTACTGCTGAGTTCTCTGTCTCTTCTAGCAAACAGAGAGAATCTGTTCTGTCCTCAGTTACTGATAACTCATCCGCCTTTTGCCCTCCTTCCCTGACATCTTGCCTTTGGTCATCCAGGTTGCAGTTAAGCAGTTCCCACCTCACTCTGACATCTCCCTTTGAGGCCCACCTCCACCTACACGTGCCCCTCACATCCCTGCACTGCCTTTAGCCACCAGAATTCCCCTTGTCCTCTGCAGAGCTGGTGCGCACATTTGCCATAAGGGAAGGTACTGACTCCTTCTCCTTCCTGGACATTAGGTTTGCACCGATCAATCCCTTATTTCCTTCTTGTTAATCTCGGTCTTCTATTGCCTGTTTATACCATCTGTCACAGTTTAACCCAGCAGGCAGCTAAAACAACCACAAAACCACTCACTCACTCCCCCGCTCCAGTGGGGGAGTGTAAAACCCAGTCAAATTCATGGGTTAATATAAAAACAGCTTAATAATNACGATACTCTCATCCTAAATCAAAACCACAGCACTATACCCACTGTTAGAAATTTAACTCTATCCTAGCCAAAACCAGGACGCCATCCCATAACCCAGGATAAATGGGGGTTTATCCTGAGTCCTTGCACCCCAACATCCAACTAATCGTTTATGAAGCTAAGACTTGGGATACCCTTAGAAACTGGGATCCCTCACCTTGCATCACAGAAAGGAAGTGAAGGAAAGGCTAAATTAAGAGTAGTTACACTAAAGGTACCACCACTAGTTGGTGCAACTTACCTTGTCGTGGTGTGGTGGCTTGCGTGCCTTGTCGGGCCAGACTAAAATGTTGCACCCTGGCCCTCCAGGCTGGGGGGTTTGTTTTGGGCTAACAACCCAACCATGTAAAAACCAAAATCTGTTACAGAAATTGCAACAACACTATCCCACCGGGTTCGGTGGGATAGTGTTGTTGCAGCCCTATGCTCCTCGAGGAGTAACAAGGACCAAACAAAACAACAACACTAAAGGTAACTCAGGAAGTCAGGGGGCCTCACTGATCATTGGATCTAAGTCTCTTGCATTTACACCCAGTGCTGTTCCTTGTTGCCTGTCTTCAGGAGATGTATATTTACATATTTATAGACTATATATAAATATAAACTACCCCTGCTCTATATAGTCAGGGAGGCTATGATGACTCCAAGCTGTGATCGCAGGCCAAGCAAGTCTGGACAGATACAAGGAGCCCCCAAAGTTCTCCTTGTTCATCTTTCTCACCAGCACCTGCCCATGCCACTGTCAGCAGGTTCTTCACACCTCTGCAGTGCGGTAATTAGAAATGCCAGGCAGAAAATTCCCTCTGCATAAAAAACAGGCAGCAAATTAAGGTGAGCAGGGTGTGTCTTTTTTTGAATTTAGAGACTTCCTTGGCTTTAAAACGTATGTTGATGGCAGCTGTTGTTCTTTCTCCCCCCTTGCAAGTATCACTTCCATCATCCCAAGTGACCTACAGCTATCTCTGCTGAAAGTGCCTTTGAAAGGCACCCCCCCAGAGGGATAAAAAGGTTTTTTCATAGGACAGATTAGGAAGAAATCAGTACCCATATGCAATTTTTGTCTGGCACCTCTTGGACCCTGAAAGGAACCAGCCACCTCTGGCTGAAGAGTAAAACCTCATGAGAGGTTATCCTGAAAATCCAGATATCGGCAGGGAGGGGAGAAGCGAATCTTGCCTAGCTCCCTTACGCAAACAGTGACGGTGCTGTGGGAGGATTAGTCAGAACCACTTCCAGGTGACAGATCTCAGAAGGATTCGGTCACACTTGCAGGTATGATGATGCACTGAAGCCTTGGAACCAGAAGCATCTGTATTTTTCAGAACTGAATACCATCTATTACTCACCAATGTGTATTATGACCCCCAGTTACTTTATGCAAGTCCTGTGCAGAAGGGAGAACAGTCATTCCTGGGGTGGAAAGCTTGCATGAAACTCCTCTGCTGGGAAGGGCATTTTGATTGAGCAGCAAAATTTTGAAGGAACTTTTACTCTCCCCTCTACCCCATAGATCTTAGCTCAGATAAACTCAAAGTTAGTGTGTTGTTTGGTTTTTTTTCTTTTTGAAATAAAAGTATGAGCATTTGAAAGTGCGTAATTTTGATACAAAGGAAAACACTTTTCTGTGGGATGCTTGCTTGAAACAGGCAATAAAAAAAAAGGAGGAAAGGAAACAACGAGCATGATTACTGAGTTTGTTCAGTACACTGTCGTGGTTCAAAACTGAGGCTCAGGATTAAAGCAGAGACTGGATTTTCATTCAGGTCTTTTAAATGCTGGCAGAGTGCCTAGCCCAGGCTGGAGTTAAGCTCTTCCTGGTCTTATCACTGAAGTTGTTCTTTTTTACCTGATTTACAGCAAGTGTAGATGGAGACTGTATTTTGCAGTTGTGTGTGCTACCCAATACGTTATAAAGCCTATTCATTGCTATTGTCACTTCAGTGAATTTTCACACATTTCTATGCAGAGCACAACGGCATCAACAGGCAGAAAGCTTGCAGTGTCCTGTGTGAAGCACTTTTCTTCTTGAGAGACAGATTTTCTTTATTTAGAGAGGGGAGTTTAACCCACAGCATGGTTCACCAAGTGGTTATTGTCCCTGAGGATAATTGCAGAGATTTTATTGTAAGCACAAAATAGTGATTAAACATAACTGCATTAAAATATTTAGCCAATATCATTAGAGAAACAGGTGACGAATTTATTGCTGTGGCAATTCAGGGAGACTCTATACATAGAAAACCAGAAGAAAAAATTCAACCAGCCTTTTGTTTCCTCTCCAAATAGATAAGAATACAGCAAATATCTTCACAGCACTAAGAGATGGTGGCTATTGCTCCTCGTTAGCCATGTCAGTGTTGAGCTTAGCACCATGGTACAAGGAGAATTTGCCAGACACCACAGGGATGTCACAGAGGACTTTGTGCCTGGAAAGCAGCAGGATTACTTTGTTGACTTGATTGGGCTTCATAAAAGGAATGAATGGATAAAGAGAGTACATGTGAATAGATGTTTCCATCTGCAGATTAATTATCTTTGGGTAGAGACCATCCTTATCTTCCAGCACCTTCTTTTCAGTGGGAAACAGTGCATCCTTTAGGCCAAAATGTTTTTGTGAACTTAATGACTGCTTGTTTCAGCAAGGAAGAGAGCTGTCGTACCCTCCACTGCCCCAGTGTCTTCTCCCCATTCTCTTGGGTTGTGCTTGTGCTTGACCCAGAGCTCAAATTAAGCTCTCAAATCTCAAAAGCTCTTGAGGGACAAAACAAGCAGAGAAAACTGTTTTAATATGTGGCTCTATCTATGGCTACCAGGGCTGGTTTCAGTGCTGCAAAAGCCAGAACAGTTGGAAGGAAAAAATCAATGTAGGTAAAGCAGGAAAAAATCTAATGTTGAGACGGGTTATATGCTATTTGTAGAGACCCAGACTGAATGTTTCATTTCTGAAATAGAAGTGGGTAAGTAGAGAATCAGCAGTTGTCAGGAAAAATGGTCTCTCAAAGGGACAACTTGTTGATTAATTGGCGCAGGGGTAAGATACCAGCCATCAATTCATCAGTCAAGTCTTGCCCCTGGGAAAGCCACAGGTCCTCATCACATGCCACTTCTCCCAGATCCAATCCCATAGGTTATCAGCCTTTGACCTCTACCAAAAGTGGTTGCTGACTAGGACCTCAGGAAAAGAGGTTTTGTTACCAGACCATTTCTAATCCTCAACAAGTCTCTTCTTTCCACTTATACTCAATGAGATGAATGTCGCACTGTCAAGCTAATTTGTGAAATAAAACCCCAATATTAGCCATGGAGACTTCAGGCATGCTCACAGTGAACCTCATGGGTCTCTAGACAGACTTGCAAACACCGAATCATATTCTAAAATCACCCAAACCTCAGTTTCCAAACCCGATGAAGTCTACACAGTTCCAACCTGTCTTTTCTATCTTTAATCAAAATCAGACTGAAATCAAAAATTATTAACCACTAATAATCTCAATTTTTGACAGAACTACTTCAGCGAGACCCTGAGTAAAAGTAGATAAAATTTTTATGGTTTGGTCCAAAATGAGATGGGATCACATCATCCATCAATGTAATATGTCCCTCTGGGATGGAGCATGATTCATTATTTGTAATTTCATAGTATTCAATGGCTCCAAATAAGACCAGGGTCTGACAGAGATATTTCCTAGGTCTGGCCAGCACACGGGGTTGTAATCAATTAATATCTTTTGTAAAGTATCATCAAAGATTTAGATGAAATATCCAAGTTCGCAGGGGCTCTGGTCAACATTAATAATTGGCGATCAGGAGAAAGTGGAGGAACTACATCCATTTTAAGGCAATGTTTGACAGCAGTAAGGGTCATGTTTTGGTGGCTGCAGCTCTCACAGTCAAAACTCAGTGACACACTTTCCATATTCTTATTATTAATAGCAATGAGATGCTTTTTCATTGCTTATTTATACTCTCACAATTCTAGCAGCTGAGAAATACAGGAAGAGACACTCCTTTCAATGACGCACTGCAAGTGCTATGAATTGAGATCTGCAGCCCTCCAGGAATGCCCACTTTTATGTACGTGCTGTTGGATCTGCAGTTTCCACGCTTTTAAATAACTTCACCTAATAAAATACTTAGAACTGCTACCTCCAAGACTAAAATAGAAACCACATAGAATATACCAAGGATGCAAGTGCTAAAATGATCCCAGGCAACAAACTGCTGGCAAACGTGAAAACTGACTTCATCCTTCATTTGTACATATTCCCTGTCTATAAAAATAATTTTAGGCTAAGCAGGCCATCTCTTGTCACGTAACTGTGATTCAGCTTCCTGTGTGTCTTGCAACATCTACAGAACTACTGCTCTGGCAAGCAGTATTTTAGAGAGGCTTGGACCAGAGCCTTGTAGGAGAGGCAAGCTATTAAGGGAAAAGTAGGAGTGCTGATTCCAAATAGCAAGGATGGACTGTGCGATGGACAAAAGGTGATATGTTGAACCCTTAGCACATCTTCAGTTGGCTGGTGTAATCCTGGAGATGCTGCAAAGAATCATGTCAGGAGGTAAAACTGATATAGACTGGTGAGATTTAAATTAGAACAATAAATACATTGCAGCCTTGCTGCATCTCCTTCAGCTGTTGAAAGTGCTTTGGGGATGGTGCTGATTTACTGCATATTTTGGAGGCCTCACACACACTGCTGAGACATACAAAATACTGAAGGAAGAACCTCAGAAGTCTCTGAGGGATTGGAGTGTCCAAATTTCCATTAACCAGGAGAAAAATAGGAAATTAAACCCCCAAAGTAGTTTTGCAATCTCAATAAGTGCAAATATCTCATCGTTTTGAGAACTAGGGTATTAGTGACACTAATGAAGCAATTTCATCTCCCTGAAGCACCACCCAGCACGGGTGCAGGATGCATGGGAACATTTACTACACGTGACAAAGGGAAATGCAGAAGAGCAAGGGAGGAAAGAACATCTGTTGGAGATGGATTTTTGTTGACAGGCCTTTATATGGGACTCACGATTTTTTCTTTCTTTTTTTTTTCCCCCTCTGAAAGTTATCTTTGTATCCTAGTCATCCTAAGGCTCAAAAATATCAATAATAGTAAGCAAGGCACTCCGTTCTTTGCCCCAGGAGCTACATGGGTTCTCAGCTAGAGATATATCCTATTTAAAAGCTTAAAGCTCCAGGAATCCCTGGAGCAGAAGTAATAGGATCAGGACATGTTGCATATAGTCAATAAGACTGCTCTGGGCAGCTGACACCTCCCGGTCAGGAAACACAACATGAAAGAGAGAAAGGATGAGAAATGATATAGCCCATGAAAAATGCTGATTGATGGCCAAGCAGGAGTCACTATTGAAACAACAGGACACTTGACCTCTTGGCCACAACTCTGAATCGGATCCAGATCTTTTACTCATTACGCCCAATTCCCTCCATCTAGCTGTTGGTTAACAGTCAATGGCTACACCTGTATTTGTCAATTAAGGAATGTTTTCTGGCACCGAGACCACTAGTCATGGAAGAAGTCACACCTATACTATTACTCTCTTACCCTCCAAAAGAAAGTGGCCACCTCCAAACTGCAACTGCGGTCAGTCCCTGACCCTGGGTGAGTCCTCGCTCATGTTCACAAGCTATCCAGGAGTGTGCTAGTTGGCCCAAGAGGATGCTAGCAGTCCAATGGGATAAAAAAATAAATAAATAATTTTCCATCACCTAGCAACATTCTCTGACACTTTTTAATTTACTGTTGTAGACAAAGCCAGCGTGAAATGGGTCATGGTTTAGCAGCAGTTCTGTTTATAAAGGGCGAGCAGATGATTACTGATACGAAATGTGTTGCAAACATTAAAGTGAACATCACGCATTAAAAACACCTTGAGATGAGATTTTTCAGACGGTTCTAGGAGACCTGCCGATTTGCATATTAGTTAACAATTTATTCAATTGTCAGCAGTGACATATTAACCATTTAGAAGTGTTAAAGGAGACAGTGTAATTCCTTCTTTGCATTGCTAAACAGACTGCAAAAGCTCCGATATCTGACCTTAAGTAACTGTAACAGCTTCATTAGAGTGGAGCTGTGCAAATCATCCATATGAAGGTCAAGACCCTGTCCTATCAAGCCAGATCCCCAGCTCAGGCCAGTTGATGCTACTGAGCATCCTAGAAAACTTCCATAGCTTTGTCTAAGGCACAATAAGAAACTGGGGTCATCTGAGGTAGATTATTTGGATATTTTTCACAGGCTGTAGGGGCTCTGCAAGTAGCTATTTACTCCATGAAGGTGTATGAAGTTGGATTTTGGACAGACCCTGGTGAAAGGGAGGAGAAGGCTGCCTTCACTGTCAGAAGAGATTGTGCAAGGCCTTGAATTTTATGAGGACAGATTAAGAAGCAGGGGTGGAATTTGGATGAAGTATGAGAATATTAACAAGACATTGAAATATGATGCAGCAAGATGGGGACAGCATTGGAGACATTCACTTCAGAGGTCTCCATACTCCGCATCACCTAGAAAGGGAGGAGTAGAGTGAAAATAGCTCCAGGATAGCTATGGGACATGAGAGTTCCAGGCTGTCTCTGCCACCAAACTGGCACAGTCGTGTCTCTCGGCCAAACGGCCAGCTGAACAGTCCCCATGTTGCCTAACCAAAGTGTTCCCACTGCCCTGCCCTTGTCCATCATGGCAAGGCTTGAGGTATGCCATGAGAAGTCTCTGCCCTGCAGCTAACAAGCATTTCAATGGTCCAAACCATCATCAAAGACAGGGCTACGGATGTCGACTTTCAGATGTAACCTTATGTCTCCCTCTCACAAGCAAGTACGGATAAAATTAGAAATGGCTTGCTTTGGTTCATTAGCTATGTCTGGGGATCTCAAGTGGTAGGGAACATTCTTCTCTAATGAGCGAGGGGAGGGGCAGAGACATAAGCAGGGCATTTTTTCCCATACTCTGTCTACAGTGTTCTCCTCTGGTATTCACAAAGGTGGCACCTGAGTGCCTTGCAAGTATTAATGAACCTCCTCACATCTCTTGGTTGTATTTACTGTGCATGACTTATTAAATACAATCCAGGCCATGGGAATCTAAGAGGAATTCAAAGACTCATTTGTACTGTAGCACAGTCACTTCTGTTCTCTTTGGTCCTCTTGGGCACAGTTGGAGACATGAGAATTACCCATTTAAGTGTAATAAAATCAAACCCATGTAAGCTATTACTCACTATTAAAGCTTTATGCAATGTGCAGTAAGAAAGAAAGCAAAGTTCCTGTTCTTTTCTTTTCAACTTGCAAATCAAGATGTGTATATGAAGTTCTTTGAATAGTTCCAGTGAAAATCCCAAGGAAAGTAGGTCATGAGGAGCTCTTTGAAGGATGGCAAAAAGCCCCTTATGTAAGGTGGAATTTCCCACTTGTTTCCTGCTAAACACTGAGTTATTTCCCATCTGGTTGGCACTTAGTGTGGATGGTTTCAGTTGTATAGCCAACCATACCTCAGTCCCTCATTCACCCTGATGGTGAGGACATTTGCAAACAGCAGAACAGGGTTATTTGCAGAAAAGAAAGAAAGCCCATGGGAATTTATTCACCTCACTCAGCTCTCATCATGGGAAAATCTGAAGTAATGTGGTGGGAACCTCTGAAACCATCTCCCACTTATCCCTGTGGCCATGTTCCACAGGTGAGATCTTTGTCTCTCACCCCAACTTCTCACTCATCTCCACTCTTTGTTTTTCCTCCCAAAGAAACTCCTTCCAAATAGTCTTTTATCCCATTATCTTGTTATGATCCCTCCTTACTCCAGCTGTTTCCAGATGGTACTCCACACAGCTCCCGCCCTGTGAGGGTGATACCAGCCCATCACCGCCATGAGCTCAGGGATGACTGGGTCTATTTACCCAAGTCAGCCCACAAGTCTCACTCCTCTGGTGCTTTGCAGCTTTGCGCTTAGACACCAGGGCTTGGATGCTGAAAGAGCTTCTGAGGAGCAAATACATCACTTTGTCTCTACATGAGCCTTGCTACCCTTCCCGTCCCCATGTCCTGCTTCTCAGGTCAAAGCATAGGCAAGTTGAGGAAGGGACCAGTTCTCTCTCCATTGGGAATGACCACAAAACTGGGACTTTATCCTACCTGGGATACTAAGTCCTGCTTTCAAGCAAGTGATACAGATGAGCCATCTGAGTTTTGAAAACAAATAGTGCTTTTGGTTTTCCGAGGGAATTTAGAAAAATAATTCAGTTTTCAAATCTGGGGTCCCAATCTAAAAGCCTAATTAAAATTAAGTCATGTCCTGGCCAGTGTGTATCATTCAACATTATACAAAACCTTGCACCTTCTCAAGTATACTTTTTAAAATTAAAGAAAAAGTAACTTTAAACTAGAATAAATCATTATAAACAAAACATTTCAATTTTTCAGCTTTTCTTTTTTTTCTTTTTTTTTAAAGAATGCAACTTTCCCTAAGCAGTTAAGGAAATTTTTCACTGAGGAGGAAAGAGCTTTTCCTGGCATTTTTATATAGCTGAAGAGGCCATTGTTGTTCTACTGTGTGCTTAACTTTCTTCACAATGAAGATAATTATAAATATATGTACTGTTATAAATAAGCATGTACGAATCTGTATTTTTATAAATCTGTGTATATGTTCCTTACATTATATCCTAGATAAAGCTGGAGTGGTGGCGTAATACATATAATGGGATGAGTTAAATGTCAGCACAGAGTGGGCGAATCTGGTGTTATTCCAAACACTAGCAGGGTAGAAAAATTTCAAAAATTCACTGATGAATAAAAGCAAATAGCTTCAAATAATGTTTTCTCCTTTTTAGGACCTTCTGTTCCTGAAGACTTTGACGTTCCAAAGTAAAGGAAATTCACAGGTAATCTCAATCCCCATATTCATTTCTGGAGGAACTGACATTTTTTAAAACGGTTTACCCATCCTCTTCTGGAATTCTCCCTGTCTCCATGTCTGCTCTTGTCAAGAAACATTTCTGCTGGAATATTCATGCTGAATAAGCCTTACGTTATTCCAGCTATGTGTCAGAGTCTGCTTTCAATAGAGTTTCAAGGACCTCATAAGAGAGATAACATAACAGCAAATCAATCCAGGAAAGCCAACGTTAAGTCTTCAACCTTCCCAGTCTTTAGAGGTTTTATGTTTGAATCTAAGTATCTCCATTTGCTAGACTTTTTTTCTTCCTTCTGCAGGTTTAGGTGGTGACTTTGCATTTGCATTTTTCAGCCCTCTCTAAATCCCAAAGACCTTTTCAAAAAGGGGCTTCTTTGGTGTAACTCATGGGATTAAGGGAGATGACTGTGTGGCCACAGCTCAAACACCATTTCCACCAAGAGACATCGCTTACTTCTGCTCTTGGCAGCCCAGAGATCAGACTGTGCTGTGGCACTCAGGAGAAAGCAAGAAGAAAAGGTCAAGGAGGCTAATTTGTAATTAAAGGGATGTAATTAAAGGGATGAGTCATTCCACAAGTGAGCTGTGAACTGTAGCTCATCTCTTATCTATGTGCACACACTGATGTCTGCTAGAAGCAGAGGGATGGAGACTTGCTTCATTTGAATGTTAAACATCTGTCTGGGGCTTCATCTTCTTGTTAGAAAAAACAGACTCTTTAGACTTCACAGCCCAGAAAGAGGCCTTGCAGAGTGCCCCTGCAAACCAGTTCCATGTATACTCTTCCCTCCTTCTCAATATAATCACATCTTCATGTCACATTTCTTCTGGGAGTCATTTAGCAAAAAAAAAAAAGGCATTTTCCTGACAAGGATGCACCTGGAAACCTGCTGGGAGAGGTGCACTAGAAGGTTCTCAGTGCAGAAGGGAAATCATTGTAAAGAGGAGAATGAGCAAAGCAGGAACGAGGAGATGGGAGGAGGACCACAAACCTAGGGACATAGGGATATGGTCAAGTGCAGGGTGAAAAAGAAAAGATTTGCTCTCTAATGTTTTGTTGAGGTCAGGGAGAAAGAAAAGATGAGGTCATTCAGCAGGAACAAAAAGAAATCTTCTGAGAGCAGCTGCTGCCTTCTCTCCTCTCAGAGATGCTCCTGTGACTAAGCAGAACTAAGTTTGGTTGAAGGAACCAAAGACTCTTTTTTGCTAAAAAGATGCTTTTCTGGAATCTCATGCAACCTCAGATTACCAAAGACAGCCAAGACTTCTGCAGGACACCGGCTGATTCAGTGCAGGCTCCAGGGGAAACCTGTGCCCATCTAACACAGATGCTGGAGTCCTGGTGGGACACATATGTACATCTCTGCTGATACTACACACTGGTGTGCAGATGTCTCCATCTCGGCTGGAGACAAGAGCTTTAAGAGCATGTGGATCTCCTCACAGTTTAAAAGGAAATCTACCTTCATCTCTGCTTTTAACTAGTAATGCTACACCACAAAATTAAGTGATTTCGGGGCAGATACATGTTCTGTTTTATCACCCAAAGCTGTATGGATAGATAGAAATTACAACCCTGTAAATCCTTGATACAAAACCCACCAAGAGGATTTCTGTCAAGACTCACTGTTTGTGGACAAGCATATTTTGTTCATAGGACAACTGAAAGTTTGCCCTAGGTCTACAGACCATGGCCAGTCCTGCTAGACCTCTGGTTATTTGAAGTTTTGAAGCTTTTCTGTATTCATCAACTGGATCCTGATGGCCTGAGAAGGAGGTCCTCTCCTTCAAGGACTGGCTACCCCAGGTGGCTAGTTAGACACAATATGGAAATCTGGGAGAAGGAGATGATATCTGCTAGCAAGGCACATTTGCAATCACTGCTTTTTGAACAAATCACGAGAAGACTACCTGATGTTGATGCCAGCGAGAAGAATGAATTATGTTACACAGATGACGGTTTTCCTCTCTTGGTCTAACATCATAGCATCATAGAAAGGTTTGGGTTGGAAGGGACCTTAAAGATCATCTCGTTCCAACCCCCCTGCCATGGACAGGATGCCTTCCACTAGAAGGTCATTCTCTTGTCCTTGAGAATGCCATTCTCTTGAAGACCATTCAAAAAGAACAAGCTACCTGGGTGTTATCTCATCTCTTGCTGAAGGGCTGTGTTTTCCTACATTTGTCCTGGAGCTCCTGAAGAGCAAAGGAAGATTGATGTGGCTGAGCAAGTTCTCCAGAGCTAATATCATCCAACAAAATTTTGGCTGGCTCATCTAATTAGAAAGGAAAGAGATACTTTCGCTAATGGCAATATACACACATGCCTATATATAAACATATATATATGTCTGTGAAAGGAAGCAGCTCTTATTTCTAATTAACTGCCTGGCTCTCCTGGCTGTGCTCCAGGTTGAACTGACAGATGGTGACAAGCCACTCTCCTCTATCCTCCTTGTATTAATGTCCTAAACAAGAGCAAAAGCTTCCCCCATTTAATGCAGAATTGCCTGAAGCCCATGGCCAGCCCTTCTACTGCGTTTTTCATTGTCATGAATATCTGAATTCTGGCTCATTAATGCACAGGTTGTTGAAGGCCTCTAGTGCAATTAAGTCTTCGACTGGCAGCAGATTTCTCTGTAAAAGCTAAATCAGGACTGACTCATGATGAAAGCTTACGAAGAGTGGTATGAAAGGACAGCTGCAAAGCAAAGTCCCCAGTAAGCATACCAACATCTCCACCCTAAGGTCCCTGAGTAGCGGACAAGAAATAAGTTCTTTCTCCCTCACTATTAGCTCCTTGTCTTCTCATCTTGGAGTAACGGTGCTTACTCCCACTGGGCTGGCATGGAGATGCTCCCTGATTCAATTCTGGTGGACTTCATGCCTGAAGTAGTTTGAGGATGAAGAAGGTAGGCAGTGCACTGGGCTAACAAGGAAAATTTCTTCACGAAGCAGTCATGTGGATAAAAGTTTGGAAAGGATGAAAAGACACATTTCTACCATGCAGTGAAGCACAGATACCTGAACAGATGCCAGTCAAGGTAACCCTAGAACTGGAACCAGTATGGCCCTACTTCTTATCTCCATAGATGTTAGAGGGAGCAATTGTTATCTGCAGTATGACACCATATCATGATAGTTAATATTTTCATGCTCATAGATCTGTCAGCATGGTTGGAGCTGCCCTCCAGTCTTTGGGTCAGGCTCTGCAGTATTATGTTATCCTGCTCCCAGTAAGAAAGGTACAGCAGGATCTCTTCCCCTTTTCTTGTGCAGGGGAAGTTGGTCACACTAGGAGATCAGGGCACTGGGCAGAATCCTGAGTGTGAAGGAGAGAACATTACATTGAATAACAAATATAAAAGGAGTCCCAGATTCAGACCCTCATCCCCAGCTGCTCAGGAAATGTCCAACCATTCATAGGTTAGTGTGAGTTATGAAATTGGTCTCACTCCAGAAGCACCAGACCAAAGGAGCTGTACTAGACAACATTCCCTGCTGCAGCTCCTGAGAGTCCTCTCCTATATGACCAACATCCCCTGCCAAGAATTCATTTT
Organism: Aramus guarauna; assembly: GCA_013400195.1. NCBI lineage: Eukaryota > Metazoa > Chordata > Aves > Gruiformes > Aramidae > Aramus > Aramus guarauna. Next base: position 1,492,384 of record VXBL01005558.1, read on the forward strand.
CTGTTCCCTTACTCACACTGAGGTGACTGTGCAACAATTATAGCAGGGAAATTCCAAGATCCATAAACTGAGACTCTCAGTTTCATTCTCAGCTCTGTTACTGCCAGTGGGGTGACCTCAGGCAAATTTTTGCTGCTCTGTTCCTCAATTTCCCAGTGTATATAACAGAGAATAATAACACTGGATTTGTTTCTCTTCTGTGTCCCTACCCTGCAGAGTAATGACCTTATCGCTTACCAGCCCTACCAACACACCTGCTTGCTCCACAAGTGCAAGATGCCTTTCCTCTCAAATTATCTCACCAATTAACACCATGAAGATAACTTAGAGCAATTTTGCTCTCAGCTGTACTTATGTTCAAGCCTGCTGCTTCCATTTCAGCCCTGATGAGGGTCTTCTGTGCCTGAGAGCTCAACAGTGTTCTCCAGCTGCATCTGTTGGTCTCATAAACAATAGTCCTTCCCCTTGTGAGCCTTGCTGCCTCACTAAAATGCTTTGGGATAAGCTATTGAGGAATGCTAAATAAGACCAACTGTGTTTACATCGTCCTGTGCAGTGGCCCATAATTAATATGCCTATCGCACATTTTTCAGACAGGTCATTTGGGTAGCTGAGATCACAAAGAACAAGAGAGGGTCCTCAACCACATCCAATAATTGTCCGTTTTCAATCCTCCTTCTTCTGCCCTGTATATCCCGGCTCTGCCAAAGGTGTCCCAGAATGATTCCTATATATATGTCCTCACTGGGTCTTTTTTCCACTTTTCACTTGTTCTATCAATCTTTCTCCCATGGGTTTGGGTGAGTCTAGGATAGTCCCCATCATGTATTTCATTCAGCTTCTAGGAGAATTCAAGGAGAATTGCAATTTTAAGTAGCGTATCAAGTCTGATCCTACCGTACAACTCAAACTAGCACATTAATTTTTCATATTTAGGAACGCCAGAAACATCTTATCCCAAGAAGATCCATATCTGGTAGGTTTTTCTCAGCTGTGAAGCAGGTATTGAGCAGGCTGGAACTTATGTTTTTCGCCTGTCCATTCTTAGAGGTTAAGCAATGAACAAAAGAAAGCAAAAACGAAACCAAAAATAAGAGTGAATAATGCACCGCAATGATTCGCAGATATTCCTGTTTTAAGATCCTCCTTTTGTTGTGCTTTTGCACTTTTTGAAAACTTCTATTGAGTGTTTTCATTTTCAGGAGCATTGGCAAGAGCAGCTCTGCTAAAACACTCCTAGGGGAACACTTTCAAACAAGTGAATTGCCTGGATTTACCCTGGAGACTCTCTAAGATGAGTTACGCTCACCCAACCTACAAGCAGCAGCATGCTGGCAAAGCAAGAGGGATGATTCTCCAATCAGCCCCAGGATCCACTCCACGCAACTGCTCCGTACACCTAAGGCAGCGCAAGCTGGCATCACCCTCCACAAACAATTCATGAGCTACCAGTGCAACAGGCACTCTGTGAATCATTTCAGATGAAGAGACAGAGACGGAACTGTGATGTGTTTGCAGATGTGATTTTCTGCTCCGTGCAATGCCCAGACCCCTTTCTCCCCAGTGGGTGCTTCTGGATTGTTTTTCATGCTGATTACATCAAGGGAAAATGCAATAATTCTGCAGCGTTTGTGTTAATTTGCTTACTAGCTCTCCTCCCCTCTTGGACACCATCCGCTGCCTGCCTGACCTCTATAAATGCAGCACCCGTATTGCCCTAGATTGGCAATAATTGTGGTGCAAAGGGAGAGAGCAGAGGTGCAAAAACTACAGGTGCAAAAAGAAAGGGAGCAGGTGGAAACTGAGTTACCTTCAGTGCAAAGCTGTTGTTTGCTTTCTGCTGTTGTCACTAGGCCAAAAGCAAGTTCTACCATAAGTTAAAAATGTTCATATCTCTGTTATGAACCTCTGACATCTATTAGTGAGCTTTCTCAGCCCCTGCTCAGGATCTGGTGGGGGACTGTAGGCACTCCCACTTCCTACCCAGCTCCTGCCACTTGTGTTTCCTTGGACCTCTTCTGTTGCTTGGTGAGATCTCAGCTGCCCCTGCTGACTTCAGGGGCCAGGATGAAAGAAAAATCAGAAGTAGTGCAATCTGAAATGTGCTTTTCAAATGTTTATCTGCCCTGTTGGAGGGTAAGAGAGCTCCCACCTCGTGGGAGCAGCCACTTTTAGTCTGCAGAAAAGCATGTGATGAGCACAGCAATCCCAAAGGAGGCTTCAAGAGAAAATAAAATATGTTTGTGGGAGTGCAATCAGCCACTGTAAAGTGCCTTTCCTGCAAGACTCAGGCCTATCAATTCCTCAAGCATCTGCTTGTGTAAAACCGGTGCTGGGGAAAACTCTGAGAGGGGTTAGGGAGACAGGATTTTGCTGCTGTGCCAACTTCTGCAGACAGAGCTTCTCCTCCTGATGGTCACAGTTCTCATCCCCTTTGGGGGGAAGATCTTCCTTTAGGCTGTCCTCCCCCTGCACAGCCAACTGTCTCAGCACCGCACACACGGGGTGGGCAGTGCTCTGCAGGACCTTCTCACTCTTCCTGGCCACCCTCATCCACATGCTCAACATCCCTTGTCTCTGTGGTCTCCAGGACCAAATGCAGGTTGATTTTCCAGACTCATCAGCACCTCGACAAGTACTAAGGGTGCAAAACAACTAGGCAACTCCTTTGTCATCTCAAGAGACACGTATTTGTCAAAGAGGTAGTGACCTTTACATCTGTTGGGCCAAGCATAGGGGTTGTGTGTGCTGCCTTTTTTTGTCTGTTCATTCATTAAACCCTAAAACTGTGGATGAGATGGAAAGCAATTGCATGCTCATGTTATATATATATGTGTAATTGCATGCTCATTTTATATATATGTATAATGAGATCAGTGATGAGTGGTGTTCCTCAGGGGTCTGTACTGGGACCGGCACTGTTTAACATCTTTGTCAGTGACACGGACAGTGGGATGGTGTGCACTCTCAGCAAGTTTGCCAATGACACCAAGCTGTGTGGTGCAGTCAACACACTGGAGGGAAGGGATGCCATCCAGAGGGACCTTGACAGGCTTGAGAGGTGGACCTGTGCAAACTTCATGAAGTTCAACAAGGCCAAGTGCAAGGTCCTGCATGTGGGTCAGGGCAATCACAAGCATAACTACAGGCTGGGTGGAGAATGGATTGAGAGCAGCCCTGAGGAGAAGGACTTGGGGTGATGGTTGATGAAAAGCTCAGCATGAGCCAACACTGTGCGCTTGCAGCCCAGAAAGCCAGCCATGTCCTGGGCTGTATCCCCAGCAGTGTGGCCAGCAGGTTGAGGGAGGGGATTCTGCCCCTCTACTCCTCTCTGGTGAGACCCCCCCTGCAGCACTGTGACCAGCTTGGGGGTCTCCAGGACAAGAAAGACATGGAGTTGTTGGATCAAGTCCAGGAGAGGGCCACAAAGATGATGAGAGGGCTGGAGCACCTCAGCTATGAAATCAAGCTGAGAGAGTCGGGCTTATTCAGCCTGGAGAAGAGAAGGCTCCAGGGAGACCTTATTGCAGCCTTCCAGTACCTGAAGGGACCTACAGGAAAGCTGGAGAGGGACTGTTTATCAGGGAGTGTAGTGATAGGACAAGGGGTAATGGGTTTAAATTAAAAGAGGGTAGATTTAGATTAGATATTAGGAAGAAATTCTTTGCTGTGAGGGTAGTGAGGCACTGGAACAGGTTGTCCAGTGAGGTTGTGGTTGCCACATCCCTGGAAGTGTCCAAGGCCAGGTTGATGAGGCTTTGGGCAGCCTGGGCTAGTGGAGGGTCTCCCTGGCCATGGCAGGGTGAGTTGGAACTAGATGATTTTTGAGGTCCCTTCCAACCCCAAACCATTCAATGATTTGATGATTCTATGATATATATATGGGAAAAAATTACACCATCACCCTGAGCCTCTCTGGGTCCTGGATGGATAACCTGGGTGCAATACATCAAGACTTTCCCAAAGTCACAGCTTCACTACCCCTAGCTAACTTTCTGGCACAGCTCAAGCTAAAGTGGTTTAGAAGATAAATCCCACCAGTCTTAGTTCCTTCAACCCTATGAATGCCACTGCCTTCACTGCTCTCCATACCTGTTCTTCATGCACAGACATGCAGACGGTTCTGCTCACTCCCCTCTCTATGAAATCAGTCTGGCAGGGAGCACACTTATCACTCCACCTTTAATTAATGCCTGCTGCCTGAAAAGTATGGTGCTGGCTACCATCTCTGAAGAGCCTACAGTCCTGCCAACAGGTTTATAGCTCACAGCTATGATTTGGGGGACGATGACATGTGTACTCCCAGCTGCAGCTTTAAAAGCCACATGGGGCATGAGGAAGAGCAACAGGACAGTCAACACAAATCACTTGGCACATGCTATGGGCCAAATTCTCCACACAGAGCCTGAACACTGCTATATCCCTATAACAGCAGGAATTCCCTTAAATGAAATCCCCAAAGGATCCTGATGAAGCAAATAACACCCTGCATTTCAGGAGAAGGTGAGAGAAATCCAACCAGTTCTTCCTGTTTGTGCCTGGGCTCTAATTCTTCCAATCTCACCCAAGGAGAATGCTTTCTTGAAGTCATGCATTTTAAAGCAGTGGGAATAGGACATCTCCTACCCCAGAGTTTGTTTGCTGCTCAGGCCATTCCCTAGTGCTTCAGGAGAATGCAGCAGCATTAGTATCAACAAAAGCACAGAAATAAATTGAACAAAAAGCAAACTTGGTAACGAAGGAGGGAAAATCCTCTTTCCCAGGTGACCAGGAAGAGTGAATAAGCATGGGTTGACTCAGGAGAAAGCTGTGCAACACAGGTATTGTCAACTGCAATCCCCAGGAACTACACAGTCACATTTTATAGAGGAAGGAGTGCCTTGAACAGGAATGTCTACAGCTGAACTGCAGCCTTGTTGTGAGCAAAAGTTGCTTACCAGCCTCAACAGACAGGAGATTGAAATTTGTCTTTGAGCAAAGTACTGCTCAAAACGATTGTCAGGATCACCAAGAATATGCTCAAGGCATAGCTGGTTCCCCAAGCTCTGCAGTCTTGCTGGATCTTGTGGGAGATTTAGGTGAATTTCTAGATCTGACAGGGCTTAGGTGGGAAAAGGTGATCTCTTTCTTCATTGCACTACATCTCAGGTTAGTTTTAAACTGCTTTAAGCAATCTCATGGTTAGGTTTCAGCTGAGCAGTAATTGTGATCATTACAGCCTCAGAGTTAGGTACTACTTCTTTTATGAACTTCAACATGTCTAAATTTTTACTTTGCCCGTCTTACACAGGGAAATTATGGGCCAGATCTGCAGCCCTTTCCACCAGTGGGAGGTAAGTAGATAAATGTTTTGTAGGTTCTGGACTGATCTTTTTACTCAGGGACATAAGGTACATCTGCCAGCAAATGCAAGCAAATTTTTCAGTCAAGCTTAGGCCTCCCTGACCTTCCCCAGGTGAAAAGCAGACATAAGAAGTCCCAGTCGCAGAGACATTCACAAGCATTTATTCTCCAACAGGAACAATGCAAAATTTATTGTGTTTCCTTTGATACTTTCTTCTAAATATTTTGGCAAATCCGAGGTGGATTCGCAAAAAGTTTCTACCAATAATTGGGTCTTGAAAACCAGGGTGTGTTCACAGTCAAGAGAAATAAAAAGGGAAAGGAACAGCAAAACCAGCCATATAAACCCCCAATTTCAGTGGGGAAATATTTGACCTGTTGTACAAGAAAATTTCTCTCCCATGAAAAACTCCTTACAGACCAGCAGAGATAGCAGAGACGCAGAGGGTGGTGTTACCAGACTGGTGATAGAAATCCATCCATCTTTAGAAATCTCCTCTTCTTCTCTGCTTTCCAGACATAGAAAGTTCCCATTTGAACAGAGCAATACGAACTTTATAGCATACTAAACCTGCCTCGAGAAACATGCTGGTCAAAAGGAAACAATGCCACACGCTTTGCCAGCAGTAACAAATCCATGGATGTAACCAAGAAAAGCCATGGGTGAGAACACCAAAAAGTTGAAAGTTGGGTGGCTGTTGAGGAAGAGGGATAGAAGGGATTCCTAAGAAAAACTAAACCCTCAAACACCTCCTACTTCCCATCCCTGAATGAGGCCACCTTAATGAGCTCTCTTTCTTGGGTAGGACAGAAAAAGATCGAGGGAAATTGTCTAAAGTAACATCCAGCTGAAGGAGGAAAAGCACAGAGCAGGTGTCATAATTGCACTCAGTTATTTAGCTATAAATGACTCCATGCCAGATCTGAGGAATAATGCTCTGGGCTGTTTTCTCAGAGCCCCACTGTGCTGAGCACAGAAGTCTGCAGCTCCCTTCAGAGCCAGAAAGATCTGGAGATGTGAGGGCTGGCACTGTTCTTTGTCAAGACATTGGTACATGGGCAGTGCAAAATCAGGATAAAAGAGAATTATTCTGACAATGAAGCATCTGTTCCACTTTGTTCTGCACAAGTATAAGGTGGAGAAGAATAAAGACCCCCCGAACACTAGGTATTCTTGAATTTATGAATGCTTTCAAACAACGTAATTCAGGAGATCATTCAAATAAAAAAGCAGCACCTAACACTTAAAAGTGAACAACCAGGAGGGTTAAAGTAAAATTTACAGAAGTGCATACTGGTTCTGAGTGTCTTCATCAGCAATTGCCCTATCTGAGGTGCTTCACAGAGGCTACTTTCTCAGCAGATGTGAGCTCAAGGACCTTCAGGCACCGCAAGTCACTAGTCTCTCTGAAATAGATGAAGACTTCAGCAATCACAAGAGCTGGCTTCACAGAGCTAGGAAGCAGGGGTAGGGAGAGTGTTACTGTTATAAATCAGCAACTGCACTTCACCAGTGCAAAGTTAATACTGGTGTACTTATTAAATGCTCATCATATCAGGCAGCTCCTTAACATCTCCTGCGTTGAGGTTTTCTCAGAAGGTAAATGTCTCCTTCCCACCACAGCTGAGGCAAAGACTTTGGATAACTGTTCATGTCTCAGACACTTAAAAAGGATATCCCACATTTCCATATGCCTCATGGGAGTAATCTTCTGCCTGGAAAGGTATAAAGGTTCAGCACACATCTGCATGGCAGGAGCACAGTGGAAGAGGTCAATAAATGCAACTGAGAAGGACATCACAGTAGGGACAAGAGAGTGGTCACTGGTACCTGTTCACTACTGCAAGACACCATAATGTGTTCATCACCTAAATGTGACAAGCAACACTTCTTTTCCTCCTTTTTGACAAGAGTTTTCCTCAATTTCCCTCAACTTGCTTCCTGCTTTTTGTGATGGGGGACATCTCCTGGAGATGAAGGCTGACCTGAATGGAGAGTGACCTGAATGGAGTTTGGGCGAGGCCATGTGTTCCCAAGGGAAGCCGAACAGGTCTGCCACTCCTTTGCAGGGGTCTGCACTTCTACACGCCACTGTGGTGTTTAATAAACCTGATGTGGTTATATGGAAGAGGGAATCAAAGAAATAAAATAAAAATTAAAGAAAAAAAAAAAGGGACAAAATGTATTGCCAGAAGAAAATGTATAAAACAATATATAAAGCCAAGAGGCAATATATATAACCCTGCTAAAGGAATTCTAAGCAGCCATATTCATTAAAAAAAAAGGGGGAGGGAAGGCAATCTATGAAACTAAGTCTCATTCTTAATATCTTACCTAAAATAACACTGTGAGTTTTCTTCTTATTTTCTTTTCTTCTACACAGCAGAGGGAAAGCAAAGACTTCACAAGCCTTTATGATAAATTGCATGTAGTTAGAGCAGGCAAGGTATTTACAAGTTGTGGTTAATAGAAATGTTTATCAAAGACAGTGTAATTACCAGACAGTTTAGGTGCCTGAAAGCAGAGTTGTTAAAAAAAGATGGGGAGAAAAGCCAGAGGAGGAACTAAAAGAGAAATTCACAGGGACATATGTAAAAGCAAGTGGCTTTCAAACTGAACTGGTGTCTCAATTCTCTTTACATGGAGCAACAAGCATATTATGACAGGGCAGTACGACCAAGGAAAGCAAGAAATACCTGTAGTAGTGGGAATAAATAAGAGAAATAAAAGGCCCAGGGGTGTGGAGGATGTCCCTATCCCTTGTCTGAGGGCATGTTTATTGAGCAAGACACTTGAGTGGCATCCTCAGCCAAGCCAAATGGTACTTATGTACACATTTAAGGTTAGGTACATCCTTAAGTGTTTTGCCAATTGCAATCCCTAGGTAATCAGAAAGCCACCTTTGAGACGCCATCTCAGAGCACAGAGGGCTCCTTTATCACAGATGCCAGCTGCAGGCGAGATGTACCACAGCGGGGCTTAATTGCAGAGGGAGTCAACTATGTGCCTTGGCCAAGCTCCATGCCAGACTAACATCTCTTTCAACCCCAAATCCCATAATGATCATCACGGGTATGGTACGCCTCACGCTGCCTGCCCTGAGCTGCCAGGCAGCGTTGCCATGCACTGTTAAGCAACCCTCCAGTTTCATCCCTTGAGGAGGCTGCATTTCAGCACAGAGGGAAAGTAATCGCTGTGTATTTTGCACCTTGTGAACCCTGGCTGCAAGGCAGAGTTTGCAGCAAGCACCAGTGATTATATTCCCCATGCGCTCGATCATTCAGCCGATGGAGTCCTACTAGACAAAGGAACAAGTAATGCCTTTATGTTGTGTTTACATGGATTTCTCTTTAAAACGGTGGCCTGCCTATGCAGATTCATTTCATTCAGAGACTATGCACTGGTTTTGGCTGGGACAGAGTTAATTTTATTTATAGTATCTAGTATGGGGCTACGTTTTGGATTTGTGCTGAAAACAGTGTTGATAACACAGGGATGTTTTCGTTACTGCTGAGCAGTGCTTACACTGAGTCAAGGTCTTTTCTGCTCCTCACACCACCCCACCAGCGAGTAGCTGGGGGTGAACAAGGACTTGGGAGGGGACATATCTGGGACAGCTGACCACGACTGATCAAAGGGATATTCCATACCATATGACATCATGCTTGGCTTATAAACCTGGGGGAAGAAGAAGGAAGGGAGTGACACTTGGAGTGACTGCGTTTGTCTTCCCAAGTCACCGTTACACGTGATGGAGCCCAGCTTTCCTGGAGATGGCTGAACACCTGCCTGCCCGTGGGAAGTGGGGAATGAATTCCTTGTCTTGCTTTGCTTGCACATGTGGCTTTTGCTTTACCTATTAAACTGTCTTTATCTCAACCCACAAGTTTTCTCACTTTTAGCCTTCCAATTCTCTCTCCCATCCCACTGAGGGGACATAGTGAGCGGCTGTGTGTTGCTTAGTTGCTGCCTGGGGTTAAACCACAGCAGACTATCTGACTCTTTTATCTATTCCTAACGAGTGTCTTTTGAAGGTCGATTTTTATTTTTTTTTTTAAAGCTGCACTATTTATTGGAGGTTGAGCAAATCATTTGCTCTTGCCATTCTTTGTTTGCAAATGGGTCAAACACTCACCGCACCTGGAGCACACTGATGTGAAGGGGTTAATATTTGCAAAGTGCTTTAAAAACCCTTAGACACAAATGCAACACTTTCCTCCCAGATAAGCAACAAAGCAAAGCTGATCAAACAGCCTGGCTACTGCTACTGCAACCAGATTCAACATGGAAGCTGGAGTCACCCCAGTTTGTGGATTGTAATTTATAGTCTCATGGCCAAAAAACCTCAGTTCACTGTAAAAGCAATGTCCCAATGGCAAACACTGGTTATTTCCATGCTTGTAAATTAAACAATGCCTGGGGATATGTCCTGTACTGGAACACCATCATTCCTCCTCACCCTGGAAAGGTTTAGTCCAAGTCAACTTTGCTGCTTTGAGAAAAAAACAAATAGAGAATTATAAATATAAATGATTTTTAAAGTTTCTTACAGAAAACATTAATTGCAAACAAATCAAAACAAGGCTACACAATGCTGTATGGAAAAATACCATAAATAATCCAAACCATCTAGTAGCACAATTTTATAAATATATCAAAAAGAATAACCTGTTCCTGTTGAAACTCTTGTGGGCTTTACAATGTTAAGAAGCACTAACACTGGTTTTGGGTTAAATCATGTTAAAGCTGCTGGTGTTGAAGTAGAAGGAAGTGTGAGTCTGTGTGTCGCCCACACATGGGAATTGCAGCATTGCCAGGGCACAGCCAATCTTTTCTTCTGCGATCCCTAACATAAAGTTGCATTATTACACATACAGTAACTGCAGATGCTTCATTTATAACCTTATTTCCAGGAAAACTCTATTGAAAATTTAATCCAATTTTTATCTTGAGTGGTTATCTAAACCAGCTTGATTTTGTACTGTGACTGATGCTGACAGTTCAGATGGAAAATTAATTCTTTCTTCCCCTCTCACCTGTGCTCATTTCTTTTGATCCTTCTTCCCTTGATGTCTCTTTTTTGATTATCTTAGGCTAAAAACTTTAACTTAGATAACTGCCAAACTTTATCTGTCCTACCATATCCTCGTCAGCATCATTTGCCAGTAACTCGCTATTTATTCTTTATATTTAAGAGCAGTTTTTTCACTCAACATTCACACAGTACAAGTCTAATAAATGCAGCTAAATGTCTACCATTGTCTCAAAAAATTCTGTACAGGTAGAAGGTAGTAAGGGCCAGGGACTGTTTCCAATAGTTTTGATGCAGTCTTCCTACTTTAAGGATCTGTAGCATTTCCATTTCTTGCCTATTGGTCTCAGTAGCAAAAATAATAATTTAAAACCAAACCTAGAACCCACCAACAAACAAACAAGCAACCTTACAAAGGTATTTAATTTACTAAGAGGGATATAGGCATTGCTTTCCAATGCACATGTGGTTTACTCTGGAATTTTTAAAAATGTTGCCATGGCTTCAGAACTGAATGGCCAGAAGAAAACATCAGACCACATCACCTCAGTTCCTGCAGAATTTATGTTAACCCCACTGACACTGCACTGAGCAATATCTCACCTTTGGCAAAAATCTCTCTTTTAAAAAGGCTTCCAACCTTCAGCTGAAGACCTCAGTGAGGTGTATCTCTTGGAGCTGATCCAGAGAGAAGGTAAAACAGCCAGCCATGGTCTAGAAAATGTGGCCAGGGAGGAAAAAGTACTGAGGTTTTTTGGTCTTGGAAAGAGCAGATGTGAGGCTAAAGATAAGCAAAGGTTTTGCAGAGGGTATCTCAGCACCAAAAAAACCCACCCACAAAACACTGAGAAATCGGTGGGAGAAATTCATAAAGCCAAGTCTTTCATAAAAAAAAGCTGAATGATCTGGATGCCAGCTCTTGATCATGAAGCCACAAAGCCACAGGTAACCAAAATTAGGGGGATATTGTGGGAGAAAGCAGTTTTTTTCTGGCTTTTTCTCTTATAATCTTTCCCTGTGCAACCACTAAGGGCCAAAGTCAGAGGCAGCACATGAGCCAGATGGACGTTTTGGTCTGACCGGTCACAGTCGTTCTCCCCTTCCTAAGCAGCAGGAGGCCCACAGCTTCCCTGGGTAGTTCTCTCTGATGCCTAATCAGTCCTACTGCTAAAAATAGCCATTGCTTATTCATGCTAAAATCATTCCAGTAATTAATAGAAAATTAATTCAAACCAGGCTGCTATGCCCCTGAGAGCATACGACCTTGCTTTGTGCAGTGGAGAAGAATTAGCCAAGGTCCATCCAATGTGAACCACCAAAATGGAGGAAACAGACTGTCACTGAACTCCTGACTCTTTTTTTACTTCCATGCAGGGTTTGTGGACCACAAGGGAGGAACGGCACCCATTACCTTTCCTATTACCTCTTCATCTATCCCCTGGCCAGAAACTGTTTTGTATCATCCTTGATATTTTCTTGAAATCCTTGACAGTTTCTTTGGTGGTTTTATCCTTTTTTTTTTTTTTTTTTTTTTTTTTTTTTGTTTTTTCACCGTCTTTNTTTTTTTTTTCATAAGTCTTAACCTCGTCTATGGAAATACGGCTTATCTCGTTGCATTGCTTTGTCCATCCCTTTATCCATCCACCTGTCTGCCCATGCATCTGGCTGACTACCACCCTGCCCAGGTTCAAACAATTTCAGTGAGAAGAAAGGTCTCAAAGGTCCAGACACATTCTGTTTTTGTGAAAATCAATCAAACAGAGGAGAAACACCAAAATGGGTGCTCCCACTGAAGGAATCTCAGCTTCTCAACCACTCTTAGAAACAGCAGCCAGTCAGAAATTCCATATGCTGAACATAATGCCTTCTGCCCAGGCAAAGAGGAAGGGGCTATGGGAGCGAGCCAAAGGGCAAGTAGCTGTGCATCAATGGGGAACTGGGAGCTTAGAGGACAAAGGGTACATGTACATGGGAAACTAAGCTTCACTAGTTTACCACTCATCAGAAAACTTCCTTCATTAAAACTGCACCCTTTGGCTGTGCCCAGGCTGCAGTCTGTAAATCAGTTTCCTCCATTTAGGTCCTGTTGGATCTCTGTTTTAATCACAGGCACATTCCCGTCTCTATCCTTTGGCAACACAGTTTTTGCTGAAGAGACTGAGAAGGCAGTTGTTAAGTCGTGTGCTCAGTGCAGGGCCGTGGTATTGATTACAAAAAAATCTATGCTTGGGGTCCGTGGCACCTCTGAAAAGGTTACAGCGAAGCAGGATGTGCAATTTGTAAAGGTCAAGTAGGGGAAGGGATCTCTGACTCCTGCCTGGGGATGTGTGAAGGATGATTTCATTCCAGTGACAAAACCAGAAATGTAACTGCTGGGAATAGTCTTGAGTCACAGCAAATGAACTTTTTTTTTTTTTCACCCCTTTTATGTATGCATTTATTGTTGAGCTTCTGACAAAACATACTGTCTGGAAGGTAGTGGCTTATTTGGGGCTGAGTATCCAAGCTCCCACTGTAGTCAGTAGAGATCTAGCCAACAAATGGAGCTGGGGGGACAATTTGTCTGACCAAATTCAGATGTCAGCTTTAGGATAAGTTGGACAACAGCCCATGGTCCCCTGATCAGATCTCCCCTGAGCGTAGAGAGTGGCCTGGGTGGTATGGCCAGATACAACACCCCAATTGCATCAGCTGAGCTCATTGTTAGGGGCTGACATGGGACAAAACTCAAAGAATCACTGAATCAGAGTGTGGTACAATTAAAAACTGGTAACCTGAGGATATACCAAAGAAAACCTGGAGAATACAGCAAGGAAACTATGAAGTAATGATCATTTTTTTCTAATCTGTATTGATTACTTTAGCTACTTAGATACTGTCAGGATAAGAGGGCAACGCTTGGAGTTAGAAACAATTTCATTCCCCTGGTGCTGGTTGCCAAAATGCCTCCTAGCCAGTACTTAAAATAGGATATAAACCCAGAATAAAACCCTCTCTTTAGAGCTATTCATATACACCTTATTTAGCAAAAAACCCTCTCTTTTTGTAATGACTCCAAGAAACTGTGGGTTGATTTTTCAAATCGATTTTCCAGCCAAACAGTTAAAACAGGAGGAAATGACAGATATTAATCAGAATTCCCATTATCGCTCCTGGTTTGTACGACTCATCTTCTGCTGTCCTAAGCATTGGAGCATTTGATAAGGCAGCCAGGAAAAAAACTTTTTTAATGAAACAGTTTTTGTAAGAACTTGCCAATTCATCAAAATCAAATTGCTTCACGACACTGCATCTCTCCGGCCCAATTAGTTTATAATTAGTTAACACAAAGTGGAACGGTTCTAAGAGGAGGGACAAAGACAAGTACAATCTGAATGCCAGTATCTGTGGATAGAGCATCTGCTCAAGCAAAAGGAAATATGACTTAAAAGGACTGATCCTGTATCTCCCGCATCTTTATTGCATGTCCTAACCAGTGGAGTTGGGCTAGTCTAGATTGATCTCTCGCTCTCTACCTGGGTTTGATTGCAAAATCCATCCTGGACTCAAAATAGCTTTATTATTTCTGCAGAACATTTCTTTGTCAACAAAATGGTATTTTCCATTCCAGAAAACCCTTTGTCAACAAATTCACAACCAAGTCACAAAACAGCCCGGTCAAATACATTCTCTCAAGAAAATACTTTCCCCATATGTAAGACCATGAGCTGAGCTCCTGTGACAAAGCTTCATCCCTAAGCTGTGTTAAGGTGGGATAAGCAGTAGCACCCAAGAGTGCTGCCCTCAAAATGAGGACAAGAAGGACAAAGGAAGGACCATAAGTGGCCATGCATTGAGTGCACCCACTGCCAAATGAGGAGTAATTGTCCCTCCTGGTCCTATATGGGGCTTGGTGTGTCCAGCCATCAGGTCTACCCTTTTCTACCTGCAGCAGATGGACTGGAAATCTTAGATTCTTCCTCATCCATATTCTGTGGTTTCCTATAGGGGCAAGAGCAATTAAACCATTTTTCTGATGGAAGGAAAAGGACATAGACTAGGAAGCAACTAGGGTGCTTGAGGGGCCTGGGCTGAGGTCTGATGTTGCCCTGTTGTGTGATCTCAGGAAAGTCATGTTTTCTGCCTGTATTTCAAACTACCTTTTGCTACATCCGTCCACAGGAAACTGCAACGCCTGGTATGTGAGGGGGTAAGAAAGTGTTTTGTGAGGTCAGAGCAAGCACAGAACTGCATTGTGATCATAGCACAAGCTATGCTCCCCACACTTCACCCTAATTCCAAAGCGTAGGCATAGCAAAATGCACTCCTTTTTTCCTGCAAACAACTTGGAGATGCGCGAGGCATCGCCAGCAGAAGCTGGCAGGGATCCCACACTCCAAGTCTTTTACAACCAAAAGAGCTTAGCAATTAGCAAAATAACAAAAAAATGTCAAATGCATTTTTGATGCTCTGAAGTTGCTGAGATTTTAAACAAACAGTCTGGGCTGCTCCCACACACTGAGAGGTCTGTGCACCAGCAACGTAGCAACAGCACCACCGTATGGGGATCTCCAACCCCTACAGCCCTCAGAATCTTGTCCATCTACATTTTGCTCCGCAGAAAAAATTAGCACCATGGTGGGATTAATTTGCAGCAATGCATTGATTTCATGGATGTCAGCAAGAGCATGTGTGATGTGAAGGTGAACTTCTTCTCCAAGGCTGGTCAGACTAGTTTCTGAAATCCCAAATGGGAATAGCTGCATGTTTGGGTCTGTGCCTGGACCCTTGTAGAAATATTCAAGGTCAAACAGGCTCCTTGCTTATTAAACCTTTATAATGCTCACTGGTTGTATTTGTTTGCACCCACAGATCTCAAAACACTTCCCTTGTGATGCAGGAGTCATGAGCCCTATTTGACATTAGAAGAAGAAGAGGCACTAAGAAGGGAAGGCACATGCCAAAGGTCCCTCAGCAGCCCAGTGACAGAGACCCCAAGACCTTCCTGTCTTTGCTCAATGTTGTGCTCTTAATGACACATCCAATCTTCATTGCTGGGCTCTGGAAGATGTGTCAGGCATCCTAGCCTTGCCTCCAAATGCTCTGAAGCTTGCTTGAACAGTAAACCCAGATGTAAATCCTTGTAGTGTGAGCTAGACCATGGCATGAAACAGATGTAATAGCTGGATCCTCTCTCTGCTGGCAGTTGAGGGCAGCCCTGGAGCAGCAGGAATCCTGTTTCCTGCTGCTGGGCCAGCGTTGTGCCTGTCCATCCAAAGGCATGTGCATGGGAGAATGAAAAACACCTGGGATTTTGGTAAGAAATACTTTAGGCTGAGATGGGGGACATACTGTGGCCTTTTGTCACAAGTAGAGCAAAGTTTGCCTGTAATCATGCCCATGGTTAGGAAAGGGTACACAAGACTGGCTACTCCAGCTCCTCCCAGCTCTAACTATCCATCCATCTCTGTGGACAGCTGTATATCTACTCATTTCTAAACCTTTTTCTCCCCTTATCTATCCATCTGTCTTCCTGTCCATCCAATCATATGCCTCATTTAGGATCCAGCTTCCTTCCTTACAGACAAGTCTGTAATGCAATTTGCCTTGCTGCCATCTAGTGACTCAGTGTCATTTATCCCCCACTCGTTCTGTTTTGGGACAGTTCAGTGCTCCTGAGGCTGCTTGCATTCCTAGGAACAGTTGTGCAGCCATTAGAAATTCCTACTTTGATGCCTAAAATTGGCCATTAAAATCCTCTATCATACACTCCACATCCCCATAGCCTGAGTAGGTTTGCAGACATCACTGCAGACAGCACCAGCTCGCTCACTGCACACATACGAAACACCTTCCAGCAGTGGAAAAGTCAATAAGATTCCCTCTGCAGCCCATCATATCGTCCACACACGTACTTCAGAACATCCTGAAAAGAAGCTGCAAGCCACGCTCATGCTGAGCAAGCAATGCATTGACCTCTCTTCAGGGCCAGGCAGCCTTGGATAGCAGTTCTTGCACTTGATACTAACTTGAATTAAGGCATCCATGAAGGTGTTACACCTCTGAGCTCAGAGGCTGGAGACTCTGCAAGATTCCCTGATGACCCGGTATTTCAAGGACTACAGTTCATTCAGAAGCTTGGATGAGTGCATGTAGCTTCATCTTAGTTTCCTTTTTGCTGGGTTCTGGTTTTGGTTTTTTGTTTTTCTCTTCTGCTCATAAAATACATCCCCACGAAAAAAAGGCAGTCTGCAATTGAAGTCTTAATACATTATTTCTGTTACCTTGCAGGCTTCCCTACAGCTTCTTCAGACCACCTAGCCAAACAATTGACACAGCCCAGGAAATCAGAGGAGCTTTCTTTTCCCTTTGGAGACACTCGTTATCTCTCTCCAGATTTCCCAGGCATCGTTATACCTGTTGCCCTTCTTGTCCTCAGACTTCCACCTCATGCCTACCACAGTTATCCAGCTCCTCAGTGTGATCTATGACACCATGCTCTGCACCACAGCCCACCACCGCTTTCCCAGCTTGACACCAGACAGGTGAACCAGGACACAGCACATAATCAAGCCATCTTTCCCTCTCTCCCCAACAGAAAGCTCTAGACTTGTATCTATCAGGAATCTGCTTTCGTAACATAAAATAGCATAAAAAACCCCAAAACCCAAGTGATTTGTAGACATCCTTAGATTCCCAGGGAAAATATATGCTCTTTTTCAATGCAGTCAGATGAACTGGGAATATTATAACATCAGGAAAATAAAAAATACCATACACACACAATCCTATGGACAACTGCATGTTAATGTATGTGTAATAATTATAATGGGGCACGTTTGCCATCTGCAGGAGTTGAGCAGGAACTGCACACAAATGTCGAAAAAAACCCCAGTGAGAGGCAACAGTTGATGTAAGGATTTAGAAATTACTGGGTTCTCACACAGCCTTGAGCTGCAGCCAAGCAGGACGGGGGGCATGGACAAGCTCTTAATCTGTGTGCATCTCTTCCACAGCACCATGAGTACTGGTCTTTTCTGGCAGCCCTGATACTGTTAGAAAAAGAATAAAAAGAAATAATAGGACTAGGAGAGTTTGACTGGAAGCAAGTCAGGCTGCTGAGGATGAAAAGAACACTCCCTCTTGCTTATTGATGAGTTGCTTGAAGGAAGAAATATTTAATTCAAGGCCTGGGTGAATTTGATGGGGTGAAAAGGTTATGCATTCCCCTTAGCCCTGTTCTTCCCTAACACAAGGAACCAAGCCTTACAGGGACAATCATAAGGGATGGGAAAAGAAAAAAAGCCTTCAATATCTCTGAATAAGGAACACCAGAGTCTGGGAATATATTGCCACTTTTTATCCAGGTATTCTATAAAAGTTGGCTATAAATCATCGAATCATAAAATCATTGAATGGTTTGTGTTGGAATGGACCTTAAAGATCATCTAGCTCCAACTCCCCTGCCATGGGCAGGGACACCCTCCACTAGCCCAGGTTGCCCAAAGCCCCATCCAACCTGGCCTTGAACACTGCCGGGGAGCCAGGGGCATCCACAGCTTCTCTGGGCAACCTGTGCCAGTGCCTCACCACCCTCACAGCAAATAATTTCTTCCTAACATCTAATCTAAATCTATCCTCTTTCAGTTTAAAACTGTTACCCCTCATCCTATCACTACACTCCTTGACAAAGAGTCCCTCTCCACCTTTTCTGTAGGCCCCCTTTCAATACTGGAAGGCTACTATAATGTCTCTGCAGAGCCTTCTCTTCTGCAGGCTGAACAACCCCAACTCTCTCAGCCTGTCTCCACAGCAGAGGTGTTCCAGCCCTCAGATCATCTCCGTGGCCTCCTCTGGACTCACACCAACAGCTCCATGTCCTTCTCGTCCTAGGGACCCTGGAGCTGGATGCAGCACTGCAGGGGGGTCTCACCAGCACGGAGTAGAGAGAGCAGAGTTCCCTCCCTCAACCTGCTGGTCACGCTGCTGGGGATGCAGCCCAGGACATGGTTGGCTTTCTGAGCTGCAAACGCACACTGCCGTCTCATGTTGAGCTTCTCATCAACCATCACCTCCAAGTCCTTCTCCTCAGGGCTGCTCTCAATCCATTCCCTATCCAGCCTGTATTTGTGCTTGAGATTGTCCCAACCCATCTGCAGGACCTTGTACCTGACCTTGTTGAACTTCACACAGTTCGCATGGGCCCACCTCTCAAGCCTGTCAAGGCCCCTCCAGATTGATTTCTAAGTTTTTAGAATTGGAGAAATCAACTCAAAAACTATTGACCACAACTCTTTGAGTGCAACCATATAGCCAATTCCTTATCCACTGAATGGTACATCCATCAAATCCATGTCTCTCCAGTTTAGAGACAAGGATATTATGCAGTACAGTGTCAAATGGTTTGGACAAGTCATTTATATGATGTCAGCACTTCCCTTATCCTCAAACACTGTAATCCCATTGTAGAAGGCCACCAAATTTGTCAGACACAATTTGCCCTTAGTGAAGCCATGCTGGCTGTCACAAATCACCTCCTTATTTTCCATGTGCTTAAGCAGAGTTTCCAGGAGGATCTGCTCCCTGATCTTGCCAGGCACAGAGGTGAGACTGACCAGCCTGTAGTTCCCCGAGTCTTTCTTTTTTCCCTTTTTAAAAATGGGGGTTATGTTTCCCCTTTTCCAGTCTGTGGGAACTTCACTAGACTGCCATGCTTAGCAACTTCATCTGCCAGTTCCCTCAGGACCCGCAGATGCATGTCATCAGGTCCCATGGACTTGTGCACCTGCAGGTTCCTTAGATGGTCTCAAACCTGATCTTCTCCTATAGTGGGAGGTTCTTCATTCTCCCAGTCGCTGCCTTTGCTTTCTGAGGCTTGGGCAGTGTAGCTAGAGCACTTGCCGGTGAGTACTGAGGCAAAAAAGTCATTGAGTACCTCAGCCTTCTCCATATCCCAGGTAATCAGGTCTCCCGTATCATTCTGGAGGGGGCCCACAGTTTTCCTCAGTCCTCCTTTTATCATTGCCATATCTATAGAAGCTTTTCTCTGTGCCCTTCACATCCCTGGCTAGATTTAATTCTCTCAGAGCTTTAGGTTTGCTAACCTGATCCCTAGCTGCTCGGACAATTTCTTTGCATTCCGCTCAGGCTACCTGCCCTTGCTTCCAGCCTCTGTAGGCTTCCTTTTTGCATTTGAGTTTGCCCAGGGTCTCCTTGTTCATCCACGCAGGCCTCCTGGTGTTTTTTGCCTGACCTCCTCTTTTCTGGAATGCATTGCTCCTTAGCTTGGAGGTGACCCTTGAATACTAACCGGCTTTCTCAGGCCTCTTTTCCCTCCAGGACTTTGTCCCATGGTATTCTACCAAGCAAGTCCCTGAAGAGGCCAAAGTCTGCTCTCCTGAAGTCCAGGGTAGTGATCTTGCTGTACACTGTCCTCGCTGCCTTGAGGATCTTGAAGTCCACAATTTTATGGTCACTGCAGCCAAGGCTGCTCTTGAGCTTCACATTCCCCACCACCCCCTCCTTGTTGGTGAGAGTAAGGTCCAGCATGGCACCTCTCCTTGTTGGCTCCTCTATCACTTGGAGGAGGAAATTATCATTGATCCATTCCAGGAACCTCCCAGATTGCTCATGCCCTGCTGTGTTGCCCCTCCAACAGATATCGGGGTGGTTGAGGTCCTCCATGAGGACCAGGGCTTGTGAACATGAGGCTGATCCTATCTGTCTATAGAAGGCCTCATTCACTCAACCTTTGTGGTCTTCATGCTTAGTGTAGCAGACCCCCACTATAGTGTCCCCTGTCCCTGCCCTCCCTTTAATCCTGACCCGTAAGCTCTCAGTCAGTTCCTCATCCATTTCCATAAATGAGATGGTCTGCAAGAATATGATGACACAAATTCAATAGACACAGAAAGAAAGTGTTGGGTTGTTGGTTTTGTTTTTTTTTTTTAAATTTTTAAATAGTCAAGAGTGCAAGGAGAAGCACTTAAGATCCCCACAGAGGAGACAGGATTTTCAAAATCATCCCCTGCACTAGATTCTTCACTGGTGTAAATCATGGCAGTCTCATTAACATCAGCAGACTTAGTCCAGCTGACCCTCTGTCACTCATCCCGCAGCGAGTGGTCAAGAGCAACGATGCACCAATACACCACCACACTTGCCTTTCAATTTGAAAAAGTGCCTGGTGTCCTAAAGGCTAAATTGCTGGAGAGCAAGTCCTTGCAGGCTCTTACTGCAAAGGCTAAGTTCCTGAGATTTAAGAAAAACCCTAAATAAAGTGAGAAACCGTGGCAAATTGAATTTGGCAGAAAGACCTCTTTGCTTTTACACTGGTGTGTCCTGAGAAGTGGCCAAAGGATGAGAGGGATGGGAGAGGTCTCCAATCAAAGCAAACAAGCAAACATTCACATTTCATTTTGGAATGTGGCTGGACTCACCCTCATCTGTGATGAGAAGTCACATTTCTTTGACAAGCCTGAATTGTTTACAGTACACACTGATGTGAGTCCAAGCATCAAAACCGTACACAACCTATACTAAACAGAGACACTGGCAGACAAAGAGAAGCATGCCACAGTGCAGATGTGGCAGATAAAAACAATGCCAAACAAAGTCATTACAAAGTCCCTTTGGTTTCAACACACATAAAAAATTTGAATTGGCCATTGTTTTTTACTAGACTATAGACAACACACATGCATAAGGACGTACGAGCACCTCTGACACTTGAAAGAGGTGAATGCACTGTAATTTGCCCAAATACCTTGCCACCACATGCCACGAGTGTCACAGAGACATTCACACATGCAGATAAATAGTTGGAGGTGTTTATTAAAGGAACATTTTGTCCTTGATTTAAACACAATAGCCCCACTCAGAATAGCAATGGGGGTGGAGAGCCTTTTTCACAGGGTACAACCGCAGCCTCACTGGCTCTGGGGAAATGCATAAGGCGGGCCTTGTTCTAAAGAATTTGGGTTTTTTCCACTCCTGTGAACACTTTGCCCAAGGGTAGGAGGAAAGGCGGGGGCATAGTGGTTGAGAGGAGCTGCTGGTAGCTCCAAGAGTCACAGTCATACAGGAGAGGCACCCAAAGCAAATATCACCACCACAAACCAACCACTCCCTTGGTCCAGCGAGCAGCCTCGCTCAGGTGCCTTCACGGAGTAACCTTCTGGGCATGCCCGACTGCTGCCTCCCAGGGCATATAAACCGCCTCACGAGGAAACAACCCAAAATCAGCACGAGAGAGCATATCTCAAAATGAAGGCTTTCCTTGTCCTCCTGGTCGGAGCAGTCCTGTGCTTGGACTCAGGTAAGACACCGTGCAGAGTCTACTCCGTGTCCCCTCCAGCAGATCTTCAGCTAGGAAAAAAGACTTGTGATAGGATTTGGTAGTGAGGGAAGAAATGCTGACACAGTTGTCATAAGAAGACATTTGCTTTTTGACGGGATGTCCTGAGTGTTGAATGGAAAAAAAAATGCATAGTCCCACCCTGCTGATGGTGTGATCCTAATGCTGGGTAGAGCAGCTTCCAGGAAAGATAAATCCTATACAAAACTGAATTTAATTGAAATCAAAATTATTTCAGTCAGACCATATAGTTTTGTACGCATGTGTTTTTTTTTAAAGGAGGGTGGGATGATTACTTTTCTTCTTCCCAGGCTACCAAAATGGGAACATTTCTGCAAAGGTAAGTTTCTTCCCAACTTGTTTTCTGACTCTTCATTTCAAAAGTGGCCTCTGACACTACACAGATTTCCAGAATTTTAATAGGAGAGAAAAAGGGATAATGCCATTGGCGTGTTATTTTCTAAACAGGATGGGTGGGATTTGGATACTGTCACTTTCATTTTTTTGGCCTGACTGGGAAAAATGGTTTTAAACCAGCTTTTCCCTATTATCAGAGAACAGAAGAAGCAGATCTGAGGAGAAATGTTTCTCAATCAGCAAAGGATGCTTAAAGAATAGCCTGAGAAGGGTCTTATACAGTCCTGGCCAGACCCTCTCCTCTGCCAGCTTCCATCAGGGTGCTCTGAAATTTGAATTTTGTTGCATTAAAAGTCAGATAAATGTGAGAGCAGAGTGCAGCACTACAAACTGGGGTTTGGCTCCTTGTCTCTATGCAACAGTCATTTATGCCAGAATGGCTTGGACAGAGGGAAACCAAGTGCCTCAAATCACTTCTTGCTCCTGTGCTGAATAATACTAGTTTCTAAATAGGGTTTTTCTGTATACTAAAAGAGTATTTTAGGCATTAGGGTATTGACTTGAGGTATTCATGATACAAGCCTGGTGGTCGTTGGGTTAAAGTACATACATATGTACATTAAATCACACACTTGCAAGTCTGTGAGGCTCCAGCGATGCCCTGAGGCACAGGTAGGTAATAGGAACAGGTAATTGCACCATGGTCTCACTCCTCTGGGGACTATTTTTCATCAGGGCTAGACACCTGTAAGCCACAATGCTTATTCTGCCTTTGCTTGATGCACATAGCAGCACAGCAGATGTTAACAGCACTGACTTTCATCCCCCATAGAGCGGCATGTCCATGAGGGGGTGGAAACACGTGGTGACCTGGTTTTCAGAGGGAGACAGAAGTCGTGTTTGCCTTTTGCTTTCTAAGAGGGAGTGATGGAGAGTATGAGTCACAAGTTGGTCAAACTGAGACAACGGGCTGGAAGAGACATTGCAAATTGCCAGCTCCATCCCTCCTTCACCCTCTCTTCCCTCTGGTCTTTCCTTCTTTCATCCAAGTCTGGCAATGCCTCAGCTAAGGATCACAAGCCCACCTGGTAAAACACTAATGTCTGTACAGGCAGACAAATAGTATCAGCATGTCCTTCTGGGGACTTCATCCCTTCATCCCAGCTCAGGAGGTGGGAATAGCACAAAAATCCTGTTCCAGACAGGAACTGAGTTAGGCAACCCAAATGCAGAGGAAGAAGCATTTGGAAATTCCCATTGACTGATGAGACCAGTTAATGCAACCAGCTATCCAGCTGGTCTCTTTTTGCTCCCTCACTGCACTGACTACATCTAAAACATCTTCAGCACCTGCAAAACTTGACTCTCACCTCAAGCAAGTGTACTATTCTCCGCTGAAAATGGGAAAAACACCATTTTCCCAAAAACAGAGGTGCCTTTGAGGACCCACAGGAAGGGTCTTGTTTCCCAGTGTAAGCACTAAGTTCAGTTCTCCAGAGAACTTCAGATAGATTTGTCTTATAACCCCTCTTGCTCTCTTGCAGGTTCTTCTTTGCAGTGTTACAGCTGCACGTCACAGCTCAGCAACTCCAACTGTCAGACGAAAGTGAACTGCAAGGATAACGACATGTGCAAGACAGATGTGATCAGTAAGGCAAAGTGGGAGTGGGCAATATCTTAGTTGTGATGTTGGAGCCAAGCATGGTCCCAGCCTCAGATGTCCAAGCCAGACTCACTTACTTTAGATACACCAGCTGGAGTGCGCCAGCAAAGTTCAGTGGGCAGCAGGAAAAGAAAAGCCATCTGGGGAGAAAAGGTGTTAAAAAAGCTTTCAGATGACTTTCATGTTGAGTAGAAATAACAAGAAAAATGTTTATCCCTTGCTGATAGCTGGTCCCTTGATAGTGGTGCTGGTCATCACCAAGTCCTCTCCCCACGCTGGCTATGAGACTGTGATTACAAAGTCATATTAGCATGTGCATGCTGTAGCCCATAAATTCCTCAGTTTGCCAATAGATCATACTAAAAACTGAGCAAGGTGGCCACTACAGTGCCAGCGCCTGGAATGAATCTCAGGAGGGTGCATCTGCACTTGACATTGAAAATACCTGTCAATGTCTCTCACCTGTACAAAATTCGGTTTATTTTTCTTTCATAACACCAAAAATTACTTGCTTACAGGGGCAACAGTTAGGTTTATGGCTTTGAAAAATTTGGAACATGAATTAAAATGTGAAGGACTGAGTCTGGTGAAACGTAGTCATGAAGTTAGGAGGAGCATTCGATGACAGAGCTGACTTTAGGTGAATTCAAGGATAGAATTTCACCTAGGCCCATCTACAGCCAGCTCTGAATGCAGCCGTCTGTGTGTCTATGGGTAAACTCCTTTAACAGATTATGATTTAGTTCTCCTATTCTAGATCTGGAAAAAAAATGTTTGCCCTGTCCAGATCTGTGATGACAGCTCAGTTGCTCTTAGACCTGGGGCACAAAACCCATCAGTTGCATGTTCAAACTCATCTCTGTCAGACAGTAAATGTAATACCACCAGCAAGCATTGTCCATGTTGGAAATGTGCAAACCCATGGCCATGCATTCACATGCAGGAGAGCCAGCACATTGTATAACCCACCGGCCCTATAGGTTAAATCTATATATGCAAACACTTGGTGCCCAGAATAGATTGTGCAAGATCAGGAGATCTCATGTTGACTGTAATCTGTTGGTAACCAGCAGTTACTGAGTATCAACCGGCCACAGAAAAATAGGCTGTGCCTCTCAGAAACAAATCAAACGGTAACTCTATCCTCTGTGAAATGGGGATAGCCACGTTTACATAGCTTCCCTGGGTGTTGAAAGGCTTCATGCAACAAAGATGTATGGGATATGAGCAAAGATTACCCTGCATGTTTGCTCCTCATCTGTTAGTAGCTTAGACTCCCTAACAGATGAGTTAATGGCTACTTTCATTATCAATTAAATTATTAGTTTCTGTAGTTGATGCTGTTTTAGAAACCCCTGAGAATTGTCCTGTGGAATACGCTGCCTTAAGCAAATACTTGACGATTGAAACCCCTCTCCCCATGCTGACAAACTGACACCCCAAAAATACAACCTGCTACAGTAAAACATGCAGCTCTTTGGAAACACTCAGGGTTTTTGAGCAAAAGTGAGCTCAGATAAGAATAGCATCTCATTATTCAGTTCCATGAAGCTTGATTTGGCAGTGATGGTCCTGCTTTCTTTCCAGGGGTTGTAGGGCTCTTCAACATCATCAGCAAGGGCTGTGACTCATCATGTGAATCGTTGTATCAGGACTTCAGTGTGGGCAGAAGGAATATCTCCTGCTGCAGCAGCAACCTCTGCAACGTCAATGCAGCGGGCAGTGTGAAGTACAGCTATGGGATGGCAGCAGGGATAGCGGCCAGCATGCTCTGGCCCTTCCTGAACACCAGACTGTGAGGAGCAAAGAGGACTTCCATGACCACAGGAGGTCTTGGAACGCCCCGCTTTTGACAGGAATTGAAACTGGGAGCAAGATGGTGTCTTGGGCACACAGCATCCTTGGAGCTGATGGCAGATCTTTGCCGTATGATAGCTTCTTCTTTACTGCTATTGTATTGCTGTAGTGCTACTAGATAAGAAAATATGTGTGCATGCTATCTGCATAACTCCTAAAATACACTGATTTCTGAATTAAATGTGAGCTTGTTACCTTTATATCACTTAGTCACGTATTTCTGCACCGAGCAACAATTGCAGGTGGGTGTATTGCATGTCTGGCCAACGTTCAGTCTTGGTCATTGCTGTGTAATGATGATATGTGCCAAGAGGTGCAACGTCAGAGCGGATTAGGGGGGGCATCTGTACCTCCAAAACTTGAGGGGCTCGGACTTATGACACACTCTGGAGGATGTGTCTGGACACCCAAGAAAACCCATGAAGAGCAATCACACCTGAAGGCGAACTTGCTTGTGACCTACAGACCCTGAGACCCTGCACTTTGTCAGCTACCATACAAGACAAAAGCAGTGTTCACCTTCACTGCTACAGGTGCATACAGCCATTCATACACCTTCCCATCGCTGTTATCCTTGGGATGGCGGGCAGGACTACACACTTAGGTACCTGTAACATCATGGTGGGCAATAACCATTGGAGTGAAGTGGAAAGGATGTACCCATGATCTCCTGGTCCAATTCTGGGATTGCCAATCTCCATCCTGGCCATAGTGACATCCCCTGAAGGTCCTCATCTCCCACAGTCAGGTTCTCAAGCTTTCTTCTCCAATTTCCTCCTTGATTCATTCCCCACAGCCTGGGACACAGGCCCTGTGTCCTGGCCCGACTAGGATAGAGTTAATGTCACCAGGAGCCAGGCCAGGTGAGCCAGGCTGGCCAGGGGCTATTCCATACCATGTGCCGCCATGCTCACCATCAAAGGGGGCTAGTCGGGGAGGGGTGGGTTCGGCGTGGCTCCGGGGCGAGCTGAGCCCCGGAGCCCCAGTCGGTCATTTGGATCGTTAAATTGCTTTCTGTTATCACTCATTGTGTATATTTCTTATCAGTACTGTTGTTGATTGTTTCCCTCTCCCTTGCTGTCCCAGTAAACTGCCCTTACCGAAACCCACAAGGCTTTTGCCTTTGTTTGGCCGTTCTCCTCCCCACCCTGCCAGGGGAGGGGTGAGCGAGCGGCCGTGTGGCTTAAACCAGTCACCCTGTTAGAAGGTTGAAGAGGTGTTTATCTTAAAGGTCCTGTGGGGTTGCCTAGCAGACCAGGGAGAGTGGAGAAAGTAAACATCAGAGCTTGCATTTCCCCTCTGGGCATGGAGGTGAGCGCACAGCTGTGGGCACACAGCCACTTCCACCCCCAGGTGAGATACAGCCACTGACAGATGGGGAGGAGGCAACTGTGGGGAAAAGATGAAGGAAAACAAGAGCAGGGGAGCTAGGGAAAGGCACGGGGCTGACTCCTGTCCTCCTGAGGTGCTCTCAGGACAGTGCAAGGACCACTGAAGGGTAAGGTGAGACTGGTGTTTCCTGAAGTTTTGTTGAGGTTGTGAGGTACCCAGAGTCCTTTATTCCCTTCCTTATAACAGGAATTTCCCTTCTTCACCAACTGATCTTCCCCCTTCCTGGGACTCCCTGCTGAAGCCAGAGTGGCTTTCTCCACTTGTCACATCCCGAAGATTTGGTTCACATCTGACGCAGGAGCAGCTTAGTGCAACCTCTGGCACTGATACAATCCCCATGTTTTGCCCACTTTTACTGCTGTAATGAATGTGCCAACCATGCAAGATTCAAATATGTGAAAAACTGTTTCAAAACCTCTCTTGCTGATACCAAGGGGGTGTCTGTGTGCAAGGCAGACTCTATAGTTTTAACATCTCTCCTATATAGCCCCTCTATATATTTATAGATTCTAAATTAGATAGTTTGCCTTCTCTAGATAGTTTGTTTTATGGCTATAAACTTGAGTGTCCCCACCTTGCACTGGGAGATCCTGTGCAGTGTTTGGCAAGGCAGCAAAGTACCATACAAAGCTGCCTGAAATAAACTCTCAAATAAGACCTCCAAGCAACACATATGTGAAGAGATCTGAAAAACGAGGTAAGAAACATTCTGGAGAAGGCTTCTGCATCACATGTGCCTCCTCACAATATACAACAAAAGAAGATAAGGTTGGTATCATCAGAGTGTACAGATGGGCCTGGGAGAGACCCCAGGTGGGAGGGAGAAGACAGGCTGGACCCATGAAGTCAAGGAGCTGTGATGTCAGAACATCAGCAGGTGGAGGACTGGAAGGGGAGGGAGATTGGCCAAGAACTCCATTTTCCTCTCTCATACCCTAGGGACTATTGGAGCTGCAAAGGACGTTCAGAGCCAAAGGCTGAAATAACAATGAAGCATTTACCTGGTGGAGATGAGTCATCTGGGAGACCCACAGCCATGGGACAAGGGCCAGCATCAAATTTTGGATGCAGTCAATAGGATGTCAGAAGACAACGACACTGTCTGCTATTGTGAAAGAGGAAAGTACATAAATTGTTAGGACACAAGGCATTAACAAGCTGCTAATTGTAGGAAGCAGGGAAGGGGTTTCCCCGAAGGGAAATCCAGAATGAACCACCACCTTCCTCATATGAGGCAAGTCTGGTTATTGGCGGAGGGAGGATATGGGACATGTGGAGTGATTTATTCTGGCATTTGCAAACCTCCTGAGTCTTAGTCACTGAAAAGGGGGCTCATACAGCTGTACGTCTCCTAGCCAGGATGTTTTCTGCATGGGTGGCCATCTCCATGACCTCCTCAGTCCAGGGGCTCATCTTCTTGCACCTTAAGAAGATCCTTGACACACTACTGCCCTATGTCCACTTTCTGAAACAATTCCCAGCCAGTCAGGCATGTCCACATCCAGTGACCTTTCTGAACAGACAATTTGGCTACAATGGCCCTGTCTGGAGACTGGGAGTTTAGCTGTACGGAAATAGCCAAAGCATGGTAACCAGCACCAAAGCCAGAATGAGTCTCCAGGGACATTGGGTGAGACATAGCCTCTTCCAGCTTCCGGAGAGGTCAAACACATTCAACCCTGAAAATAAAAGAGGTGTCAAAAGTCTTTAGCATGAATGGAGGCTGTTTACCTGTGCTATACCATATTGGTCTCATGCAGCAATGAAGTCTACTTGTTGGAGCAGTGTGTTTAGGTTTTTCTTGCTGGAACCAAAAGGGAACTTTCCCATGCTGTGGGAGTTGAGACCTGATGTCTAGACCCTACAGGCTGAGGGGACAATTCCTCCTCCCAGTTTCTTCTCTGTACATATTCTGGAAGGAATTCACAACTGACTGCTGAGTGATTCTCCTCTGGGTTTATCTGGAGATATATCCTCTCTGTGGATATATCTGATATATGGAGATATATCCTCTCTGTGGATATATCTGGATTTTTTGCATGCAGTGCTGGAGGTATGAGGGATTAGATAGTTTAGAGAAAGTGCAACTGGGAGAAGCCATGACTCGGACAGTCACAGTAAAGGGCAGGGTAGGAAGCCCCTGTGGATGCAACACAACGCTAACTGGTGGAACTCGCTGCTGCTTGATGGGTGCCTGGCACGGCACTTGCAATAGCATAAAACTGCACTCCCCATTCAGGTCATCGACAGACAGCCTCAAAAACAACCCTCTAAATTCTGGGAAGGGTTAGGAGGTGGCGAACTGGGGCAGATAAATGACTCAGCCAAGGGTCAGAACCTGGGCTGGGCCAGGGAAGGACCAGGAAGAGGACTGTTTTCCCAGGTGCTGTGATTGCATGTTGACAGAAAGGCTGGCTTCCCCTCCTGCCCTGTAAACCCCTAACAAACACAAACAGGTCGTGGTCCCTCCTGCTCTGATCTGCACCCTCTGTCAGCAGCGTGCTCAGTTGGTACAGATCACGCAACTATGCAAGCCCTGTTTGAAGGTCGATTTACTCTCTGGGTGCTGAGAAAAAGGGCTAAGAGCTGTTTTCTGGGTGAAACACAAGCCAAACATTTATTTAAGAAACAAGGCTATTTTTTTTTTCCCCAAGCAAGTTGCTTCTTGACATTGCTGGCTGAGCAGTTTTATCAGTTCTTTTGTCTCTTCCACACTTATCAAAAGGCCTAGAATTGAGGAAAGTCTCTTTTAACAACTTAATCCATCATGTATGCAAGAGATTTCTATTCTGCTAGGATCGAACTGCAATTCATTTATTTAAATAATAAATAGCTGGACAATAAAATAGATGGTTTCTTTTTTTCAAGGGCAGCAGGTACACTTTTCCCAAGGCTGCACTTGCATTATGGACTGAGTGTAACCATACAATCCTCCAGTGAGGATACCGCTTACAGAGGGGAAAAGTAAAGCAACTCTGATCTAGACTAACTGCTTTGGTATGACTTTTATGGTAGGAAACATTATAAACATATGTTCAGAGTGAAATGAAAGTGTTGCTTGTATTATTGTTATGATGCTGTATTTGCTACTGGTAGTATTAACTAGTATTCATTATACCTGTGGATAGGGATTAGGACATACAGTATTTGCTATGACACAGTAGAAGTCACACCCAGTGCCCATTATCTGGTCTGAAAAATGACACCAAGGTACCCTGAATTCAAGCCATTTTGTGGCAGTCAGCTAAAAATATTTGATCACACTGGAGGAAGACTCTAGTGCAGAGAGGCAGGATGAGCTGGTGCTTAAGGACCAGCAGTTCCTTGCTGTACCCCACATTTTCTTCATAGCCTGGGGCACATTACACAGTGTCTCCATACCTCTGCCGTGTACAGATGTTATCAGGTCCGATACATCGACAGATGGTCAGATAGTGACTTTAATGGGGCGAGGGGAGAGACTTAGGCTAAAAATAAGCTCAAATAGAGTCAGCTAGCATAACAGAGCTGGGAAAGGATTACCCGCTACCAACCGACCCTGCATAGTCACATTCTTGCTCTGAATTATGCACACACTGTTGTGCAATGAGGTTTTGTGGTCCAAACAGACTGGAGAGAGAGCCTGTAGTTAGGTCTGCTCTGCCAGCTCTTAAGCCACTAGACAGCCACTAAAACCAATCAAAAGACCTGCCCTTTGATTGCAGAACATCCCTATAGTAACTGTACCTGCCACTCCCGCAGGTCAAGGCTGGCTAGACAAGGCTGATGAAGCAAGTTCATCCCATGCCATCTTGACTAATCCCACTCCCATCCTGCCACTTGACAACTCTGTGTGACAGAGAGATCCCTCGCTAGTTCATTTCTGACCTTACCTTGACCTCTGTTAATGCCTTTCTAAACCAAATCACAGGACTCCTTGCAAACCAGATGCTGCATCCACAACTACTCTGTTGATGGTTTTGATCCACAGCTCCTGTTGCAGCCCTGACCTCCTCCTTATATGGCTTCTCCGACTTCGCATCCACAAGCCCATATTATGGGGGCATCACTTTATAAAGCCACCAGCTCATTCAAGTAGTTCTTGCTATGTGCCTGTACCAGAATTTATATACACCTGCTGTGTTCACCACTCACACTGAAATAGCCTCTACACCCTTCATGGGCATATGTTCACCTCTGCCAGGGCTTCCTCACGTGAATCACTTACAGACACCGTGACTCAGTCCTGGACCCTTCCACAGCTCTGCTGGTTGCCGTCCATGCCGGGGGTAGTTGGCTGCCTCCATACACCTTCCCTGCAACAGAGATGACAGGTATGGGACAGAGTCAGGAAAGGAAAATGTTTTGCTCCTTCCTCTCTTGCTATTTTCATTAAAGATTCAGTCTGGCCTGGCGGGAATTTGTGGAATGAGGACTTCACCCAAGGAAGGTGAGTGAAAGTGGAATGATGGGCAGGGAGGGAATTCGTTTTCATCAGGGGTCACTACACATTGAGTTATTTGCAGGGACCCACCTGTCTTCCTGGGTGGCTGTGTGGTGCCGCACACATGGGTGCCTTCTATCCAAAATAGTTGTGTCTTTTGCTCTGGATTTGCGTTTAGCTGCATCCTTTAAATTTGCTTTCTGCTATGTAGCAAGGGTAAGGTTTATCCGCTCTCACAAATTCAAGAGAAAATGATGTAATCTCTGTCTGTAACATCAAATGTTTCTGTAGTGAAGAAAAAAGCATTCACCCTGCTTAAAATACTGACATTTGGGCAGAGACGAGTGTTTTTAACACCTATTCAACTGTAGTAATTAAAAAGAGAGGAAGGTGTGGCTAAAGTTTCAAATAGTCAGTTGAGAAGTGGTAATTTGAATACATCTGACCTATTCTGTTCCTCTACACATGAAATGACGTTTGAAAAGAATAAAGGAAGGTTAGACTTGACGTAAGAATTTGACAATTCAAAGTTTAAATGGGAACATTTAAAAGAAAACAATTAAGAAAACAACCATCTCTGCTCTTTCTCTTGCATGCCATAGAGGCAGAGAATGGCAAGCCTTTGCTGAGTGTAGTGCTCATGTGCAGTCACTGCTTCTGGACTGGCTCCAATTGCCTTGTGGTAAAATGGAAGAGCATTTCACAACAGTTCTCACACCCATGTACTATCAAAGACAGCTGTTTCCCTGCCCTTCATAATCCCAAGCAATTAATTTATGTTCTTTGCTGGTTTTGCAGCAAATGCTCAGCCACCAGGTACTCTTCAAATGCAGCAGCTCTACCCTGCTTCTCCTCATCCT
The DNA here is from genome assembly GCA_013400195.1 of Aramus guarauna. Lineage (NCBI taxonomy): Eukaryota > Metazoa > Chordata > Aves > Gruiformes > Aramidae > Aramus > Aramus guarauna. The sequence continues at coordinate 1,524,647 of VXBL01005558.1, forward strand.
TCCCCCAGGAAGATGGAGAAAAGAAGAATTTGCCTTTGCCATGGAGATCTGTTGATGTTATGTCTTCCAGTGTCCATGAGAAGCAAGGAGTCTGAAGCCAGTTACAAGCGTATCCATGTCAGAAGTGCTACATGAGCTGCGCCTCAGCCTTGAATCTATTCAAGAAGTGATGATTTGAAGAGCTGGCATTTGACATGAAGACAATGAGAGAGAATAATCCTGGCATGAAGAAATACCCAGCAAACAAAACCTATTAATCTCAGAGAGCAAAGGCACTCAAAGTGTGAATGGAAAATTGTCCCAAATTCCCCACTCTGGAAGTGTGAGGACAACCCTTACTCAACTTGCTAATGTAGAAAGAGTTGCTGTCCCAAAGCTGAGGGAAGTTGTGAAGTCCTGAGTCAAGAGCCCAACAGAAGCCCATAGATGCCAACAGAAAAACCTCATTGCCATCCTTAGTGCCTGTGAACACAGAGACTGCACACGTGGAGGTAACGGTCAGCATGTGTGGGCACAAGAGATACAGCATTTGTTTTGCTGGCTGGCACCAGGGATTGGCTTTAAAGGCAGCAAATAACACAGGCATTTTTCTGAGTGTCACTGTCATTCCCTCCCTGTACTCAAAATGGCCTCTGAGGATGACAACAAAAGTACTCCTTATTCTTCTAATCTCCTTCTCCTTCCTGGTCCACCCAATGCCTATGTCCATCACAAGCACCGAGACACTGCAACCAAACCAACAGCCTCACCAGACTATGCCCTAATCCTACCTACCTCTCATCTCATCCACATTCCAGCTACACCATTTCAACAACTACTTCCATGACGTGGTTTTATACAGATTTGTGTCTAGAGGCCAGTCTCATCCATCGCTTCCCTTGACATCTAAGAGACCTGAGGTCACCATGTGGGCTTTTGCACAGACAGGATGGCTCTCTGCTTCAAAAGTTTTTGGAGACATTCAGATAGACAGAAAGGGCACATGCATGTATGTGTGACAGTTGAAGGAAAAGAGGTTAACAATCAATGTTTCATTCACATAGATGAATTTTTACTGAGAACTGAGACTTTACTGGAGAGCACACAAGTAGCTTCTGATGGAATGTTAATCACAGAGCAGAACAGCTACACCAGGAAATCTTGCCTAGCTACTACAAAAACATCTGCAGTCTTATTTCTGCATGGAGTTTAAGAAGAAGAGGTTAACATAAGTTCTTGTGGTGAAGTGAACACAAGTTCATCACTGTGCCCTGGTAGCCAGGAAGGCAACCACATCCTGGGGTACATCAAACACAGTGTAACCAGCCAGTCAAAATTTGATTATATCCTGCCGTATTCATGGAATCATAGAATCGTAAAATGGTTTTGATTGGCAGGGACCTTAAAGACCATCTAGTTCCAATCCCCCTGCCATGGGCAGGGACACCCTCCACTAGACCAGGTTGCCCATAGCCCCATCCAACCTGGCCTTGAACACTTCCAAGGATGGGGAAGCGTTGGTGCGGCCTCAACTTGAATACTGTGTGCAGTTCTGGGACCCATAATTTAAGAAGGAAGTTAAGGTCCTGGAATGCATCCAGAGGAGGGCAACAAAACTGGTGAAAGGGTTATTTGCACACCTAGAATCCTAAGTGATGCATCTACCCAAAATCCTTGTGTGACAGGGCAGTACCATTAGGCTCATTGAGGTATTGAAGGCTGAGGAGACTAATGTTTTGCCTGGAAGGCTACTGCTGGGAAGGACATAGAACCCTTCCACTCAAGTGTCTGGCAAGAATGCTTCTTATGTTTAGTCCAAATCAGCCTTTGCTTCTCTGTCTCCATGCCAATTTGCAAGTCACATGCACATGTGGTATTGCTCTGGCCTTGAGCATCTCCCAGGTTGAAACCAAACTTGGTACATATATATGGAGAAGTGAAGGACCCACCTGCTTCAGCTTTTCTGTGATCTAGAGCCACTTCGTGCTGAGTGGTCCACCATCTCTCCACTGAGCACAAAAGAAGCAGTGACCACATCCTCTGACAGTACAAAGCAACGCAACTCTGAGAGCAACTTCGAAAGGAAAGAGATACTCCTGGATTACTGAAGTTATTTCTGTGTCATACCAGACACATCGTCCTGACAATATATTGATCAATAAATCATACTCTGATCAAACTCCATCTTAAAATCTAGCGGTTTTTTGTTTTGTTTTTTTTTTCCCCCTATCTGTTTGCAGAAGACTAATTCATTGTTTGTGCACACATTTCTAACTTCCAACCTTGATTTGTTTCTTGGCCGGATCCCACCTATGTGTCCAGTGCCACTATCGTTCTTATCTCAGACAGGTGTTCCCTTCCAAGTTCCTTCCTGTTGAGTATGTCCATAATTGGGAATCTTTTCTCCTTCTGCTAAGAAATCCCACCTCTTTTAGCCTGATATACTGTACATTCTTATCTTCACATTAGCCTTTGTATGGGATTTCAGCTGGTGAGAAATGCACCCAGTATTACAAGTGTGGTCTTGTTGGTGCCTTACACAATGACTTTAACCCTGCACTGTCCTCACTGACACAGCTCCCAATCATGACAGCTTTCTTCACACTTCATTAGATGTTTGACGTATATTCAGCCGGTGATCAACCAATACTTTCATGTCTTTCATGTCTCCAGTCATTTACAGGTGAGCTCCTAGTTTACCATATAACTTATTACAGTATATGATCTTATTAGTACATGACTTGTATCCAAGCCACGTGCTTGTTTACAATACCCTGATCCTTCTCAGCACTGCTGATGCTTCCCAAATTTGTATCACCAGTAAATTTCATTAACACCATCTTTCAAGGTCTTTACAGACAATATTAAACACGAGTACTCCAAGACCAGTTCCTGAGGAACTGCACTACTGACCTCCCCTAGGCTCATATCCCCCTCCCAACCCTTTAAAAAAATTTTCAACCCTTCCATTTCCAATCCTTTAAAAAGTTCTCATCCAGCATATATTGACTTAATTTCCATCCATGCCATCTTAATAAATATTCTTGTATTATATTGTTTTATTACTTTGCTGAACTCTTGAAAATGAGACTTTACTAATGTAAAATCAAGTAAGATCATCATCTTGCTTCTTAAGCCTTTTCATATTTTCCATTATTCTCTCCTTCAAAAATTGTTCTTAATCCTGACATGCTATAGAGGTCAGACAGATGACTTTCATCCCTCGTCTCTTTAATTTAGGTGGTAAATTCTGACCACATGATACTGTCTTGAACTTGATCAATTTATGAACAATATTTGAGAGTGGACCTGGACCGGTGGTTCTGTATACCAGTTCTCTAAGAGTTCTGGGATGGAAAATATCCTGTCCTGCTTTGTCTCAACTTGAATACATTAAACTTTTTTATTCAACCTCAGATGTGGTTATTTCTATTTCTGGACCCCTGTCTGCATGCTGTCTTTACCCTGAAGTCAAAAGCACTTTCTATATTGAATAAGTAAGTGGCTTAATCTAGTATTTGGGTTTCATCTATTACATCTTCACTGCTTTCTTTTCTCTATATATAAGGGCTGAATAATTTTAACATTTAATGTCTTTCCTGAGATCTAAGTCATTTTGACTATTGCAGATTTTTACCTTATATATTTCTTAACCTCTGACATTTAATTTTGTCTGCTTCTCAGTTTTTGCTTCCATTCTTTTAGGCTTCCCTCTCATTCCTAGTGTAATATTTGAAATGGTTATTCACCCATTTCAGGCTACAGTTATTTTTCTGGAGATGTTTTTCTCCACTTTTCCTCTTTGTCAGGGAAACAAATTCCAGACAGGTTTCTGAATCTTTGGTTTCAGGGAACCACAAACTTCATGCCTTGCATCCACGTCCTTGAACTCAGAGTTTTCTAGCCACCATATATCAACCACAGGCCAGTCAGTCTTACCTCTGTGCCTGGCAAGATCAGGGAGCAGATCCTCCTAGAAATTCTGCTCAGGCACATGGAAAATATGGAGGTAATTGGTGACAGCTAACATGACTTCACTAAGGGCAAATTGTGCCTGATAAATTTGGTGGCCTTCTACAACAGAGTTACAGTGTTGGTGGGTAAGGGAAGAGCAACTGATGTAATCTACCTGGACTTGTGCAAAGCATTTGACACTGTCTGGCATGACATCCTAGTCTCTAAATTGGAGAGACATGGATTTGGTGGATGTACCACTCAGTGGATAAGGAATTGGCTAGACGGTTGGACTCAAAGAGTTGCGGTCAATGGCTCAATGTCCAAGTGGAGATCAGTGATGAGTGGAGTTTCTCAGAGGTCAGTACTGGGACTGGCACTGTTTTAACATCTTTGTTGGCAATGTGGACAGTGGGATCGAGTGCACCCTCAGCAAGTTGGCCAATGACACCAAGCTGTGTGGTTCAGTCAACACACTGGAGGGAAGTGATGCCATCCAGAGGGACCTTGACAGGTGTGAATCTAGAGTGAGTCTAAAGGAGGGCCATGAAGATGATCAGAGGGCAGGAGCACCTCTGCTATGGAGAGGTTGGGCTCATTCAGCCTGGAGAAGAGAAGGCTGCGGGGAGACTTTATAGCAGCCTTCTAGTACCTGAAGGGGCCTACAGAAAATCTGGAGAGGGACTGTTTACAAGGGCATGAAGTGACAGGACAAGGGGTAATGGCCTTAAGATGAGGGAGGGGAGATTGAGATTAGATATTAGGAAGAAATTACTTACTGTGAGGGTGGTGAGACACTGGACCAGGTTGCCCAGAGAAGTTGTGGCTGCCCCAGCCTTGGAAGTGTTCCAGGCCAGGTTGGATGGGGCTTTGGGCAACCTGGACTAGTGGAGGGTGTCCCTGCCCATGGCAGGGGGG
>VXBL01005558.1:1529590-1554632 GCA_013400195.1 Aramus guarauna
ATTCTATGATTCTGTAACATTTTTCATGGGTATCTGTTTATCTTAAACTGAATAAAGCCAGAACTCAGCTGGATCAGAGGAGAATATTGTTCCAAGTCTGTTAGATTCCTGATCCCAGCCATCAGAGTATGCCATCTCAAAAAACATCTCTGCAAGGAGAGGAGATATGGGTGAGGAAGGGAAGAGACAATTGGTCAGCGTTGTAGGCAACTAACTGAAGCTGAAGCCAGATTGGATCAAAATGAGTCTGAACAGCTAAACTCTGGGCAGGCAGCTGAGCTCTGGAACCATGTAGAATACCCAGAAGAAACACACCTAGGGAAAACAACTGACCATTAGCTGTGGTCATTTCAGCCAGACATATGAATGAACGAGGAAGGAGCCTGGTGCTGCTGGGAATGATTGGCACAGTTCTGTACAGGGATGGCATTTCTTTCTCCAATTTGAGCAAGACTGTCCCCTCATTTGAGACACTGACTCAAAGGGATGGGAAAAAAAAAAAAAGTTCATGACAAAGACCCATTTGGGAAACTGTTCTCATCAGCTGTTATTTGCATGTACCAAATGTATGCGCTTTTCATGAAGCATGAGGGGAGGGCGGAGAATACTAATTACTGAAAAGACTGGACACCATGTATCAAAGCCATTGTCATTCTACATCCTCACGAGCATCCCCAGCCTTACTCATGGCCAAGTGAGCAGATTTTTAATGGTTGATCCTTTGTTATTAAAATCACAACAGATTTATTATGCTGTAAGTTTACTACATGCCAGGGTGTGAACTGCAGGTAGTCCATGAGTAGTTTTTAATTGCTTACTTCTCGGCAAAGAAGTCTTGTTGATGTCCCATCTGACTTACTTACTCTGTTACAACATTCACTCACTGCTATTCATGCAGTAGCAGCTTAAAAATACCCCTGCATTTCTGTCTTTAGCAACTCTTTTTTCCTCCAAACTAGCCACGGACGTAGCCTCATCAGAAAAGTATCCAGCAGATATCTAACAGGATTATAAACAATCACCCATTCAACTGAGCAACATCCTGATGTTAGGTGAAAGGAAGACAGATACTGGGAACGTAGCCAGGGAGTCCCTAACATAATGTCACATGAAAGAAAATGTGTTTGCTAACAGGCAAATCTTTCCAGTGGTTGGGAAAGCAAAGCACAATTTCCACACCTGTAGCCTGAGCCTACGCAGAAGCTTCCCCACCAGAGCCCAGAGCAAGCTTCTTCTGTCAGTCATTTACCTAGCACAGCTCCACCCCTCAGCAATGCTAAGAATGTAGATAGAAGGAGGCCAGTGGAATTTTTCCATCACCATGACATGAGTTGTTATTATGCTTTACCTGCAAAATAATCTCACAGTCCCACTGTTGTGATTTAACACCAGCTGGTAACTGAGCACCACGCAGCCGCTCGCTCACTCCTTTCCCCAAAAGGGTGTGGGGAGAAGAATGGAAAATAAACTACTCATGGGTAGAGATAGAGGCAGTTTCATAGGATTACAAAGGAGGGGGGGGAGGGGAAGAAAAGAAAAAAAATAACAACAAAAAACCAAGTGATGCACAAATGCAATTGCTCACCACCTGCAGGAAAAAAACCCAACCGAATCCTAGTGTGTTTCTGAGCAGCACTTGTGCCCCCCAGCTAGCTTTCCCTGTTGTATACAGAGCATGATGTTATATAGTAGGGAATATCCCTTTGTCCAGGCTGGGTCAGCTGTCCTGGCTGTGGTGTCCTAGCTTCCTGTGCACCTGGCAGGGTGTGAGAAGCTGAAAAGTCTTTGGCTTAGTGTAAACTCTGCAATTACCTAGCAACAACTAAAAACATCAGTGTGTTATCAACATTATTCTCATACCAAATCCAAAACACAGCACTACACCAGCTACTAGGATGAATATTAATTATATCACATCCAAAACAAGGACATAATCCACCCCTTATTCCATACAATCTACGTCATGCCCAGGTCCTGTACTTCCCAACATGTTCCAATTAATCACCATCACTTCTCCTGTCTTTTGATGTATACACATAGATATCATTCCCTTAGCCTGTGGGCCATCCCTCTAAAAACTCCGTTGAGTTCATTTAGTCCATGACTTTGGAATTCCTCTGTCATAACAGCCTCTCAGGGCAGGGGAGATGGTGTGTGCTGCTGGATTGTTGCATGCTGCATCCAGAGCTTGTAGCTGATATATCTGGTGCAACCCATGCTCACAGTCTGCGGGTTGAACATGTCAATCTCAAGGAAGTAGCTGGGTGCTCATTGCTGAAGCCAATTCTGGTTTCATCACCTCTGCACCTTCCTCGGTTTCATCAAAATTCATTCTTCATTAATCTGGGTGATTCTTACTGCTATACCATTGTTATGGCACGTAGCAATCATAATGGTGATGACACACAGTATTATGTAGCAATTAACATCATACAATTTAAATCATTGGCTGTTCTCACCCAAAATCAAATCCCCTTGAGGTACACTTTGGTCTTCCCCATCCTTCCATGTTACCCACCAAGTGCACCCAGGTTCTTGAGCAAAAAAATTCCCATGGATGGGTTTGTCTTTGCCCGAGGCAGGAGTAACCCAGACTGTTTTCCCTAACATATTCTTTATGTGCATTACAAGGACTTTATCTCCTTCTACAGTCCTCCAGGGCTGATCTGCTCTTAAAGTCTAAAGATGCTTTGAGGGCAGCAGCCTCCAAAAAACCCACAGTCCAGTAGAAGTATCTGAGCCTTGCAGTGTCCTGTCAACATCCTGAGCGCAATGTCAAAGATTCTGGAATGAGCTGCTCTTCTGAGACTTTGCTCTCCACATCCCTTTCAACTCCATTCCTAGGAACTCATACAGCGGTACATTTTCCTCTCCCACTCGCCACTCCTTATCAGGGATAGTTACATTTTGTGGGGACATTTGACCTTCCAAGCCAACAAACACTGCACCTCACAAAATACACACGTTTACTATGGAGAAGTCTCCAAGTGACCTAGTCCTCAGCTTTGAAAGGTATCTTTCAAAGCCAGTGAAGATAAACAGGTAATCCACAGTGCCGTTCATCTTTTGATGAGGCTTTTGTCTAAAGCAGTTCTGATGAATTGTGCATGTGTCTGCCTGACTGCAAAAAGAAAGACGTACAGTGATTCACCCTGGAGACATCTATGTTTATAGAAGAAAGGCTGTACTTAAGCCAGATGACTCCCAGCTGGGATTTTATATCCTGCTTCAATCTGTTTGTGACTGTGCAAATTTTCAAATGTTATTGTCTTCTGCATTTTCTGTTAATTGATGCTCCCACAACTCTTGGCCCTGGCCACATAGATCCCAATGACAGGGATTTATTTCTTTGTTATGTGCTGGCTTCCTTTTATTGTGCTGGATACCCATGGGAACATGCCCCATAAATTGTCCTCATTATTTAGCAAGGTTTACTATTTAGATTAGCTCATGGTAAGGCATCTAGATCTGCATCTGGTGATAGACATTGCTGACAACATGGGACATGAAGCAGTGGTGTGAGGGACAGGCTTCCTGATTCAACTATCAGTCCTGCCAGTCAAAGCCACTGCTGCTCATATTGAAGGGTTGACAAAGTGATGTCAATCACTTCGATGCTCAGTCGCAGACTCAGTTAGTCCCTGGTTTTCAAAAGGTAAGTGATAAGTTAGTGGGGAAAACTCCATTTCCTTTCTCCTGTCCTCTGCACAACCAAAGCCTAGTTGATAAAGAAGGAGAATTTCCCTGCTAAGGGGAGGGAGGTACCAGCCCCTGCAATTGGCCAATCTTTGCATGTTATCCACTCCTGCACTACTGCAGAAGGTTACTCAGACTGACGGTGCCATCAGCTGATCAAAGTGTGGACCAAGACACGGAGACTCCCAACCAACAGCAGCCCTCATGAATACTCCCAGCACCCTTCAACCGTGGCTCTAAATAATCCAACTGTCAGATGGAAAATCACATGGTCACAAGATCCTCTCACATGCTAGAGCATGCACTTATGGGTCATAATGCAAAGGTTTTCACATACAGTTTGCAGTAGCTACCCCCAGCACAGAAAGGGGAATCACAACATAACAATGAATGCAAGACACTTTCATCTGAGGACACATCCAGGCTATACCTACACTGGTCTTTAAAAGGGGCCAGGATCCATTCTCTGATCCTGACGGCACAGATCACACCCACGTAGCTGAATTTTCTTATTTGCCCAGAACTGAATAGCCCCATGGCAAACATCCTTGGTCCATGCTATGCTTCAGGGTGTGCCTGGGCACTGCCTGGGACAGATCCAGTGGGTTCAGGACATAACAGGGAACATGCATACAAACTGCTACACATCCTACGTACTCCTCAAGTCCATGGTAGGACAGGTTAAAGGATCCCTAAAATGCCTGACTTGTAGATATCCATCCCTCTGGGATGCAGTCCAGAAACACGTGTTGGACACTTTGCATGTCCTCTGCTGCTACCTGGGAGACCTACATTCCCAGGGCTGACCAAGCACAGCTGGTGAGGTGATGCCTGAAGGGATTGTCCTCAACCCTTTGGCTAGAAGAGGAACCTGCAGACGTAGCATCCATGTGCCTGGACTCCCCTCTTTTCTCTCAGAGTACTGAACAGAACTTACCTCTTTTTCTAAAAAACACAGTGGAGGTGGAGGATTTCCTCTCATCTGCAGAAACACACCTGCTTTATAGCCTAGAGGTTAGTGTGCTTAAGCCAGAACTTGTGAATACAATTTCCTTCACTGCTTGGAGAGGTTCAGTTTCTCATCTTGCATCTTCAGGCAGGGTGTGCAAACCACCAGAATGTAGCGTGCACATGAGAGGAAAGGGGTAAGAGCTCTTTACAGATTAACTGAGTCAGCGCTGGGACTCTGGATTTCTCTTTGATACTCCCCTATGTGGAGACACATGTGTTTTGTATCAAACAGCCCCTGGAAGATCTAAAGAGCTCCTAGGGGAAGGGTGCTCACCGAGTCATGCTCACACTTTCACCCTTCACCAGCCCAATGAAATCTGCATTCCTTTCTGCCCAGTGGCAGAGTTTCATCAGGAGGGTGGAGAGCAACTCCACCCGAACGAGCCTATAGTCTTGTTATTAGTGCACACCCGTGAAAGGTGGGAACTTTGATTAGCTGAACACATCATCAAGCATCATTGCAACCATGGTCACGGACATCATGGGTTCCCGCTTCTGAGTCACAGATGAAGATGGTAAAGCCCACAGACACAGTAATCCAAATGTTCCCCAGCAACAAAATATGCTCCCTGAATCACAGCAGCTGAACTCAAGTTGGGTCAATATGCCTATCAGTAGCGTCTCTATTTTCCTTTACTCCAGCCATCACCATGATACCTGAAAAGCTGAAGGCAGACTCTGTCCTGAGAAGCATCTCCCAAGAAAGATATTGACATCAGGTAGACTGATGCCATGGCTACAATGCCATGGCCACAGTGTCAAACACAGTTGCTTGATGGTCATCTCATGACAGAAGGATACGTTCTGCTTATACCTGGGACTGGAGTGGCTGTTCCCACAAGACAATATCTAGGTCTAGGTTGGGCAATGCATGAGAGAAGGTGGTAAATCGGCTGTGGTTGGGAGAAGGACCACTGGAAGGATTAAAGCTCTGGAGGGCAGACCTTCCAAGGAAGGAGTCAAAGAGCCCACCAAAGTCTATCAAAGGGATATCGTAGACAATCTGCATCTCCATGGAGGAGAAGGAAGTTGCAGCAGTGAGCAATTAAGTTTAGCACAGAGGTGCAACGAGAGCCACTGGCTGTAGAAGCTGTAAAAATCAGAGTAGAAACATTTTGCACAGGGGTTATTTTACACGTGGCTGATAACTGACCACTGGGACAGCTTATCAAAGTTTGGCGTAGACTGTCTGCCACAGGACATGTCTACAAAATTTGGTTTCTTTTTTATTCAAACCAGAATTAACTGTAATGGAAGTTAGATCAGATAGCCATAAAGTACATTGCCTTCTTGCCTGTGAACACTGAATTTACATTATCTGTCTTTCCTTGCATATTTGATGAGAAAGATTATATCTACCTAAATTACCTTATAAATAAGGACAGTCTCATAGGGACAGGCTGGTATTGTATCTCCATCGATACCACTGAAAATTCAGAGAGGCTTTTGGCACACCAGCCTTTCTCCCTACACACCACACCTCATTTATATTCTCAGATCTTCAGACCCAAAATGGCATTTCAATTGGAGTCCCTTATGGCTCCTGTCAGTCAGTATTCAAAACCTTGCTCAGGGTTTATTCCACCACCGACAAAGACAGATGGGAATTTACGTCCTCCTGAGTCCTACAAACTGTCTGAGGCTGTCCTAACTGCTGTATCAAACCACTTCTTCCACATTTTTATCAAGCTCCACCTTAAAGCAGATGGGATTTCTACCTTGCCTTTGCTTTTAGAGGAGTCCTAATTTTTGCTGGCATTTAAGACCCTACCTCTGATTGCTGGTCTAATTTAAGTTATGCTAGTCTTAACTCAACTCTAGTCCAGTGTGACATTTTAGCTTAAGAAGTTTTTCTTTCTGTAGCTCTGTTTCCAACGCTTTCAATGTATTTCTGGGCAAAAAAATTGTATCTCCACTCAACCTGTGTTCTGCCAAACAAAGGGGCCAGGGTTTTCTAGTGTCAATCTTTGGGGTGGATCCTGTTCTCCCAGTCTTCCCATTAGTTTCCATCTGTAATTTTTTTCCCTTTTTTTTTTTTTTTTTTGTTTGTTTGTTTGTTTTTTGTTTTGTTTTTTTGTTGGTTTTTTCTCTTTTTTTGTGCTATGAGGAGCCCATTTTTTCTTGACAGGGGCAAAGAAATTCCAGGTGAGAAGCTACCAGGGCTTCATGCCAGGGTGCTAGCACTTCCCATAGTCACCCTGCTAACAGCCTCCCTTACACCCAAACACACAACCTGACATTCACTTGTGTTTGTTTGTTTTTGGTTTTGTTTTCAGGGCTCTGTCTCACCAGAGGCTCCTCGCTATCTTTAGATCAACTAATACCTGTAGGTCTTCCCTTTCCTCCGCATTTTTACTGGCACGCTCCCAACTCCTCTCTCCCTGAAGTCTGGCATTCCCACACACTCAGCCAATCTGCAGGAGCTTTAACAACCCTAGCTCTGGTGGTTTCCTGATGTTCTGCCTTACGGCCAGATCTCAAACCTTTTCAAGCCATTAGACAGCGTTAAGTGGCTTTGCACTGGCCAGAGGCAAACAATCCTACCATGCTGATGCATCCCATGTCCAGACACCATAGTGATGGACAGCCTCCACCAAGCTGGACAGACTCATTTAGTTTCCTATTTATATCACTATTCCTTCAACCACGTTGATTTATTCCAAAGCTTTCTCAGTATGCAATGCCTTTCAAGCACAAGCAGACCATTACAACGTGACTGTGTGGACCTCTCCAGTTCTGCAAGCTACACACAATCTGCCAAACAGCCTTTTAGTGCTGTGAACGCTGGAGTGCCAACCCCAATGCATTTACCTATTGGAACATAACCACCTTGCATGCTTAAAGCACTGGACCTTTTCCAGTTTCTTGGGTGTTAATTAAGATATGGCTCAAATGTGCCTTGAACTGCCCAGTTACAAGAAAGGATCTGGATGTAACCAGGTCTGGTGGCTTTCACAGAGCAGAGTCTTTCCTATATACCCAGGGAGGTATGTTTACGCTGATTTTATTTATGTACCTGGTTTCTGACAGCACAGCAAGATAAAATAAAGATAAGAGATGGTTTTAACTCTGACAACTAAGCGAGCGTGCACGTCTTTCCCTCCCCTTCCCACGGAACAGCACTAATCCTGCTGCCTCAGCTTGATCATCCTTGACCATGGAAATTTTCATTAGCAATGCTTCTCGAGTTACTGCGAACCCTTTAAGAAGCAGCACCTTCCCAAAAAGCCCCATTCTCAAACTGGGTAAAAGGATAGGCTGCTAGGAATGGTAGCAATGCCCACGTGCATCACCACAACGAGCCTGTGACAAGCAAACCCCCAGTCATTAAATCAGCTTGTGCACTCACCTTGTGTCCATTCCTGAAGTCTCTGAGTGCATCACAGTGATTCACAAACTTTTCTTCTTTGGCTTATTCAGCTGTTTTATGGGAAATTGCATAACACCGGTGTTTTCCACTCTGGATCACAATAAAAACAACAAAAAGTCTATCAACTTTTCCTATGAAATATGAAAAAGCCATTGGCTCAGTCAAATGGGAGGAGCAAAGTATTTCTCCCTAAGTGCAAGCCTTTTAAGCTGTTTATGCAAATATTGTCTAAGATAAAAAAAAAAAAAATATGTTTGAAACAGTTGCCTTGAAATGCATAAAGTGATTTTTCTCTATTGGGAAGGCACTGCAGTAGGAAAATCGATCCATTTCTCCATGTTAGGTTTATTTCCCAGCTTCAGAATTAGCTTTAATATATACTTGATAGCTTTACAGAAGAAGGCACAGCATCCTGCTCTGCCAGCATGACCCAGGACCTGAAAGAAAATACATATACAAATCCCAGACTTGGAAACACCATCTCCCATGCTCACCTCCACTGGCCTGTCAGTGACTCCCATGCCCAGCAGCTCAGCACCAGGGCTCAGTTAATAACTAAGCCCCTGGGAGCCAGAAACAAGGGTTACTTTTCCCCTGGATTTGGGAAAATAGACGTGCTTTGGGCAAACCCAGCCATGGCAGCTTCCCACCTGCCAGCCCGGAGAGCAGTAGGCATGAAAACATGGCACAAGCTTTGGTGAGGCTGAGCCAATGCGTGTGGAAGCCCAGCCTGCTGCCACTTGTATCTCAACTGTTGTTGCCCAATACAACACACATGACACAACCCAGCTCGCAGAGCCAGACTTGAAGGAACAAACATACCTTGTCACATTCCCCATCCAAGCACCGGCGTGGGGCCACCCCTGGCAGTACAAGCTGTGCTTTTCCTTTTCCATGGGACCAGCTCCAGGACTTAAACCTGAAGAAGAGATGACGTATGGCAGGAGTCTTCTCATTGCGGTGATGTCACCTCCTCGGGGAACTTGTTCCTCTACAAATCCCAATCCAGACTGGAGCTAAGCTCTCTCCTGACCACTCCGAGAGAATCCGCCCACAGGACCAACAGGAGGTGGAGGGTGGGAAAACATATAAAGCTCCCTAGGAACAAGTCTTCTTTACTGTCACAGCTGCTTGGATCTGCACTCAGCATGAAGATACTTCTGTTTGGGCTCCTGCTTGGCCTGGCATACGTGGAGTTGGGTAAGACCACTGCATTCCTGACACTGCAGGGACCCTCTGGGAAATGCCTGGGAGGGGAGGGGAAAGGCATCAATGCAGAAAGACCTGGTAATCCCCAGGTAGGTGAAATAATGCCTTTATGTATTTAAGAAGGTCAAGGGAAAGGGTGAATGGGGAAAAGGGATATACATTCCTGGTGGGGAGAGCTGTGACGCTTCACTGAGAGCAATGCACACCGTTCAGATCCATAGGTGGTCGCCTGTCACCCAACGCTGCTCACACCACACCCGGGGATGGAGGGGACCGACACGCTGCTTTATAAGACTAAGGTGTAAATGACAGCCATAGAGCACAGGGCAGTACAAGCATGGGCAAGAACTTGAACCGACAGCCTCTGCTTAACCTGCCAACCTGTCCCCTGAGGGACGGGATGGGGTATGTTCATCCTGAGCTCCTGCCATCCCTAAAACTTCCCAACTGGCTGCTGGAAGCACTGAAAAATAGAGGGCGAGGCTTCAGGGTTCATTAAACCACCAGCTCCAAGGTTTTCACTTATTTCTAGAGATTAGGAGATAGACAGAGATTGGATATTCCCCTGCGTCTGTTTAGGTTTGGTCTCTGATGGATCTGGATCTTGGGCAGCAGAGCCTGGTCATGGCTGTGTTCTTACTCCATCTATTTGTGACCCACTGCAAATACATCCTTGGCCTGGAGAAGATTCTCTTTCTCTTTCTCTCCTTCCTTCCTTCTTTCTTTCGAGATATTTCACAGATGGCATATTATGTGTCTTTTCTTCCTTCTGGGTCAAGTCCTGTCCTGGATTTAACAACGTTGCTGAGGAACTGACAGAGAAGTTTTCCACCCACAGGTCTCAAAGCACTTTATGAAAACAGGGAGACTTCACCACCTTTTGCTATATAGTTGAGATGGAGGTGAAATGGCTTTTCTGGGATGATCCAGTGGGAGGTAGCTGGTCTAGGGAAAGCTCTTGTAGCTCAGGAATATGTCTGTGACTCAAAATATGCCAGTCATTTTCCAGAGATCTGAAATCAAGGCATAGAAGGTGTGTCGGACAGTGATGAACAGTGAATTATCAGCCTCAGATGAGGACACAGCACTGTCCTCTGTGCTCAATTCTTCTCTTTTGCTCTGTTCCTTATAGCTTTGGGTTTCTTCTTCCACTACAATCTTCCTAAAAAAAAGTATACTCTCAGAGTCGCACACAGAGTCAGTGAAAGATAAGGGGCTGATGCTTTTCCTTCTTAAACTTGCCCTTAAATGGAAGAGTTCATGGCACTGCCCTACTCACCCACGAAAATGATGAGATTTAGAAACCAGCTCGACCCAAAGGCTGTAGATCAGTTTCTCAGATATTTTAGACTAGCACTGCTCCATCCATCTATGAGTGAGTCCTACACACTCACAAACATCCCTATGGTTCCAAGGTTGACAACGTTGTGTTTTCTCTCTCAGTGTGCACTACATGTGCACTCTGTTACGTGTTAAGATATAAAACAATCTCTCACAGGTCATTTGGAAGGGATGTACTGAGGTCCTCAACTCGGGTAAATAGGAATGGCTCCACAACACCTGTTTATAAAGCATGTGGCCTCAAGACCACCACCACTGCGCAAGTTACAAAGCCTTTCCTAACTCTGCAAAGAGGACAAAGAAAGGTTTTGCATAGTGTAGGCTCTATTGCACAGTTGAATTTTCCAAAGGAGGTGCTAAGAGAAGTAGATGCCCTGAAAATTCTTTCCAGAGTCAGATGTTCAAACAACTGCCTTCGAAAATGTTTATCCTTATCACAAAGTCACAGAGGTTTCTCTTTAACTGCAGATGCTGCAGAACTATGAGAAAACATCGTCTCTCTGCAATTTTACCAATAGATGGCAGTGGATGCATTTGGGTGGTTCTTCAGCTGCCGTTTTAGTGGCAGGCAGGTAGGATAGAAAAGATCGAACCAGGCTGGTTTCTGTCATTAAGTCACAGCAGCACGACTCCGAAAATTATGCACATTTGGTATCTGCCAGCTGCGGATGGACAGGTCGTGTACCAAAACTTTTGAGCAACTGCTGTGATCAATGCTTGCATGTGTAAAGGTATCCCTGTGTCGGCAGGCAGCCAGCAAGAGCTTTGTAGCATCATCTATTTAAAAAGGAGCAGTAGCCCCTGATGAAAGTGTTTTATAGGCCACATTCAGCCCTGAGGATCTCTGATACGGCTCTGAAATTTAAATTTTGCTCTCAGTTACTAAGTTCTGCAGAAATTCCTCTAAACAAGCACGAAGGATGTGTCACTGTGGGTGGAGGGATGGGGGAACTGCCAGTCTTTCAGTGCTGGTGAATGCTACTCTCAACAGGAGTTATTTTTCTCTGCGTTACAGCATTTCTTACAGAGGATGCAAAGACCCTGTCAAAGCTACTCAAGCAATAGGTCCCTCTAGATCCTTGCCTTTTTGGAGCTGCTGAGCCCCCAAGGTAGAGATCATGCCCAACTCCCTGCAAAACCATCCTCATCCTTTGGTGCTGGAGTTTGCTTTTTCTCCCCTGACATATCCAAGCTTTGACACTGCCTCCAGATATGCTTAGTTTCTGAGGCCACTCCGTCTTGGTTAAGGGGAAATGAAGCACTGACCATCACATAGTCCCCACCACAGAGTAGAGATGCTGCAGATTTACTGTCTACCTTCGCTGCTGTGACCAACTCTGACCTGTTCTGTTTCCCTCTGCAGCCCAATCTTTACGATGTTACACGTGCAAGGAACCAACAGACATTTCTCAGTGCAGAACAGCCACCCTGTGCCCCCCGAAATCCACCGTGTGCACAACAACGCTGCACTCTGTAGACTCAGGTAAGTTTCATTGCCTGCTGTGAGTGCTCATGGGGATTGATCATAGAATCCTAGAATGGCTTGGGTTGGAAGGGACCTTAAAGATATCTAGTTCCAACCCCCCTGCCATGGGCAGGGACACTCTCCACTAGCCCAGGTTGCCCAAAGCCACATTCAACCTGACCTTGAACACTTCCAGGGATGGGGCAGCCACAACCTCACTGGGCAACCTGGTCCAGTGTCTCACCTCATTCACAGTAAAGAATTTCTTCCTAATATCTAATCTAAATCTTCCCTCCTTCAGTTTAAAACCATTACTCCTCATTCTATCACTACAGTCCCTAATGAACAGTCCCTCCCCATCTTTTCTATAGGCCCCTTTAGGGACTAGAAGGGGCTCTAAGATCTCCCCGCAGCCTTCTCTTCTCCAGGCTGAACCACCCCAACTCTCCCAGCCTGTCTCCATAGCAGAGGTGCTCCAGCCCTCGCATCATCTCTGTGGCCTCCTCTGGCCTCACTCCAACAGCTCCATGTCCTTCTTGTCCTGGGGACCCCAGAGCTGGATACAGTACTCCAGGTGGGATCTCATAAGAGCAGAGTAGAGGGGTAGAATCTCCTTCCTTGACCTGTGGAGTTATCAACTTTAGAGTGGGAAGGAGAGAAATCCATCCGATTCAGAGACTCATAGTGAAGCATACAGGACTCACCTTGCTTAGTCTGTTTTGCCTTTCCTACTCCTATGCCCTTATGGACCCTGAACCTGCAGATATGTGCAAACATACCACAGGAATGCAGGGGGGTCTCTCCTTGTTTGTAGACATTGTCACCTAGCACCAGCAGTCTCACCAGTGACCATGCCAGTGTTGTCCCAGTGCTTCTTGGCACTGCCACCTTCTATGCAGGGGCAACTCACCTGAACAAAATCCACAGGGACTTTTTTCCTCTGTGCACACTAGAATAAATTTAGAAGGAGGAGGAGGGAGAGAGAGAGAGGCAGCAGGGAGAACTGGAGGACCTGTTCCTACAGAGAGCAGTCTGGATTACAGGCATCTGTGGATAAGAGATAATCAACCCTTTATTTGCCTTTATTTACCTAGAAACACTTTACTTTTAATTCCTCTCCATTGCACAAAGTCCATGTTTCTCAGTGCCAGCTGTATGCACCTTCCTTCACCATTTCTTTCTCTCTTTTCTCCTTCTCCCCTTCTCCAATCTGCCTGTTTCAGGTTACCCCTTTTTCGGCAACATCACCGTGACCAGAAGCTGTGAGGAGGAATGTCTCTCTTATGATGGGATAGGGGCAACCAGACCCAAGTCGTGCTGCTACACCGACCTCTGCACCGACGACACCAAGAGCAGCAATGGGGTGGGAAGCAGCTCCGCAGCGCTGGGTCTGATGGCCATGGTTGTTGGCACACTCCTCCAGTGTGCTCTGTAACGTCACAAATGCCCACACTCCAGCCAAAACACCCCCCCCTCCTCTCTCTGCCAAGCTGCCTCATGAACTCTTAGATGCCTTGGGAATAACCTTCTTCGCTGACGTGTGGCTTCACCCATCTTCCATGCTGTGAATTCAAGTGGATTCAAGCCAAGAATTTGGGTACTTGGACCTAAAACCCTCAAATTTCCAGTTTCCAGCTGTTCAGCAGATGTTCCTCATCTTCCGCTGCTTCTGGCCCCCAGGACCCACATCTCCCCCTACAACTTTCTTCTGTGGGGAGCAGTAGTGGATGAAGCATCGTGGCTCTGCGCAGCTGGAGGGCCTGGGCAGTGCCATCAAGGCTGGTGCTCTGGGGTCATCCTCAGCAAAAGCAAGGGCTGTATGCACACTGGATGTGGACACTGCTTTTTTGCCAGGTCTCCTCAAGCTCCCACACAACCTGTGTCTGTGGGCCTCTATTATATTCCTGTGCACAACCCCAAAAAAAATCGTACAACCCTCCATAAGGAGCTTTGTTTAGTTTCTTTCCACTTTTGGTGCCATCTCCTGAGTCAGAGCAGCAGATGGATGCTGGTCCTCTCTAGATTAATCTATGGAATGAGTTCAGAGGGGCTCAGCCTTCATGTGTTGAGATGGGATGTATTGCTGGAAAGCTCAAAACGTTCCCTGGACTAACAGGCCAGGGCAGGTTAGAACCACAAAAGTAAATTGGGGAGTTTGGCTAGCCAAAACCCTCAGCACCCCTTTGCCTAAGCTCGGGTTGCAATCAGAGCTCCTGGATTTCCCTTCCCGGATGTTTTACAGACCATTTCAAACAACTTCTTCTGCTATTCTGCCCTTCCCCGTCCCTTCACAGCAGGGACTACAAGAAATGAAAAGTAATGATTATCCCAGGCACTCAACTCTGGGAAAATCCAACAGCTTCACTCACACTGGTTAACATGGTCCCAGCTGGGGATTTGCTGCGTTCTCCCTTGGAGCAGCTGTAAGATTGATTTTGATGCCCTGTCTGCTGTAAAACAAGATGGAGTGAAAGCCGATATAAATGAGCCAGGTGTGCCCAGCTCACAGCCCTCTTTGGTGGAAGAGAGCCGGGGAACTTGCCATTTGCTCTGTTTCTGTTGCCAGGGCTCATCCAGGGGAGCAGGAGGCAACCTGAAAGAGTGAGGGCAGAGTGGAGTGTGGGTACATCCCGTGCACCGTCCATACGTGTTCATGCCATCCCTGAAACCTCCTCTGTGGCAAAGTCCGTTTTCACTCTGTTTCCATAAGACACCAGCCAGGAAACTAAAGGAATAAGCAGGGGGATGGGACTCCTTTTCATCATTGCACAGAGGTAATTGTTTCTCAAGGTCTGTCTCAGTACTATCTGCAAGAAAACTTTGACAAGGTATTATATTCATTGGCGAAGGGCTCTGTGCAAACCTGGGGCTCAGGAGGTTGATGACCCCCTTTTTTTCTGGAGGTGAAATGCTACGTGCTTCGCTAAAACAGCCACAGCTTCCCTGAGACGCCCTTGCAATGCTGTGGTCTACGGGGCAGGGGGGAATGTCATTGAGAGGATGATTGGGAACTACTCAAATACTGATGCTACACTCACCCTTGCAGACACAGAGCACCAGCTTCTGCTTCCTGCTCCTCTGTTCTCTGTTTCACTGCTCCGAAAACACTCTGATGTGTCAAGCCAGAAGCAAACCACCGTCACTGCCATCCTTAGGTCAGATCCCCTTTTCCATCCTGGGTTCAGGCTCTGGACTAAGTCACTGTCCCAATGGCTTTTCCACACTGGCTGCAGGGTCCTGTGCTGTGCTAACATGGGCTGAACTTCCCTCCATCTGTTGCGCATGCGGATGCAGCACAGTCTGGATACAGAAAGACTGGGAGGGTGAGGGTTCCCTTCTGGGCAAGAATTGAGCAAATAAAGTCGGATCTTCCAGTTTTCAGCCTGCAGCATCTTTCTTGTGTGCTCAGCCTTTGCCCAGGGAGGGAGCGTGGGGCAGCACAGGATGTAGGGAGGACATGTCTCTGGCTGGTTATGCAGCTCCCAAACTGCCCTGTGCCAGAGTGGGGAAAAAGTACAGAGGGGAAAAAGCAAGGGAGTGCAAAAATACTCCTTGCAGGAGCTAGATTTAAGGCCATGCCCACTGGAAGAGGAGGGGAAGAAGGGTGGCAGAAGGGTAAAGTATTTACTGTCCAGTGGTTACACGAGGCTCATCTGGGGCAGATAGAGAGAAGGTGACTGAGCTCAGGTCTGCAAGGCAAGTAGGTGGTCAGGAGCAACTATTTGGGACCCTCCTTGTGTTCCTGGTGCTGTCTGTGAGCATCCTGTATCACACTGCGCTGCAGGTCTCCTGTCACCTGGGACTTGTCTGTTAATGCGGCTCCATCGCCACCTTCCAGAGCTTCGACGGTGGCCAAAACAGAGTCAAAGGCCGGGTTTAGCTTCAGAGCACTTGCAACATGTTCCTAGATTAGGTGAGGTGAAAAGACCTTCACACTGAGTGTCAGGGGTACAAAATGTCCTTTTGCATTAATATTCATCTGTTCGCACTGTGTTAGCCCTAAGCCACAGGCTGAACAGTTGTCACTGGGA
Source organism: Aramus guarauna (assembly GCA_013400195.1). Classification (NCBI taxonomy): domain Eukaryota; kingdom Metazoa; phylum Chordata; class Aves; order Gruiformes; family Aramidae; genus Aramus; species Aramus guarauna. The sequence continues at coordinate 1,545,714 of VXBL01005558.1, forward strand.
GCCTTTGCAAAATTTGATTTGATGCTGCTTCAGTTTTTGCTTTTATTTATTCTTGCTGTTTGGTCCCTAGGAGTTAAACCCAGCGAGTACCGCTGCCCCAGCAAATGCAGGACACTGCCAGGGGATTCAAAGCAGTTGGCAGACTTTTGCGTCACTGGGTCAAGTGGGCATATGGAGGGAGAAGTTTAAATATAGGTTGAATAAAATAGAACAGAGGAAGATGTGTCTCCAATGGGCCATAAAAAGACTTGCAGCCTCTCGGCCCTGCAAGACGAGGCTTCACAGCAGGCAGCATCCAGCGCCGCTGTTGCTGTGTTGAAGGATTTTACCTGCACCCCTGGGGCCTTGTTCTTCCCAGCAGCCATTCTGTGCACGTCCAGAGACTTTATCTCCAGACTTGAGAGCACTCCCGGGTGTCTTATGCTTTATCTGGCCGAGCAGTTGCCTTTTCCATCACCTTCCAGCCCTTCTGCAAATGTGGGGTAGCCCTACAGATGTGCAGCCCTGATCTGCTTCACCTGCTTTCAGTTGCAAATCTGCAATTGCTTTCATCCATCTAGAAGCTAGATGATCTTTAAGGTCCCTTCCAACCCAAATGATTCTATGAAATTAAACAATAAAGCATGACAGTGACTAAATTTTCAGGTAGGTGTTTGCAGACCCACATTGGTGAAGATATTCAAACTGATATACCCTGTTGAGTCCCACCTGCAGACAACCATTGGGGAGATACATCTGCCTCGCATGGCCTTTCCTCATGGGTTCCACAAGTCTTGAAGGTAGAGTGGATACTTCAAAGGATGGTTCCTCCCCTGGAAACACAGTGCACAACCAGCCTTGGCTTGGGCTGGATCAGGACCCAGGTTCAATCATGCTGCTTTGACATCAGCAAGATTCCCACAAAAGCATCAGTGGTGCTGTGGGAGAGCAAAGCTACACAAACAGCGTGATTAATACTTACAGCTCTGGGGTTTCCGACAGGGATCGTTTGCAGTTGCTTTTCACGAATTGCAGCAGGACACTGGTCATATCATGCATAGCCATGAGTGGTGGTAATTATCCTGGCGTGCTCCGATTGCAGGCTGGCTCAGGCTGCAAGGTGGGAAACACCAGGAGCTGTTTTGCTGCTTTATTTCTTTTAATTATATATATATTTGGTCCTCTTTGGGAGGGAGAAGGGGAAGAAAAACCATACAGCCCTCTTGGAAGGTGCATTAATCCAGGTGGGCATGAAAGAAAAGAGGGGAAACTAGGGCAGAAATTATTGCAAAACTCCAAGAGAAGAAAAAGATGGGGATATTTTTGTGGTCCAGACATTTAACATAAAACAGAGCTCTGATATAATCAAATACAGAAAGAACTTGTAGTTCTTGCTAAAAATACCTATCTAGAATATAAATATACATTAGCATGTAGCTGCAAGGCTTATGGAGATATCTGCCACAGTCTTATATTTACAGATAGGGATTTAAATGTTTAATACTGCACATTCAAAAGAAAGTCACTTCATCTAAGGTAGTTATTAATTATAGAATGCGCTTGGCAGGACTGAAGTGCAGCAGGAGTGATATCATTTTCAATAGCACTCCCAAATTATTTCTCATCTAAAACCTATCATGTGCACTTTTTTTTTTCTTCTTAAAATAGATCTATTTTTCCATATTAGGCCATGGATGACTTGGAACGGCTCCCTCTGACACACTGGCACATCGTCTCTGGGATGTCTTCATTGCTCTCCCGCACGACACTCGCATCCCTAATTCCAGGGGAACATAAATCCAAAGTCTCTTTATTCAGTACGGCCCCAGTTCTGAGAACAAGTCCAATCCCCTAAAAATGAGGTGAGAGGAAATTTTGGGGTGTCTGAATCAGATCTGTTGAGGGGGCAGGGAGGCAAGCACGACGTTATGGTTGGTAACTCAATTTAGCCAAGTCATTTAGGGTCACTCTAACTCAAGAGGGATGCTCGGAGTGTTGTAAAAGGATGGGGGCAGGTGGCCTGTGTGTGCACTAACTGCCATCCCAGCATGCCTTCAATCCCATTCCCTAGGGATCCAGTCTACAGTTTGCCATGAGGTTTTAAAAACCACAAGATGTGTCAATTAACCATTCTGTGCCCTATCTGAGGCTGGTCTGGATCCCGATCCCCTTCCCCGGTCAGCCCCTATTACACAGATGGGGATTGTCACGTAGGTCCAGGCACGGTCCTGCAACACATCTGTAGTGCCGACTGAGCTTTAAGTTTCTGAATACACTTAATAAATGTGGGTAAGGACATTGTGCTTTGGGGTGAACCAACTTTGCACTAGTCCCTTGTGGGCATATTGCTGAAATCCATGCCGATCCACCATGTTAAATGCAACTAAAAGCCATAGCATATGAAATCTATGGGTCGGAGTCAACAATCTAACCCAGTCATCTGAACAAAACCCTTTGGCCAACAGGTCTCTGAATATGAGGCGTGAATATATTTTTCATGTCTTCAGGCCATTCCTCCCCATTGCAACGGCAATCTGATGTGCCCTCAGTCACATCAGCAATGGCACACCAGCACTGAAGCATTGTCCAACTGTTGTTTTAGCGCACAGCCTTGCCTTGGACTCACCAGTGTTTGGAGCAGTAGAGCTCACTCCCACCTTGTTGTCAGTTGTGGTTGGGACTGGCATGAACATCCCTTCATCTCCTTGCAAAAGAAATTGCTTTTTTCCCAATAATCTGGGACTGAGATACAAAAGACTTCCTGGAAAAGGAGATGGAGTGATGTCAAGGTGTGTTTGCTTCCGCAGTATCTTTGGACTTGCGAGGAGCAGGGTGAGGAGCACCCCAATGCTTGGGAGAAGTTTTGCACCTTCTTTGAGCCCTGCTGCTCTGCCTACACCTTCACTGCTCGGCTGGTTCCCCAGACGAGGCACAAACACAGGCTGAAGCCCAACGCTTTTCCACTTGCCTACGTGAAATCCCGGGGGTGGGTGGCACTTAGCCAGTCGAAACTCTCCCACAGGCAGCGGCAGAATTTCAGAGGGTGGCTGTGAGGCAGCAGTGACGGGAGGTGCGTGCAGAGGGATGTGCCACTGCTCCCAGCGAGGAACACCATCCCACAGTGGGCAGTGGGCTCCAGGTTCCCAGTGGCACCAGGACGTGCTCACCACGCACTGATGTGAGTGGCAGAACAGAAGATCCTCATTAACCGTGTGCTTTGATGTAGCTCTTCATCCTGTATCCTCTGAAGCTTTGAAAAGGGCTGAGCTGTCTTCAGTCCCAAGGAAGGCTTCAGTAGAGTCTCCTCCATCTGAATATCTGTTTTCCTGACACCCACAGGGACTTCACAAACTCTTGCCGTGCAACGGATTCAAACCAGAAGCTGTATGTTGTTACCTGTGCGTGCACAAATCCATCAAATGAGCCATGTCCTTCTAAAGCTCAGCTAAAAACAAGCTAGAATTTGTTTTTAATCTTTCCTGGCTGCTGCCCATCTCCTGGCTCTGGGGAGAGAAGACACAGGGGAAGAGGTGTTTTTAGTGTAAAGACAGCTGTCGCTATGTTTGGAGATGACATCCAAATCTGAAAAAGAAACAAACACCCGGGAGATAGTGACAGACTCTGACGCACTTACAGCAGAGGAGGAAAGCTGTGCTGGTGAGGAGGGCAGTCAGAAGCAAGACGTCTGAATTCTACTCCAGAAAAGAAGAAATTTTAAACAAAGTACTATTGGCCACCAAACATGGCCAGCTTGGAAAAAGGATCTAGTTTATCTTTGCCTTTGGGGAATGCAACTAGGAGGGGTTTTTTAACTTTCTGATGTTGTCAGATCATGACAGGGTTTTCTGCAAGCTCACTCTTGCTGTGATAGCTCTACAAAGATCTTGAGGGCCAGTTGGGCTTCCTCATGCATAGGAAGCCAGTCTAGATGCCTCCAGGGGCTTTCACTGCTAACCTCAAGGAGCACATGAAAAGGGTCTCCAAAGCTTGTAAGACATAACCCCTATCCTTACCTCTTCTTATCACTTCTTGAGCGAAAAAAAATCATCTGAAGTATATGCATGTTTAGGGCTCAGCTGGCAGGAGGTTGGCAGGAGGTCGGAAACTACATTTGTAATGAAATATTTCTTTTGCTTCTCCCGGCTCTAAGATGTCATTTCTTTGGGCAGTTGGTCCTGTCTCAGAAGTTTTGTTAGGCTAAGTAAACTGGCCTGTTCTGATCTGCTTTTGGAAGATCATCTCTCCAACCACAACAATTTTCAATATTTGTGACTGTGTCATTTCAAGCTGTGGTTACATTGGGCAATTCAAGCTACATGCAAGAGCTCATGAGCTAGAAGGCCTTCACAAAAAGAACCTTTAGAGGATCTGTTGCTTCACTGGCCTCCTGGAGCACAGTTGTGTTGGATAAAGGAGCTGAGAGGTGTTTTATTCAGGCAGTCTCTGAGCTACAATATTACCCCTTCACGAATGCAGTTCATGAATCCTTATCTGATGAAATAAAACAAATTAGAGTCTCACTGGACTCCTCTTGTTGTGTCAGTTCTCCTGAACCGGGCAGGGAAAGTAAGTATTTTTCATCAAACAAATGAATTTCTGTGACCTAATCAGAGCACTGCGTGTGCACACAGCACCTTGGCAGTGCAAGGATGCATGCACAGAGCTGAGCTTCAATTTTTGGGGTCTTTCGTCAAAATCCCCTCAAACTCCTTAGAAAAAGGTTGGCAGACATGCAACTTTTTTTTTTTTCCACGTGTAATAAAATGCGATTGCTGACAGGCTGCTGCTTCAACAAGCCACGAGGTCTGTGGGAGAGAAATATCAAGTGTGTGTAGTCAAGCACTAACTTTCAGATCAGGGAAGAATCATTTGGTCACACAAGTGCATCCAATCCATGTAAGAAATGCTGTGTCACAAGATAAAGAGCAACCAAGTGTAAATGGATCTTCAGACCTTGAATTTTCTTTTTTTTTTAATTCTTTTTTTTCTGGAGGCATCTGAAGATAGTGAGTCAGCCGTTCAACACCTCTTATTTATTTTATCCTGGTCTTTTGTTTAGCCCCATGGATGTTTCCATGCAACCCACCAACCTGTACAGCTCAACCATCCTCCACCCCACCAGAAGAGAGCTGAGTCCCTCCCCCTGCAGTGCTTAGGGAAGGACAAGGATGCTCTCTTCAAACTGACAAGTCACCGAGACCTGAGCCAGGGTGGTGGGATCCATCCCACAGAGGGCACAGCCGTCTCCCAACTTCAACCATGGTGTCAGTGATGTTTGGGTTAGGAGCTACGGGGGGGTGGCTGTGTATTTTGGAAAGGCCAGGGCAGTGGGAGCACGTGCATGTGGGACTCTATCGTGTGGGTGGATGGATGTGCCTGCGTTATTGTTTCTCCCTAGTTGCTCAATAATATCATTTGTTTACTTTGGCGTGATCTTGACAGCCCCGGAGGCCAAGGGAGAGTTAATGGGGTGTATGGTATCCTGTAATCATACAAAGCTTGAAATAACATGTGACAACGTGATTGTTTTATTAAGGAGGAGTAGGTTCATCTAAGATTAATGAAGCTTTTAGGAGATGCTTTGTTTGTAGTCAGGCACCAGCTAGCTGTCAAGTGCTACCTACACCCCCCTAGAAGTTTTCAGCTGATTATCTCCAAGATCCTCGTGCTTTGTTTTTGGGGAGAAGAAGTGACAGGTAGAAAAAGCCCTGGGAAATGTCTCTGCCATGTCCTGGGTGCACCCAGTCCCAAGGCACTGACCATGCCATGGGGATCGGTGGTGGCAGGTTGCTGCATGGGCACACCAACCATCTCTGCAGCCCAGGCAGGTCCAGCACAGTGGGATCATCTTTTTCCTGCTCACAGAAGGATGTGTAGGGCCAGACTTTTTCTGTTCCTCATTTAATAGCATTACTTCTTTCCTTGAAACTCAATATCTGCCCAAGTCTGGAGCCAAATCATGCCATGAGTGTAGGTCTGGAAAGATGCAGTGGAGTTAGCCACTACCAAAGTAAACAGCTTTTAAAGGAAACCAGGTCCATGGCATACCTGCAGCTCTTGAAATGCAGCGCTGTTATTTCTAATGTTTTTTTTTTAATTCCTCACGAGGTTTTATTCCACTCTATTTTCAGTACTGAGATGTAGGTTTCCATTATAAATAGCTGCATATTCTAATTCAGCCTGGTAACTAGGACAAGGATGTGCTGGGCATCCAGACCTTGATTTTAGGGAACAAAACCTGCAACGTTTCCAGTCAAGCTTCAGGTTTTCTGTGAGATCCTTCTCTCAGGAAAACTAGTACCTTTGCATCTAGAAAGTGTCCTGTACTCCCTGGATATAAATCAAATGGGAACACTGGTAAGGATTCATTGCCAAGCTAACAAATCATAGAAATAAGGCTTTGAAGCTCTATAGCAGCTTTCCCTCTGAGGAGCTCAGAGTCTGAATTTAGACACAAGGACTTCAGCATCAAAGCTGGGTGATAAATATTCTTCCCATTTTATAGTCAGAGAAGCTGTGCTGTAAGCCTGCGCATCCTTGTATGTGTCACTGAACCAAAGCCCTTTGCAAAAATAATTAAAAAAAAAAAACAACAAAGGCTCTGTGTGGTTTGTGAACACTTTTAAATGACTAATTACTCCAAAGAAAATCAGAAGCAGGTTGCAAACATGTCCCAAAGAACAGAAACAGTTCTGTTTGCAAGAAATATTGTTCACCGGTGAATCAGGGAGAGCTGATGGTTCAGGGCGACTATGAAGGATGGTTCAGTTCCCATCCCACCCTCATCCTATTGCAACCTGGGGAAGGTTTCTCAACCTATATAATTTACCGCGGGCTTTGGATCAGGACTTCAATCTACATGTTTCCCAGGTGTTTGTGCAAAGCACTACTGCTGCTCCTGCTGCTGCTTTGGGGCTGGGGAAGGGGAGGACAGAACTGTGCTCAAGTGGGGTCTGCTCGTGCACGAAGTAACAGCAGCTAGTGAAGAGATTAGCTGGACTGGACCCCAAACCAGCCCTGCTTGGCCCAAGGGGTTGGACTACAGATCCCAGAACTCCCTCCCAACCTCACCTGCATTATAATTCCAGCTCTGAATCCATACCAGGAGGCAGCTCCTTGTTTTCTCCTTTACCCTCAAAATGCCTTTCACTATACATCAGTCGCTGTTGCTTATAGCTGGGTATCTTTTCAAATGTCAGCAGTAGTTTCATTTCTCCCTCTTCAGAGGACCACAGAGCAGTGGCTGTGCTGTACCCAAGTCCTTCACAGTTTGTTTGCAAAGGGGAAGGCGAAGTTGCCATAGGGAGCACAGATTTGCAAGTGCATAACCATTGATCGATGCCACAGCCTTACCCTTAAAGGCATGAGTCATATTTACACAGCCATTAAGTGAAAGATAATCTTCTTGTTATACAACCATGGGTATTCTTTTCTGATTGAAATAAGTCATCTAGATTTGTTTTAAAAATAAGTTTTCAAAAGGGCTTCCTGGATTTTACAGGTGTACAGAACTGCTTCCCTGCCTGTGCACATACACAACTCTGCTTGCAAAGTGTGACGCTGGCTCTGGGTACAACTATGCAGGGTTTTTTCCAGGAGGGTAATGTAGTGCTGAATTGCTGAAGGTGGCTCTTTCCAGGCTTGATCAGAAAGGTGCGTGGAGAAACACAGCAAATAAGAACAGCTGTAAATAATAAATAAGAAGTAAATGAGATGAGGTCCTGCTGTGCAACTCTGTGGACAGCAGGGAATTAGAGTGATGCTCTTCCAAAGGGGACGGCACAAGCACGCCTTGAACTTCAGATTGCAGCTCACGTCGTCAGCAGCAGCTAAGCGCATGTTTATGCAGGGACATGAAAGGGAACCTCCATGCCTCCTCCTACAGATGTTACTGAGTGGCTCTGCAGTCTCAGCAGGAGGTCACAAAAGCCTTGGCCTCCTGAAATGCTTTCTCTGAGGAAGAATTAGCAAACACAATAGATTCATACTACTCTGTGAGCACTGGAAGCATGACACAGGTCCGGGATTCTTGTGCCTTTCAGAGGCAGCCATGCAAGGTCTCAAACCTGGAGCTTTCTGGCAGGGGTGTCTGCTGCCTGCCAGTTTCCTTGCCCGTGCTATATCGTGCAGTCACGAAGCTGGACATTACCTGGAGGGCTTCCAAGCAGAGCATTCACCTGCCCAGCCAATGCACTCCCTTTGCTGTGCCACTGGGAAAAGGGAGAAAACACAATATATTCAGAGAAATATGTTGCGGGTAGCTTAGCTCTGCGTACAGTGATGTTGTGTTTATCAAGAGTCCTGGCTGATACCTGCTGTTCCCTGGGGAAACCTGTCTTAGACATCTCCAAGGCCCAGGGGAAGGGTTCTTGGGCTGGCAGCTGAAGCAATGAGCTGCAGCCAGACTGATCTACAAAAATTCATCATTCTCTTTCTAGCTGAGCTAGGAAGAGAATGCAGATCACTTTGGGAGACATTCACATTAACAAAATATTAGGTAGCAACTCATCCCAGCCATATATAAGCATCAGGGAGGAGTGGGATGGATGTCTACTGCAAAGCCAGTCTCTCTCCGCTGATCAACAAAAGTCCTGTCCTCAGACAGCTTTCGGACACATCGTTACTCATCTCTACCTGAAGTTCTCCTCGCCTTGCATCTATGACATGAACCCTTGTCTCTCCTAGCATTTCAAAACATTAGCTGGGATATTTTACATAGTTGGGGGTTTTGTTTGTTTGTTTTTCCTTTTTTTTTCATTTTTAAAATAAACAGCCCACTCTACAATCCTGCCGTTGTTGCAAAACATTGGCAAAGAAGCTCCATGAAGTGGCTCAGATATCCTCAGATATGAGGCATGCTAAGTTGCACTTTGTCATTTCCAGAATCAAAAGTTCCCAGTTTTAGAGTTTGGGGGGGGGGGGGGGGGGGGGTTGAGGTAA
>VXBL01005558.1:1554681-1580328 GCA_013400195.1 Aramus guarauna
ACAGCCCCCATGAATGAGAAGGACCAGAAAAAACAGATGGATATAGAGGAGATCTGGATGAGGAGGGAACTACATTTTAACAAAAAAATGAACAAAAAAGGACATTCTGTGACTGTTGGGGAGAAATAAATATGCAGAGATGTCATTTCCAGAAGCAGCCTGGGCGCAGAAAGGTTTTACACCAGGACAGTGGGAACAGAGCTATATACTAATTTTGCATGTCATGCTCCTTGCTCCTTGCAAGAGAGGTTCAGGTTTGTGTTTAATCAGAGAGTGCTGCCCTGTGGTTTGAGAGCTCTGTTTCGGTCTGGGGGTACAACTACAAAGCATAGTGCCTCACCCACACAGATTTTCTGCTTTTCAGACTAAATCTCAGCCAGGAGCCGTGATCCCTGCCATAACAGCTGAAATGCAAGACACATGCTGACAAACTGGCCAGAGATCAAAGAGGTGAAGCATCCATGGCCAATAAAGGGAGGGGAAGATTAGCCTCCTCCGCATGTGGCTTGTCAAAGCAATGACAGCTACGCAGACGCACAAGTTAAAGTCTTGGAGCATGAGCACTGAGAAATGGCTGCAATCAGCTGTGTCTAATGCTTTTTAGCTGGTGGGGATCTCAAAAAATTCTTCTTGGTTCAAGTGCATCATAAAAGGGAGGGATGAAGCACGCGGCTGTATGAAGAATTCTCACCATTTACCTCTAATGAAATCACAGGACAGTTGGGATGTTGGGACCTTCTGATTTTCTCCCAGGTGTCACTTTTTGTGTTCAGCCCAATTTGCTACATGCCTGCCTTTGCGGCTTTGGCGTAGATGGAGAAATTCACCATTTACTTCCTTTCCCAGTGTATGGTCCTTGTTCTAGCTTGTTGTGATGCCAGGCTTGGTACAAATGTGAAAATACACTGAAGATAGGGGCCATCTCACCAAACCTTGGACTTTTTTAATGTGGAAGGTCCCACCAGAACTATTCATTCAAGCTCCTTGAACAGCCATCACTAAGAAATGGCCATTTCCAGCCTACTCCATCCCAGAATAGATGTTAACAATACCGCAAATTAATTGTGCCCTGGTAAATTAATTGTGATTTTCTGTCTTTCCACTAACTCTCAAGGCAGCCACGAGGAGCGGGTCAAGTGTAAATCTCTACAACATAATTCTGCCCCATTCGCAGTTACACTACTCTCTACAAAAAATATATCCCATTAGAGAGAATCCATCCAAGCTCTTGGTAAGAGAAGAGTCCCATGTTACCAGATTTCCTTCCTCATAGAAGCACTTGCACTGCTCATCCTCAAACTCGTAGTACAAGCACTTTCAAGCAGTGATAGGGCACAAAAGAAAGAAAGAGAAAAGTGCTACTCATTGCTTGTCTCCCCCATGACTCCTGCCACAAGAAGCCCCATTGCTCCGGAGCAGAGAGGTGACATAACCTTCTCGGTCTTGTGGCGTTGTATTCTGTTGAAAACACTTACAGCAATAATCCACAGGGGTTTGGTGTCTTCCTAGGAGCTCTTCTTCAGATATTTACCCACAACACTCCAGTCATTTTCAAAATCACTGCTCCCCAGCATAATGTGTCCCCTGAACGTGAGTTTCTCAGGTATCACAAACATGTCCTCAGTGTCAGGAGCTAGACTGACCATCTCCTGTGGAGATACTGATGTGCACCACAGCCAAATAAGCAGCCCTTGAGATAAGGCCTACTTAAGCATCTGTACACCTAGCCACCTCTCCATACCCAACTGGGAATCTCCATATTTTTGTTACACTCGATTTCTTGTAATAGGCAAAAAGGAAACATATCTTATACGTAAAGCCAAGAATTTATTATCACTATGTACGAAATCTTAACGGTTTAATCAAGCAATTATGATTAGTGAAGATCAAATTATTACAGACATAAAAAGCAAAAGGAAATAATAATTATTATTACAGAAAAAGTTTCAATAACAATATAGTTAAAATTGTTGTACACATACTTAATAGTTTCTACTCGTTTTCCTGGTGTTATGCTCGCTCTTCCACTAATGTTGCTGCCTCCCACTTTACACAATGCTTCATCTGCATTCTGAGTCTTCCAGTGGAAGGAGTGTGATGGTGGAAACGGACACTTCTTCCTCAATTGAGCATCTACTGTGAGTCATTTTGATTATGTCTGCTGAAAGACTTTCATACCTTGCTCTCTTTTCCTTGGTCAGAAGGTGCAGGTCCACCTCACATAGGTTTTTATCACGTCGTGTGGTGCATTTTACATTGGTTTGATATTTGCTCTTTGTTCTCTTTGCTATTCCTAAAGATGATGATGTCCACCTGTAGGTCTGCATTTCTTTGACTGTTGGTGAGTTCTTTATAGCCCAGGGGTCTCCAATGCCAAGCTGGTGCCCCACATCTTATCACACCATGCCAAGATTCCTCTGTGCCACGTCCTGCACTTCCATCCCTTGAGGCCTTTGCTGCCGCACCAGCTCTGTACTTCTTTACATCGGAGTTGTAAATAGCTCATTCTACATACAAAAGCTCCTTGTTACGGTCATCTATGTAAACTTACAGTTACACTATGCAAAGGTAAACAAAAGTAAAGCAAATTAGGCATAGCTACCTGGCCAATTAGGAAAACTGCTGTTACAGCTGAGCAAAGTAAAAACAAAGCTCAAGACAGCTCAAGACAAGTTCAGGCAAAGCAAGCCCGGCAAGCTTCCGACCTGAGGACTCGAAAACTCAATAAAAAGAGTGTGGCCTATTACGAGCAATGTCAGTACTGTGTTTATTGGGCTACAGAGATATATTGTCATCTCTTGCAACTGGGAGCCAATGTTTTTTCTTCTGTGCACCTTTCTGGTGACATGACTCCAGCTCCACCAGCCAGACATTCTGCGCTCACCTTCCCAAGCCCAGCAGTGGTTTGGTTTCAAGCATTTCCACTATCTCTGCCCGTGACTGATACTCTCAGTGCCCATGACTGCAGTAGTATTTTTAGTGTTGTTCTCTACGATGACGATATAACACAATAATCTGGCTCCTGATGTATTTGTTTTTAAATGATCTTTGACTTGATAATTTTGTGATGTTCTGAGCCATGACCGCATTGCTTATCAACCAACGCACGGTAAGGACACAGTAGTCTGAGCCCAGTAACTCACATCTGAGAAAGAGCAGTGCTGTGCAGTGAAAATTTGTGAAAGTTGTATTTCTTTCTGAGTTTTGCGAGTATGTAATTAACGTTGATTTCATGTGCAGAAGTGCTGATATATATACACTTCTGTACAATGAATAGGAAATGTCTGGTATTTTTTCTATCCCTGACAAGTGAATGAGTAGCCAGGTATTTTGAACACATCCTAATAAATCCTCCATTTACAACAATACAAAATAAAAGGGATTTGTTTCGCGAAAGAAGATACAATAGGGTTTGTCACAAGTGCCTGAGGACAGAGACGAGGAAATGCTTATCCACATATCTGGGCTCCAGCTTTGCTTTCAGGGAAAGTTTCTTCAGATTGTAGAAGAAAGTTACCAGCTATGGTAAAGTGCCCTGGGCTGCTGGATGTAACAAACATCATTCAGTGATGCAAGGAAAAGCAGAGAGGTGGCCATGATGGAACTCAGTGGCCACAAAGTGATCTGTCACCATTGCATTTTACCAGTGCATGACAAATAATTTGTGTTAGGTCTTAACAACAGCACAGCAAGAACATGAAGTGCCCCTCTCACATCTTCACACTCGTGCATGTCCTGGGACTGGTGAGAATATTTGACACCCTTCTTTCTCCATGGAGTTCATTCAGGATTTTTAATGGGGTTCTCTCTATTGCACTCAGTATCTGGAGTACAGATGGGTTCAAGGTACTCATGGGTTCATGAGTAATACCTGGATTTAGACAAAGGATCTTTGGCTGGGAAAAGAGCTACCAGAGTGGACGTAGGGCTATATAACATAAATGGTGTAGAAAAGGTAAACAGGGAGCAGTCTCACTACTGCATGTCTGTGAGAATCATAGAACCATAGAATGGTTTGGGTTGGAAGGGACCTTAAAGCCCATCTAGTTCCACCCCCTTGCCATGGGCAGGGACACCCTCCACTAGCCCAGGTTGCCCAAAGCCCCATCCAACCTGGCCTTCAACACTGCCAGGGAGCCAAGGGCAGCCACAGCTTCTCTGGGCAACCTGTGCCAGGGCCTCAGCACCCTCACAGTGAAGAATTTATTTCTAATATCTAATCTAAATCTGCCCTCTTTTACTTTAAACCCATTACCCCTTGTCCTACCAGTACATTTCCTGATACACAGTCCCTCTCCAAGAACAAGGTGTCTGAATGAAACTGTGAGGCAGAGGGTTTGAAAGAAAAAAACACTACCCTTAATGTAATGGTGGCATTAAGCCTAAAAGGGTGCTCTGAAGGTTGGAAGTGTGAATAAATTCTACATGTAATAAGACACATTGGTGGTGTTTCACTGTTGGTTACCATACACAGCGGTCCTGATACAGCCCCTGGGCCAGCAAAACCTGAAACTGCTGACTGCCAAAACTGTCAGATAACAAGGGAGAACCTCCGTATACCATCCTTGTGCAGCAGAAAGCTAAAACCATATCACAGACCTCAGGGGGCTGAGCTCTGGGCATGGCTCACTGGTAGAGGACACTACAAAGCACACACTGCCAGCTAATGCAAGCCTGCAGCTCATTTCCAAAGTCCTCCTGTAACCACGGATGTGGTTTATCCAGCCACCTCCATGCCAGTGCAGCACCCTGACCACTTACACCATGTTATTCCAACAAAGGAATTATATTTGAGCAACATGGGAGTGGTGTGTGAATCCAGAATTGCCTTTCGTTCCAAATTTGATCTCATTTTGGCAACAGGAAGCAATGCAGGACAGGTGAAAATCATTGCAGAAACGTCTGCTAGACTTTGCAGAATTCCTGGAAATAATGGTGTTTCTGCTCTGTTGATCTTAGTGTGTGCATCATAGGATTACCAGGAAACTCAGGTTGCAAGGGGGACCCAAGTTCCCAATAGAAGCTCTCAACTCTGAGGTCAGCCCAGGTTCCTCAGGACTTCATCCACCTGAGTCACGAAAACTTCCAAGGATGGAAATTGTACTTCTTCTCTTGGAAACCTGCTCGTATGCATATGTTACATGGAAAACTTTAAATCTTTAAAATACTTTTTTGATGATTTCATATATCATAGGCAGAGTTATAATTGGAAGAGGATATTTTTGCTGGCAGATCTTGAAAAGGGGATTTAGGAAAATGCAGAATGAGACCAGTATGGACAACACAAAAAGGTAGGAGACTTTGCCAACATACAAGGAATTGCAGATGATGCTCTAGAGGACTGAAGCAAGGGGCACGGTTATTTCACTGAATTCCAAATTCAGGCCAGAACTGTTACACAAATCATCCAGTCTTACCAGTACAGATAGTGTCATACCAGTGGAGTTGGTGGAAGAAATGTTGATGGAAGGTCACTGCCAGTGGGGGATAATGGGAAATGGCTTTCACGTCTGCTGCAAGACTGACCACAAAACTTAACTCGCCTCACTGTATAAACAATTTTAAAGGTGGAACTGAAGTTTGGAAAGAATAGAATAGAATAGAATAGAATAGAATAGAATAGAATAGAATAGAATAGAATAGAATAGAAGTATAGTTTATCAGAGGACAGGTGCACTATAAATAACTTCGGTGATCACTACAGTTTTAACATAATATTCTTTTTATTCTGCTTAAAAGGGTACAGAAAATAAGAGATTTTATCCTCCTTGGATCAGATCACTGGCACAGGAAGTTTAGTCTCACATTTTAGCCAAAGAAGTGTCTCCTTAATTTCTTGTGTACAAAGAAGGAGATCTAGACAGCACAAAGAACCAGCACAAAACCGTGAGGTGGAGAGGACCTGCCACATAACTGAATGAGATTTTTGTCTGAGAAAACTGGCCAATTCAGCTTTTCTGCTGGCTAACACCTGGGGGAGAATGCTCTAAGGAGGTATGGAAAGCTCTTAGAGCAAGGTTTTTTGCTTTAAATATACTTCATACAGCAGATATTTTTTAGTTAAAAACCAACCAGACCAGAACGGCAAAGAAACTCCATAGTTAGTTTTGTGGGAGTTGTTAAAGAGTCAGTTAAAAACTTTGTACTGGGACTTCCTGAGTTTTGCTTCTCTCTTGGTCGTGGGAAAAGGGCAGGTGCTAAAAAAAGCAATTTCTGGGAGCTGTTGAGGGTTGGCTATGAGGCATCCAAACAGAAAGGTGGGCTGGCAGGGGTTTATTGTCTTCTTCACTGGGTTCTTCAGCATGAAAGACTTCCCATGAGTTCCTCACAGTCTAGTCCAGAAGGCACAAAGGGAACTCGCTAGCATCCCAACTGGCAAAAAGCTGATCCTCAAACTAGCTGCGTCATCAGCGTTGCACAAGTCGGAGTAACAGCAGGAGACGGGGCGCGTCATGCCAATCCCATCCACGTCAGATGGGATGCAGATGGAAGAGCACGTCTTGGTGACGGTCGAGACTCCCATGAAGGGATAAACTGCAAGATAAAAGCAAGAAAGAAGGAACAATTAGGAACTGGAGTAATGGAGGAGAACTCACCCTGCCCCTGGTGAAACATTAGCTACCTTCACCACCAAAGTCTTAGCTCCAGTTCAAACATTATTGGAGTAATTCCTACCAGGAACATAGGAAAAAGTTCCTGCTGAGTGCCTGCAAGCTCAACAGCACCTTATATCCTCTGTGTCCTGTCTGGATCAGCTTTACCCTGCAGAAGGTCAATTAGGCACTTTTTCTGCCTCTGCTTTGACTCTACTCACTATCTCCTGCCTCTCCCATCTGCGATCAGAACCTTTTCAGCAGGACCATGCAAAACAGAGCACCGTCATCTTTGCAGTACATTTCTTTATTTGGACAGCTTATGACCCGTAGGACTGGCAATGCCTTCCTGAGAGCTCAGAGAACTCAAGGGCATTTCTATATTGCCTCCAGATGACCAGAAGTTGGTATTCCCACCTTGCTGAGCTTGGCTCATCTCTGCTGGCCTCTCTACTCCACCCAGCTTTCATAAACAGTTCTCGAGTCAGGAGACCACTGTTTAACACACACCCATCATGCAAGTCATGCGAGAGGTCTGGAGAGCCAGAACTCTTTAGCTCCATGCCTCAAGCTCAAATCAACATGTTTTTTTTCTAACCACGCTCAAAAGTGAGCATTGAGTATGAGCTTACAATCATCATGTATTCACTCACATGAGGACTGCTTTGCACAACAACAGGAGACTTCTCTCTGTCCTGCAGGAGCTACTATCCAGGCTTATATATTTAAGTGAGGAAAGGTACTGCTCCCCACACCAGCATTCCTCACTGTAGAAACACTGACTTATGTTAAAAATATGGATAAAGAAGTAATTGCGCTCACCTTCCTCCAGGGAATACATAGTAGTCTTGCACATGGTTTCGTTCTTTGTACAGTTCTGGATCGTCAAGCACTTGTCAACAGCAGTAGGTTCATGACAAGTGTAACATTGCAAGGTTTGGGCTGCAAGGAGGAAAAAAAACATGAGGCCGGGCTCTGTGTGGACCACTAGATTCTGTCCATGTCCCTCCAGGTACCTCTGGGGAAGGTATCTCTCCAAAATACTCATACTGAGAACAGGAATGAAATAGTAAAAGATATTTCTACCAATGAGAATGAGAAACCCAGTAGTCTGGTGGTCAAAGCACAGCTTCAGATGTGGGTTCAGACCCTCTGTGGCAAATCAAACAAGACAGAGCCACACGTGGAAGACCCCACAATACAGGAAAGTCCTATCAATACCAGGCTGCTGAATGTTTGGGCCAGAAACATGGTCCTTCTGCTCTTGCTTTGTTATTGGGAGTTTAGCAGGTTGACTTTTTTGCAGATAGGCCTTAAGAAGTCCACAAGAGAGTGTAAGGGTAATTATACTCAATTTTTGAATCTGCACTGTAGAACATGCAGTAAATCGTAGAATCATCAAATCATATTATCATTTAGGTTAGAAAAGGCCTTCAAGAGGAGGAGGTCTTGCAGGAGACACTGAGGCAGCTTGGGCAATGCCAGAGCACCAGCAGCCACCTCTACACCTATAAAAAGCAGCTCAAGGGAGCACTGTGACCAGCATGGGCAAACAGGGCACGGCACATCAGCCAGGGCGTGCAGGGAGGGGCATTCCACTTGACAAGTGGGACACTTGAAGTACACGTAGCCTTGTTCTGTGACAGATCAAGGGCACCTGACCCTCAAGGCAGAATGGTGGGAACTCCTCTGACAGCAAAGGTAGCAGCTCTGGCTGGTGGTTCTGCACCATCTATGCCAGTGGTGGCCAACGCCTCCACCCAGCTCCTGAGCTCCAGGAGGTGGTGAGAAGGCTGCATAACATCCAGGAGGCTGAGAAGGAGTCAGATGGCTGGTTCCAAGTACAGTCTGAAGTGGACCCACAGCCCATGGCCAAACACACAAAAACTCCCCCACCGGCACACACAGAAGGGAGGGTGGGCAATAATGCAGAAGAATGGAAGCTTGCAACAGCAAGGACCAGAAGAAGGAAGAGACTTCCCCCAAAGCCTGAGGTGCCCTCGCAGAACCGCTTCACCACTCTGCAGACTGAAGAGGAAAGACCCATCACATCAGGAGGGACACTGGAGTGGAGTAAGGCAGCCCAGTCTGCTCCCTGTATAACAACCAGTGCAACTAAGAAAAGGCAACAGGTGATAGCAGCAAGTGACTGTCTTCTGAAGATACAGAGGGACCATCTGCTGACCTGACGCACTCTCTAGAGAGGTGTGCTGCTTACCAGGGGTTGGATCAAGGATGTCACCGAGAGACTACCAAGTCTCTCACTGACTATTATCCACTGCTGTTGTTTGACATAGACAACAGTGATACAACCAGGAGCAGTCTGAGGAGCATCAAGAAGGATGACAGAGCCCTGGCAGCAGCGGTAAGGGACTCTGGAGCACAGGTAGTTTTTCATCAATACTTCCAATGGAAGGGAAGGGGTTTGAAAAGGCCAGCTGAATCTGGCAAGTCAACATATGGTTACAGGACTGGTGCCACTGCCAGGGGTTCAGCTACATAGACCATGGGACTCACTTTGAGTAACATGGTCTACTGGGGGCTGATGGTGTCCATCTCAGAGAAGGGAAAGAGCATGTTCAGTCATAGGCTTGCCAAAGGTGAAGAGGGCTTTAAACTAAAGTTTCTGAGGGAGGGAAACCTAAATTCATCCTGCCAGTTTGATGGAAACTCTGCTCAGGCACATGGAAAATAAGGAGGTGATTGGTGACAGCCAACATACATAGCTCTACTAAGGGCAAATCATGCCTGATAAATTTGGTGGCCTTCTACAATGGGGTTACAGTGTTGGTGGATAATGGAAGTGCGACTCACATCATCTACCTGGAGTTGTGCAAAGCATTTGACGCTGTCCCACGTAACATCCTTGTCTCTAAATTGGAGAGACATGGATTTGACATATGGACCACTTGGTGGATAAGGAATTGGCTGGATGGTCGCACTCAAAGTGTCACGGTCAACAGCTCAATGTCCATGTGGAGACCAGTGATGACTGGTGTTTCTCAGGGCTCAGTATTGGCATTGGCGCTGTCTGACACCTTTGTCTGCGACATGGACAGTGGGATCGAGTGCACCCTCAGCAAGTTTGCCAATGACACCAAGCTGTGTGGTTCAGTCAACACACTGGAGGGAAGGGATGCCATCCAGAGGGACCTTGACGGGCTTGAGAGGTGGGCCTGTGCAAAAAGTATGAAGTTCAACAAGGCCAAGTGCAAGGTCCTGCACGTGTGTCAGGGCAATCCCAAACACAACTGTGGGCTGGGCAGACTGAGAGCAGCCCTGCGGAGAAGGACTTGAGGGTGTTTGTTGATGAGAAGCTCAACATGAGCTGGCAACATGCTCTTGCAGCCCAGAAAGCCCACCGTGTCCTATGGTGCATCGAAAGCAGTGTGACCAGCAAGCTGAGGGAGGGGATTGTCCCCTTCTACTTTGGTCTCATGAGACCCCACCCGTAGTACTGTGTCCAGCTCTGGAGGGCCCAGCACTTAGCCTTGTTGAACCTCATACAGCTGTTCTCAGCTCATCAATCCCAACTCTAACAAAAAGTATGAGGGTGATTAAAAAAAAAAAAAAATGAGGAGTGAATTTATTAAAATATCAAGGAGAAGCTTCTTGACCCACCTGCTTCTTCCTTGTCACTTGGGGGTAATTGGGTTGCCTAAGACAGGACTGACTATTCTGTGCAGTGGCTGGATGCCAGCAGACAGTATTTCCAAAATGCGACATCTCGGTGCTTGAATTCTTTGAAGATCTTGCCCTGGGTGCCAGGAGACAGCTAAGACATGCAGGGACCCAGGAGAAGTCCAATACTTTAATTGTGCAATTTGCAAGATGTTTTTATTTTAATCATTACCAAAAGTAGTAAATAGGCCTTGCTTCACATGTTTGTGCCAAGTATCTTACTATTCTGCTTGCCAGACAACCACATCCCCAAGTTCCTTTAATCTGTGTTATTCCCACAGGACAGTAAACACACTTGTAGCTGGTTTACCCCAACTCTGTTCTTAATCTATATGTGCTTGTCTCCTTTCTTTTGCACTAACAAAGCATCAGAAAGAGATCACAGACTCACAGACTCAGAGAATGGCAGAGGTTGGAAGGGATTTCTGGAGGTCATCTGGTCCAATCCCCATTTCTTTGCATTTCCCTTTGTTGAACTGCATGAGGTTCCTGTCAGCCCATTTCTCCTGCCTGGCAAGGTCTCTCTGGACGGAACCATGACCTTCTGGCATATCAGCCCAGTTTTGTCATTTACAAACTTGCTGAGGGTACACTCTGCTCCATCATCCAGATCCTTTATGACGATGTTAAGCAGGACTGGACCCAGTATTGACCTCTGGGGTACACCTCAAGTTATTGGCCTTCAAGTAGACTTTCTTCCACTGATCACCACTCTCTGGGCCTGGCCATTCAGCCAGTTTTCAACCCACCTCACTGCCTGCTCATCCAGTCCATACATCACCAGCTTGTCTCTGAGGATCTTATGGGAGACAGAGTCAAAGGCCTTCCTGAAATCTAGGTAGACAATATCCACTGCTCTCCCCTCATCTACCAGGCCAGTCATTTCATCATAAAAGTTCATCAAGGTGGTCAGGCATGACTTCCCCTTGGTGAAGGATCTGATATACACAAGAGTCAGACTTTGAATGTGAGTTGGAACAGGGAGAATTTAATCTCATGCTGTCAGCTCTTTCCAAAGACTGGGACCTCTTGGGTAGGAGAGTGTCCCAGAGAGAAGGAGCTGCCTCCATCAAATTTACCAAGTCATGAGAACAAATTCAGCACAACCCTTCCCCTGTACTGAGACTCTGGTTTCGTGAGAAGAATGTATAAAAAGTTATTTTAAAAACATGACTGTGGCCACAAAAATAGTCTGCATGAGGACATGTACTGCTCTAGACAGAGACCGTAGAAACAGACTTTGGTACTCAAGTCCCCAAATCCAGTCCAAGGCAGATCACCCTGCTTCATCACCCATCAGTTCCTAGATGCTCTTCAACACCTCCTTGTTAGCTGCAAAGGCCCTTGCAAGACTGCAGCTGCCAAGTAGCTCCTAGACATGCAGAATAACCACAACCCAAGCCCTTCAGTGCTTCAAATCTTTTTTAGATGGAGAGGTTTTAGAGAGAGACACTGAAGAGCCCAGATTGTTGTGATGCAGTATTTCCAGACGACTCCAAGCTAAAGATACCAAGACAGAATAGTGTGTGGTAGGTCCAAGGAAGCCATTTTTGGACAAGCTTTCCAGGGCTCTTTGCTCTCTGCAGGTCTTTCTGAGGAACCCAATGCTTGATCTAGGCCCTCTTTTCCACACTCCAGCCAGACACCTGAATGTGTGTGCTTTACAGTCACAGCAATGCAATTTGGTACCTTCACAGACCAGCAGCCCCATCTATTTGACAGTCCCAGTGAAATCCCTTTAAACTGCATCAAAGAAGAAAAACAATTTGGCTTATCTCAGCACACCTAAAATGGGGTGTCATAACAGAAGGCTTAGGCAAGCAAGCCACCTTATGAAAATAGATAATGCAACTTCACCCTAACTAGTAAGCCAGAAAAATCCCTTTTATAAACAGACCCAGCACTTATCCTGCTTTTATTCAAAGCTCACGTTAGTATTCTGTTTTGCTCATTGTAAGAAGATGTTTTGTTTGTGTCAATTCTATGTCTGACAGCTGTCAAATTCATCTTTATGGACTAAACTTTGTCATTAGTCTCAGATTTCATGTTACTCATCACTGGACAAGTCAAAGCCACAGGATTTGTGTTCCTCTTTGAGAGAGAAGGAAAAAAAAAAAAAAGATAAGCACAAAGGGACATCAAATTAAGAGAGCATTGTCCCCAACATGTACAAACTCTGTATTTTCATCAACCTTACTCAGACTAACAGGTTTAAACACAGCAGCTATACCTATGGAATTATAGAATCACAGAATTGTTTCAGTTGGAAGGGATCTTAAAGACCATCTAGTTCCAACCTCATTGCCATGGGCAGGGACACCCTCCACTAGATCAGGTTGCTCAAAGCCCCATCCAGCCTGGCTTTGAATACTTCCAGGAATGAGGGCATGAGGTTTGGTTTGGGGTAGGTGTTTTTGGTTTGGTTTTTTGTTTTGTTTTTTTTGTTGTTGTTGTTGTTGTTGTTTGGTTTGGTTTTGGTTTTTTTGTTTGGGGTTTGTTTGTTTGTTTGTTTTGGGGTTTGTTTGTTTGTTTGTTTTTGTTTTTGAGATGGAAAAGAAGTGTTTAAGACAATAAAAAAAACAAAAGCTGGAATGAAACAATTTTAATTTTGCAAATGAGGGAGCTCTTCAGCAGCAATAGTCAGCTGACATCTTACAGAACAGGGAAGAAACACAATGACTTGTAAACTTAAAGACCTGCAGCCTAAAAGCCCTATTTTAAGCAAGTTTTGGAATATCTATCTGGCCTATTTGTGAAGTGTAGATATTTGTGAAGATTTGTGGAGTACCGCATCCAGCTCTAGCGTCCCCAGGGCAAGAAGGACATGGAGCTGCTGGAGCGAGTCCAGAGGAGGCCATGGAGATGATCCAAGGGCTGGAGCACCTCTGCTATGGAGACAGGCTGAGAGAGTTGGGGTGGTTCAGCCTGGAGAAGAGAAGGCTCCAGGGAGACCTTAGAGCACCTTCCAGTACCTGAGGGTGCCTACAGAAAAGATGGGGAGGGACTGTTTATCAGGGAGTGTAGTGATAGGATAAGGGGTAATGGGCTTAAACTGAAGGAGGGTAGATTTAGATTAGATGTTAGGAAGAAATTACTTACTGTGAGGGTGGTGAGACACTGGACCAAGTTGCCCAGAGAAGTTGTGGATGTGTCATCCCTGATGATGTTCAAGGCCAGATTCGACGGGGCTTTGGGCAACCTGGGCTAGTGGAGGGTGTCCCTGCCCATGGCAGGGGAGTTGGAACTAGATGGTTTTTAAGGTCCCTTCAAATCCAAACCATTCTATGACTCTATGATTCTTTAACAGAACTGTAGGTATCTCTTTTGGTTTTAAGAGCTTATGAAATTACACAGAGAGAAAGAGACATGCAGTGGCTCAAAAATAAAATCAAACTACAAAAAGGAACAGATACATATTAGAAGTCTTCTTTAAAATACAAGATAAGCATACAATGCTAAAATATTTCAATGTAGTTATAGGACATTCTTTTTTGAGAGCTGAAAGCAAAAGAAGAAATAAAAAAGCAGATAAGCTTGGAATATCTTAGAAGAGATTTTACTAGCTTCACTTGGATGTTGGCAGACCTTCCATCCTTCAAGCTTGACTGCCTTTCTAGGAAATGCCAAAATTAAACAGATTCCCATAAGAAAATTGAAGGAACTGCAGGCACATCATGGTTTTATTCCAGCTTTGCAGAGGAGAAAGTGTATAGAAGAAAATCCTGCGTGCCAAATCCACTCTGAAGTTTCCAAAATTTGCCAATGTTTGCTCACCAAATCAAAGCATCCATCCTGACTATACCCATCCGAATGGGACAGGAAAGTGGGGAAGGACCAGAAGGGAGAAATGTGGCAGCACTGGGTCACAGCAGTGTCTTCTGCTCCTCGGCTGCCCAACTCTTAACAAAGTCTCATTAAGCAGGATGCAAAATTTGGCTGGTGAGTGGATCCTAACCCAAACTGGTATCCCACCCATTGCTTTCCTGCTCCATTCTGCCTTTCAGATTCCTGCCTATCCCTTAAGGAGATCTTACCATAGAGTCCCCTTCTCTCCAAGCCATCTTCTATTAATTAATGATGTTCCTTTCTGAACTGCCATCTCTCCACTGACAAGCAGACACGAATCCCCAGAACGAACAGAGTATAATGATGAAAGGAAATATCTCCTGCTCTGGAGACCAGCGATGACTGATATTTACTGTAGCAGCTGTGGTGAGCACATGAAGCTCCCATTGATCTTGACACAACACAAGCACCCCAAGTCTTTGAACTACTAGTGACCAGAGCCAGGACACATGTCTTAGAGATAACAGGACAGTCAGTGCATTACACACAAGAGAGGACTACTGTTCCAGCTCTGGGTCTGCCTCGCCAAACAGTAGCTGTTTTCTCCCCAAAAATCCTCCAAAACTCCCTTCTTTCTCCACCCACTTGCCCCTCTCTTGCTGACTCTGCTGTGCAGACCCAAAGATGGAGAAAGGAAAACACCCTTACATAAGAAGGAAATAAATACAAAGGAAAAAATCCTAACACAGCTCAACATCCCTGTCAGGCACAGACAAAATCAGACCCTACACTGCCTGGATCTGGAGGAGTAGTGCAGAGCATGCAAATATCCCAATTAAAAATCACAGCTCCTGTGCTTACCCTGCATTGGACTTACCTTGGCCACCCAGGCTAACACGGACTCTGAGCTTGGGATCGTCAGTATATAATAAGTTTCTGTGCAACTTATGCTGGTGGCAGCACAAGGGATGGGGAGTCTATGCCAGGGTGTCCTTTCCACTATGCAGTCACCTTCCACCATTAGAGGTTATGGCATCAACACTCATGCAGGACTGCCCATGATGAGGGGATTCCCTACTTCCTAGGGAATTGAAACACTGAATCCCACTGATGGAAACAGAGGGGTAAGGTTTGCATGGCATCTCTGTACAGACTGGACTCATGGGGCTTGTTCCCTACTTCCACATCCCATATGGGTCGTCCCCCCAATATCAGGCTGCTGTTGGCTGCCCGCCTTGACTGTGTGCTTCAAGCCTACCCCCTCCAGTGAGGTGGTCTGCCAAAATTGCATTTGACTTCATGCAAACCACAGCGTGTTACTAAAAAGAGCTGGAAAAATCAGCCCTGCAGTACCTGGGCCACCAGCTTTGTGTCCCAGCCCATCTTTCCCACTTTTAATGGCTGAAGTCTAATAAACCACACATGCAACATATAATTAGAGAGATCCGCTACACATGCTGCATTAAACCGGCTAGCTGGCTTCAGGGTCAGCTATCATAATAGGAAAAGAAAGTCTTACCAAAAGGATGAGAGTGAGATTGAGCAAGAACACATAAAAAGTGAGAGCTGGAATTTGCATTAAAGAAATGACATGATATAATCACACTTCATCTTGTAACACTTCCTAAAGAGCCTAACCTAACAATTCCTATGAGACCATGATGGTCCTGAACATCTGACAGGCTGGAAATATTCCAAAGACAGATATTTTGCTGAAAACTGCTCAAAGTGGGAAACATGGACTTCAGAGGGAACAGGACGCACCCCATCCCATCATGCTGCATCTCCTGCAGGAGTTTGGATAAATCAGAGCAGAAACTTACCAAATCCCATACAAGCAGCAGCAACCAACAGAAGAGGAAGAAACACCTTCATCTTGCATGGACCCTAGTCACCCTGTCACTGGGCTGCCACCACTCTTCACCACTGGCTTTAACGGAACACGTCCTGGTGGTTTGCCATGTACTGATTCTGACCCAAGATCCAATTCTACTGGAAAAACGAGTCTGAGCTATAAATCTATTGAATGAGCTACAAAGCAAGCCCCACCTCCTGCCATACCGTCATCTCTTTTCATGTTCCTTGGAGAAGAAAATAAGGGTTTGCATGGTGGACAATAGCTGAGATAGTTTAAGCTGAGTGCTTTGTGTATAGTCATGATGTGTAATGCCAGGAGTATTAAATAATCCCGGTGTCTATGCCTTGCCTTGCAGCTTGTTGATATTTCTTCTTTTTTTGTGTGTGGTGGTTAGAGAGACCTGAATGGTTTCCACGAATCCTGGGAAAAAAGTGTTTGTAGCTGCAAACAGCAAGGCATTGAACCTCCTGTACTTTTCTCCTCTGTGTTTTTATTCTCAGCAGGGACCAGAGTTTATCACCAGGAGGAGAAGTGGAAAGCTAACTTGCAATCCCTTACTCACTGAAACAGCACGGTTGGGATTTTGGTACTGCAATACTTCTCCCCAAGGTGTGAGCAGGGTTTGAGGAGGCTGTGGGTGGGAGCACGCTGTCTCCCTCTCTCCTCTGCCTGTCCTCTATGGAGAGACGTGGTGGACGCACTGGGAAGACAACAGGACCAAGTCATGGAAGTTTGGGCCAAGGCAGTTTCTCAGGCTCGCTATCCCAAGCCATTCAGGGAGGATGGTGCATGGAGAAGCCCCCTCTGCGCTGAGCCAAGTGTG
The DNA here is from genome assembly GCA_013400195.1 of Aramus guarauna. Lineage (NCBI taxonomy): Eukaryota > Metazoa > Chordata > Aves > Gruiformes > Aramidae > Aramus > Aramus guarauna. The sequence goes on from VXBL01005558.1 coordinate 1,571,423, forward strand.
GTGGCAAGCCCATGACTTCTTTGCTTGCCAAACACCTTGGCTTTCCCATCCCCAAACCCTGCTGCCCCAGGCATCTGCCTGCTTTTCCTGTGCCTCAGGCCAGCCCCAGGCTAGTAAATCCTCCTACAGTGTGTGATGGGCAAGTTTGATTGTGGAATTGCAAAAAATGGTAAAGAAACTTTCTGTGGATATGCCACGTGGCCCCCAATACAAATTTTTAATGAGGAAAGAAATGAGAGAAAGTTGAAACAAAGATGTTCTTGGAGATATTTCCATCGTCATTTTTATCTATCACACCATTGGAGGAATCTGAACTGTTAAAAGTAAACGGTCTTCTCTTATTCACAGATAAACAACCCAGTCCTCATCTTTCCAAACCAAAAGCTCCAGTAGTGGTCTCATCATTCTAGCAAGCCCTGTCTCACCTACAAACACTTCTGGGTGATCTACACTCTCAGAAATTCGGACCCATTGTTTTCACATGGCCTCCATAATACAGTAATTATGTTGATTATGAAAGTTTAGCAGTTATTTCCAGCCCAAAGTTATCTAGGGAAAGGCAGTTTGTTATATTCTTGATTTGGCAGTCCTTGTGTTCAGCAGAGAATTTTCTAATCCTATTAACAAAGGGCAAATATGCTCATCATGTTTGCTTCGTTCTTAGGAAAAAAAAAAAACACAAGTGAACATGGAAAGGGGTGTGGTTTCTGGTTTCTGGTATTAGGTGGCTTCAAACAATGTGTGCTAGATGATTGGTTTCATATGCGCATCTGAAATGTGATCTCCATTACATTATAAGTTTTTGGATGGAAGAATATATGCCAACACCCTGCTTAAATCCTGTGCATTCCTTCAGTTTAGAGGCTTGTTTGAGGGGGCGGGGGTGACAACATACCTTACTTGTTTGTAGTGTCAGTTGATTTTATCTGAGTCTTTAAGCCTCACCTGAAATGTTTCCTCTTTTATGCACACCCTATGCAATTGCCTTGCAGTGCTGGCAAGTCACCAGAGAAATAACAAGCATCAATAGGAACATCCAAACAGTGGGGTTTTTTAACTCCTTTTATTCTTTTGTGGGTAATCATAGCCTATTGTGTTGGGGGCTTTCCATCAACTGCAGAGGGAAAAAAAAAAAGACACAAGCAGACAAATCTGCCTCAACATCCCACAGGATGGATTTGGAAGAAAAAAAAAAGAAATTTTCTAGTGTATGTGTTCAAAGGCAAGCTAGTTCGAGAACTCCTAGCGTTTCAGAGGAGTTTCTAATCTTAAGTAAAAGGAAAATTTCAGAATCAAATGTTTACTTCCAGCCTGAGAAACCTGTGCCAAACCCCTTTCCCATCCTACCTGGCCAGCTGAGACAGTCTGTGGGTGGAGGCATCTTCATCTGATGTGAGCAGTTCTGCAACAGTTCATAGATTCACAGATTGGAAGGGGCTGGAAGGGACCTCTGGAGATCATCTAGTCCAATACCTCTGCTAGAGGAGGATCACCCAGAGCAGGTTGCACAGGATCACGTCCAGGTGGGTTTTGAATCTCTCCAGAGAAGGAGACTCCACAACCTCTCTGGGCAGCCTGTNAGCATCAATAGGAACATCCAAACAGTGGGGTTTTTTAACTCCTTTTATTCTTTTGTGGGTAATCATAGCCTATTGTGTTGGGGGCTTTCCATCAACTGCAGAGGGAAAAAAAAAAAAGACACAAGCAGATAAATCTGCCTCAACATCCCACAGGATGGATTTGGAAGAAAAAAAAAGAAATTTTCTAGTGTATGTGTTCAAAGGCAAGCTAGTTCGAGAACTCCTAGCGTTTCAGAGGAGTTTCTAATCTTAAGTAAAAGGAAAATTTCAGAATCAAATGTTTACTTCCAGCCTGAGAAACCTGTGCCAAACCCCTTTCCCATCCTACCTGGCCAGCTGAGACAGTCTGTGGGTGGAGGCATCTTCATCTGATGTGAGCAGTTCTGCAACAGTTCATAGATTCACAGATTGGAAGGGGCTGGAAGGGACCTCTGGAGATCATCTAGTCCAACCCCCCTGCTAGAGGAGGATCACCCAGAGCAGGTTGCACAGGATCACGTCCAGGTGGGTTTTGAATCTCTCCAGAGAAGGAGACTCCACAACCTCTCTGGGCAGCCTGTCCCAGTGCTCGGTCACCCTCAGAGAGAAGTTGGTTTTCCTCATATTGAGATGGAACTTCCTGTGTTCCAGTTTGTGCCCATTGCCCCTTCTCCTGTCACTGGGCACCAGTGAGAAGAGTCTGGCCTCTTCCTCTAGACATCCACCCTTTAGGTATTTATAAGCATTGATAAGATCCCCTCTCAGTCTTCTCCAGGCTAAATGGACCCAGCTCTCTCAGCCTTCCCTCATACGAGAGATGCTCCAGTCCCCTCATCATCCTCATAGCCCTCCGCTGGACTCTCTTCAGTAGTTCCCTGTCTGTCTTGAACTGGGGAGCCCAGCACTGGACACAGAACTCCAGATGTGGCCTCACCAGGGCAGAGTAGAGGGGGAGGAGAACCTCCCTCGACCTGCTGGCCACACCTTTCTCAATGCACCCCAGGACACCATCAGCCCTCTTGGTCACGAGGGCACATTACTGGCTCATGGAGAGCTTGTTGTCCACCAGGACTCCCAGGACCTTCTCCACAGCACTGCTTCTCAGCAGGTCAACCCCTAACCTCTACTGGTGCCTGTGGGACCCATTGCATCCATGCTGGAAATAGTCTCCATATCCTGTAACCTCCCAACAGACTTGCTCTCACTGCTTAACTACCAGGCTCAGGAGATCCCGCTGGGAAGTCCTACGCTATGCCCATCCACCTCCAGAGCAGAGTTTCAGGGACTGTGGGCTGCATGTGTGCTTAGAGAAGTGCAGGCACTGGTTTCGATTGAGAGCCTTCTTGACTTGGTCATTTTAAACTCTCCATTTTCTTGATTCTAATCATCTCTTTATATATCTCCTAGGAATCCCACAGATTTCCAGAACAGGCAGATGTAGAAGTAAAAGCTATGATTTAATTCAAAGGTAGACATGGAAGGATGCTGACATGACAGTATCATACACTAGTGCTAATCCTTTGCTGCATACCTAGAAGTAGATTAAACCCAAAACCACTGTTGTAAATATTATTATCTCAAAATCAGATGTAAGTAAGCTGAGATGCAGAGAGGTTAATTAGGCTCATGGAGGAAGGTACTAGCAACTTCAGAAATAGAGCCAGCATTGTATTCCACATGGTTTAACCACTAGTTAATGCTACTTTTTCATCAGTGCTCTTTGTGCAACCCTGATAGGACGTACATGAATTACTAGAAGCAACAGGAGTGAGTGCTGGCCTGAAAGCCACAAACTTAGAGGTTTATTCTAAGCTTTGTCAATGATTTGCTAGCTGACCTTGTCAAATTAACCTCAGTTTCCCCATTCTAGATATTAAGTTGGTGCATGTTGTACCATAACATGGGTTGATCATAACTACAATATAAGCTGTGTATTAGAAAAGCTAAAGAGCTTTTCAAGCAATTCAATTTTCTCCTAGTAGCTTCAAAATAGTGCCAACGATGAAAGCCACCTAAGGAAGCCAGCAGCAAGGATGGGTTAGTCTAAGCTGTAAACATGCTGGTGTGCAGAATGCCAGGGATTAAATTACCATGAACTTCACCTCTGAAGCATCATGTCCCCCATCTATATCTCATAGAAAACACAATTCTCCAGAGATGAGACCCACTTCCTCTCTGGAGAGAGGAATTAAACGGATATCTTTGCCCTCCTCCACTTCCTCCATTGATTAGTAATGTCTTTAAAAATTAAAGAGAAACCTGGAAAAGCAAAGTTAAAAATAAACAGTCCCAAGCCTGAATCTGGCCTATCCCTATGAATAATGCATCAGGAATCCAACCCTGCAGCTCTCTTGGAGCCATTTCCACTCAGGTATCACTCATTAGCTCATTAGTCACAGCAGCCTTGTTCCTACTAATTGATTTTACTACAATTCCCTACTATGTATGGCCAAGATCCAACACGTCTCTGTCTGGCTTTAAAACCATTATATTGGCACAGCTTTGCAAGACACTTCAGCCCTTTCTCAAGCCTACTGAGCACGTAGAGGTTGGGTAATTCCCAGAAGTGAGTTGTTGGAAGGTGTCCTTGGGGAAAGGCCATGTGTCCACTCCATTTGAAAAGCTCAAAGCACCCTGCTGAGCAGAGAGTTGTGACTTTCACACCTGGTAGTAGGTCAGTCTGCCATAGATTGGAGCTGCAGATGGGTACTGGACTGGGACATGAGGGATGCTGGTTAGTACAGGACTTGGGACACATGGGTCAGACCACATCACAAGTATGAAGGGTTTTATTAACTCTGCTGCTCCTCCCAAATCCCCACCGGACCTCACTATAGCTATCCTCTCTGCCCCAGCTGTGCGTTGTGTGCTGTGCCTGAGAATTAGTGATGCTTTGTGTATTCACTTGGACAGGAAGGTAGAGAACAAGATGATGTATTTCTATAAGGAGCCCTGTTCCCTGTATGTAATGTTTCACCTGCCTTTTTTTTTTTCAACCTGTTTTTTGTTTTCTTTTTTCCCTGCCTTTGAATTCAATGAAGGTACTTCTTATCTCTAAGTTGTTCTTTAGACTACCTTCTGTGTAGCACTTAACTCTTTCTGGGCAGGACCTTAATATTTATCATCGGCCTGGCCAGTAGCTGGCATATGAATACAGTGATCCCATGAGGGAATCTTACAGGAGGTAATAACTACTAACATGTGTTCTCCTCTGTTTATAATGTGCATAGAAAGGATTGATCATATATTTAAAACTAGTGGGAATTTGTCTTCCTTCCCTATCAAATTTTTCATTTCCTTTTCTTCTTATTGCTTCCAAGCTGGTATCTTTTCCCTTCCCATCAACCCTGACTTGACTGAGGCAGGAATCACTTGTTTTGTGATTATTTGCTCCATCCAGCTTTCCAAGGCATTGTTAATGATGCAGGAACATAAATCACTTGCTCAGCTTAGCTGTCACCTGCTTTAATTATCTCCTACGTTCCTTCAAGACTTAATCCAATGAACAAGAGATACTTTCCTATCTGAGTCACTTCTCATTGACCCAGAAGGGAAGAACAAGGACAACACATGTAAAACAGTAAATGACCTGACTGAAAGGAAGCAGCTTTGCCTCCAGGCGCTTTTCATCTCCCTCTAATACTGCAGCACTTGGCATTGAAGCTGGAAATATCCACGTCTTTGGCTGAGGACTGGTAGAAGCATGTTCTCAGATTCAGTCTGCCTAAACCAGTAGAAAACCTAAGTGTCTTGAAGATATCTCCACTGCCCAGGTGATAGACTCAGCCTGATTCCCACCAGCTGCAAGAAACATCCAAGGTTTGGCTTCTAGATGCTTGAAGATTTCAGGAAGCTGCTTCTGACTCCAAAGCTTCTAGCTCCCAGAGCATTTCTCCCTGGTAAAGGTGAGGGAAGCAGCCCTGCAGTGATGTTTCCCAGCCAGGTGAGCAGTTCAGCCTGTCTGATGGTCCTGGCAAATGTGAAAAGGAAGGTTCATGGGAGACAAGACCATTTCATGGGCACTTGTCACAAAGTAGAGGAGAGAAAACATCCCCAGCTGCACCAGCAGCAGAATTCACACAAATCACAAAATGGTTGAACCTGGCACAGACCTCTGGAGATTGTCTAGACCAACCCTTCTGCTCAAAGTAGAGTTACTACAGCAGGTTTCCCAGGGTTGTGTTCAGTTGGGTTTGGATTTCATCAAAGATGGAAACTCTGTGACGTCTCTGGGTGGGTTTTCCCAGTAAAGAAAGATTTTTCACATGTTTAAATGGCATTTCCCGTGTTTCAGTTTGGGTCCACTGCCTCTTGTCCTGGCACTGAGCACCACTGAAAAGACCCTGGCTCCATCCTCTTTGCACCCTCACTTCAGGTGTTTATAGACATGGATAAGATCGCCCCCGAGCCTTCTGTTTTCCAGACTGAAAAGTCCTCAATCTCTCAGCCTCTCCTCATAGATGCTCCAGTCCCTTCATCATCTTTGTGGCCATTCGCTGTACTCTCTTCAGTATGTTCATGTCTCTCTTGTACTTGGGAGCCCAGAACCGGACACGGGACTTCACATGGGGCCTCACCTCGCTTGATCTGCTGGCAATGCCCTGCCTAAAGCATCCCAGGAGGCTAGTGGCCTTCTTTGCCACCAAGGAACATGGTTGATTCATGTGTAACTTGGTGTCCACCATGACCCTCAGTTCCTTCTCTGCAAAGCTGCTTTCTATCCTAATGAGTTCACAGTCACGCCTGGGGTTATTCCTCCCCAGCTCTAAGACTTTGCATTTCTATCTGCTGAACTTCCTGAGGTTCCTTCATTTTTCCAACCTGTTCAAGTCCCTCCAAATGGCAGCACACCCATCTGGTGTATCAGCCACTCCTCCTAGTTTTGTTCCATGTGCAATCTTGCTGAGGGTAAGCTCTGCCACATCATCAAGGTCATTAATGAGGATGATGAACAGTATTGACCCCAACATTAAGTCCTGCAGTACCCCACTAGTGTCTTGCCTCCAGCTGGACTTTGGGCCACTGATTACAAGCCTCTGGGCCCAGTTGCTCCACCAGTTTTCAGTCCACCTCACTGTCCACTTATATAACCTGTACTTTGTCAGTTTGTCTATGAGGATGGTGTGGGAGACAGTGCTGAAAGCCTTAATAAGGTAGAGATAAACAACATCCTCTTCTCTCACATCATCCACCAAGCCAGTCACCTCATTGTTGAAGGCTATCAGGCCATTGAGGCATAATTTCCCCTTTGTGAACCCATGATGACTCCTGCTTTTTGAATCCTGCTTTTTGTCTTGTTTCCCTCTCTCAGGATCTTGAACTTCACCACCTCATGGTCACTGCAGCCAAGGCTGCCCCCAACCTTCACATCTCCAACAAGTTTTTCCTTATTTGCAACTATGAGGTCCACCAGAGCACCTCTCCTTGTTGACTCCTCAGTCACCTGTGTCAGGAAGTTGTCACCAGTGCACTCCAGAAACCTCGTAGACTGCCAGTGCCCTGCTGTGTTGTTCCTCCAGCAGATACTGGGGTGGTGAATAGCCCACCATGAGGATGAGACCTTGCAAATGGGAGGCTTGTTCCAGTTGTCTGAAGAAGGTGTCATCTACTTCTTCCTGATAATGTGTTCTATATCAGGACATCCACAACATCAACTATGCTGATCTGCCCGGTCATCCTGACCCATTACCTCTCAGTTGACTCATCATAGAATCACAGAATCTTTAAGGTTGGAAACGTCCTCTAGGATCATCAAGTCCAACTGTCAACCCAACACCACCATGTCTACTAGATCATGTCCTGAAGTGCCATGTCTACACACTTTTTGAACACCATCAGGGATAGTCATCCATCCCTAGACAGAGATCCATGTACTTCAGCTGCTCTTGCACATAAAAAACAAGAGCAGCTCACCCTTCTCACCTTCCTGGGCTGCCCTTCCTGAACACCTTGTATCCAGCCATGGTAGCACTTAATTGTGTGAGCTATCCCACCATGTCTCTGTGATCGCAAGCTTTCCTGAGGTTTGGCCAGGGACTTGACCACAGGCAATATGAGGAGTTAAGAGAGAGCTGGTTTTGTTCAGCATGGAAAACAGGCTGAGAAGGGAGGTCTCAGGAGGTCTAACAGTTTCTGACGTAAAAAAGGGTCAAAGAAAACGCTGAGGTGGACTCTCCTTGAGGATTCTCATTGACCACAAGTTGCAGGAAAGGAAATTCTAATCAGATATAATGAAAAATATTTTGCCCTGTGAGTGTTCAAAAACTGGAACAGGAGACCAGAAAGGCTGTAGTACCTCCATGCTTAGGATGTAGTGAAAAGCATGCTGAGCTAACACACTTCTTCCTCATCTCCAGGCTCCAGAAGAACTTTTTTCTGCATCATGTCCCTTACTAGAAGGGGTTTGTGGTCCTTACACATCAACACACCCATCCCAGGACATCCTACTGAGACTGCACTGGTAGATCTAGGGCTTGCCACTGCCACCTTCCGACAAGAGAGGAAAATGCAAATGCCTGGTCCCAGCCCATTTCCAAAGGAAGAGAGGGTGGAATTTTTAGGATTATTTTGGTAGTTTTTAATTTTCACTCTTTCCAAAATTCAGATTTCATAATCATTTGTTTCCAACCAGCTTTAGGATGAGACACCTCCACTTGAAAATAAAAACGGGGGGGGGGGGGGGGGGGTGTGAATGAGCCTGTCCAAGCTGCCTTGAACAATCCATGAGTTGAACTCCACCATGCAATCAATGTGTAGCTACACCTTGCCCTTATAAAGAACCTGAGCACTGCAAAGTGGTCACATACAAGGTGCCACCATCCCACATCTATTCCGTATTTGATTTTTTGTCACCTTTCCTCTAACAGTTTCGACCATGACACTAAATGGGTGCTGTTCCTGGAACCAGCAGGTTTAACTGGTCTGAGCTCAGGAGGGGGTCCTTGTGCGAAACTCAGAGTCTCCTGCGAGAATGGGGTGACCGCATCCCTGCAATTTTAGCAATGAGAAGGCAGAATCAGAGCCAGGAACACCTGGCACTCAGGGACAACAACGTGACATTACTCTCGGTGTTGCGGGCATGACAAGAATCTGTGTGAAATACAACACACCCAGTCACTGTTTTGTGTTAATTGGCACGAGAAGGAGAGCAAGGCATGCTACTTACACCTCTTCCCCCATGGGTTTGATGCTGGATGTGTTACATTTTAGATGTGCTAGCTTAACTCTTTCTGCATAAAGGACAAGTGTTACTAATTTAATAGCAGCTCAGGCATAGGAAGGGCCAGATCACCAAACCCAAGGAGACCAAGGTACATTGTGCATCACTTTAAATCTCTTTTTTTTTTT
>VXBL01005558.1:1580371-1681875 GCA_013400195.1 Aramus guarauna
GGGGGGGGAGACACATGATAGGCAGGAAGGTTGGAGCATGTTCCCACAGCCACATAAAGCACCTCTCATCTGCCCAGCCTCTGTCCATCTCAGCTGCTGCTCAGGTCAGCATTGCAGCTGGCTTCCCCCTTGCTCTCCATTGCGTCTCGTGTGGACCTCAAAACCCATGAACTGGGGAAAAAAGGGCTCAGGAGGAAAAGAAAGTGGAGAGGGCTAACACTGGCAGGAAGATGGGGCTCTTGATTCAGTAATTTTTTTTTTATTCCTCTAGCACCACTGAAATTTTCACTTGCAAAATATCTACCTACACATTTTTCTTGACTCCGCCACATCAAAACTAGCAAATGAACCCATTTCGTGGAGAATCTCCTGCAGCCCCAGAACTATTTCTTCCTGCAAAACCTGTGTTTGCCATGGCTAGAGCAGAGGCACGTCCAGAGGGACAGAAAAGGGCAGGGGTGGGGAGGCAGGAATTCTGCTTCAGGCCCATTCACAAGCACATGGTGTCTCATACCCTGAGATGACCAACACATCCTTGGGATGCCAGTGAGAAACATCCACAGAGCCAACTGAAACAAACACTGGCAACAGCCCGTGTTGTTTAGTTTCCAGAGATACTTTCGGGCATTTGGTATGACTACATCTCTTAACAAGGCTCACCTGGAAATATGGACCTTAATTTCCGTAATGAAGAAAGCAGCCCTGTTACCTTTGAGTCAAACCATTAATGGTGTCCTCTGTTAGATTTGGAGAAACGGGACCCTTTCCCTGACTTTCTGAGCACCTGAAATGTGGGAGAGACCATCCCAGGCCTGTCTAGAGACAGGCAGGTCCCCATGGAGCAGCAGAAGTGAGGACGTGGGGGAATGCCAGGCAGGAGGTGCAGCCTCTTGGGATAAGTTTTTTCTTCCGTCACCACGTGCTGTGCAATGCCCTCCAGTGCCCAAAATACTCCATGTCCCCACTGGTGCCCTCCCTTCCCAAAAACACTTACAGGCAAGGCTGCAAAATACAGATTGCAGGAGGAAGAGCAGGGAAGACCCTTTCCCAGGAAGGAGATAGTCCAGGCTGGGATTATCCAGAGAAAAAGGAAGGTATTTCTATGTCTTTGTTTCAAACAGCCTGTGGCTGTTCCTAAGAAACTCCTGAGAGCCCACTGCTGTTATTCTGCATTTGTCTTACGTTCCCCAGGGAACATAATCTTCTTCTCCCACGGAATCCAACTGGGCTCCCAAAAATAATACAGCATTAAACAAAAATTGGAATGACACATCTTTGCAAAGCAGCCTGAATGCTCCACGGTTCAGGAGAGCAGGGGGGAGTCTCCAGAGCAACCAGCCCCACGTCTGTGTGTCCGTGTGTGCATCCGTCCTGCAGCCCCTCCAACACTCAGCCCCAGGGAGCTGGAGAAGAGGAGCAGCTGCCCACAGACACCCACACAGGGGCCATTATGTGCCCAAAATAGCCGCCCTCTCCAGCAAGAAAGAGCTCAGGCTCAAAGGATGAATCCCATCTCCATTCCCAGTAGGGTCACAGGCAAGTCAACGATATTTATGAGCATGACTATTGAAGGCAAAGACAATCCCTGTTCTTTATCCATCACCAGGAAGAGACTCCAATGGCCTTGAGATGGCATGTATAGATTTATGCCTCCCTATAGTCTATAGGCTCAGCCTCATGTCCATCCTCCTTTTGACCGGCCTGCAACCCCCAGCCCTGGGCTGTGAATCCAACCCAAGCACTTTCTTTTCACACAAAGCAAGAGGTAATATCTGTAACATCTGCAGAACCATCCAAAAATTTTGTTCCAAGTGTACCTTTTTTATTAATTCCATATATTTTTATTAGAGTAGAAGAAACAATATGTAACATACACTACACTTATACTTATGTCAATATACTTAAAGGAATCAATGTTTCTTTATTCTGCTTATTCTGTTACAATAAAGGTAATACACAATTACAAATCTCACATATATGTATTAGTAAAATCAACATTTCAGGGTAACCACCTCAGTGAAATGAGATCATCCAACGAAGCTGAAATAAAATGTGTCAATATTTTTTTCTGCAACACTTTATTGGCCTTATTATATTTTCATGAAGTGTTTCAGTTTTGATGAAACGGTAGGGTTTGGGCTGGAAAGCATTCCCTCGGAAAGCGCTGGACCTGGGAAGCGTGTTAAGCCTGTCATTTCTCAATTTATACTGTCAGAGCAAAGCCGGACAAATTAAAACATTCGATCTGCCTCTGATGTTTCTGATTCTCTGCTTTGCACGTTATTATCTGGATAAAGGTAGCTCACCCTCGGCTCCCTACTCCTGATTTCATCTTGTTAACATTTCCTGCTTGACTTGTGAGATCTGGGCTTCCAAGCATCTCTACCAACTCTAGCAAAAGCCAGTAGATGGCAGGACCGACCTAGGGCTTCGCTTGCCTGGGCACCACAGACACTCCCAAAATACCAGACCCAGTATGTCTATTCCCATTCCAGTTTGATAGCCTCAGACAGCAGCTTTCCAGGGATGAAATAACTCCTCCAGCACCAAGGAACAATTCAGAGCCATCTTCATCCCAAACAGCTGAGAACCGCAGCACTTCGCTGTTGAGGATGACAGTGAAAACAACAGCCCAGCTTCAGAGTGCAAAAGAGATCGCAGGAGCAAGGGGCCCTAAACCTCCAAGCATCCAGATGTGCACCACATGTGGCTTTCCTGGAGATGGGATGCCTATACTTCATTCCAGCACGGAGGCACAGCCACCCAGACCAGAGCTTCCCGCAGGGGAGGTGGGACCATGGCCACCTTCATCGCAAATATGGTCTCTGGGAGGCAAGTCATTTCAAATAACCCATAGCTTGAGTAAATTAACACCAAGCAAGGACATTCTCTGAGTAACAACGTGGATCCTTTGATTAATGATTAAACAACTAGCTTGGTGGTGGGTTTTTGGGTTTTTTTGGGGTTTTTTTTCTGGCTGTTTGTGCAAGGAAGTCACATCAGGTTTGTGTTTTCCAAAAGAAGAAATTTTGCCCTTTTGCAAAAAAAAAAAAAATTCTCAAAAAACAGTTGGAAGAACTTTGTTCATTTTTTAAGTCCTTCTTTTCGGCAAACAGCAAAACCCAGCAAACCTGGGTGGAAAGGGCTGGTGGCGCAGTAAGCTTTGAGCATGTACAGACACTACACAAAAATGAGAGCCCTTGCGACGTTGGCGTAGTGGTAGACGGCAGCAGCTGCCGTTCAAATACAGCCATTTCCAGAACGGAAGCACAGAAACCATTTTCTCATTAGCATGCTCCAAAACGGGCAGGTATTTGACTTAAGCTCTTATTTTCCAGTGAAAACTGTTCTGGGATATTTTATGCTTTATGCAAAGCTGCCTCCCCTCGTAACCTCTTGTCTTGACAGCAAAGGTGAAGAACTGAATTTTCTGCTGAGATTTCGATCTCTAATTCCACAGGCCAAGCAAACACATTCAAAGCACTTAAGAGCTGTCCCACCATGGCCCTCAAGTTCCAAATCAGCCATTCAGTTTAACAAGCCACCAGTTTTAATGCTCTATAAATGCTGTGTTCTTACTATTTTTTTTCTTATTATTATTAATGTTTTTAATTACTAGAGCTGCATATTTTCAGGCCTTTCACCCCCGGACTTTACGACAGCTGAGTTTCTCATGATTTCTTGTGCTGGGGATTTGGGGGCCAAAAAAATTGTATAGCTGGATCAGAAATTGTGAGAGTTGGCAGAACTGATTATATGAGGCTTGGGATTAAATCATTGAATAACATTTCTTGCATTTGACAAGCTGTCATACTCTGCCTCTCAAATATACATATATCTATCAAAGAGATCTTTGCCACGTGTGTTCAAAAGGAAAAACTGCAAATACATCTTCTTCCATATACTAAGCATACAGGAATACAGCACATGAGGAGGAGAGAAAGACAAAAAGAGAGTGAAGAGGGGAAAAAAAAAATCTGCATAAGCAATCTATTCATCATCTATAGGCTCAAGAACACGTGTGAACTGACCTTCAGAGCCTGTCCCCTGGCAATACCATTAATATAACTTGTTATTTGTATAGGGTAAGTAGGCTGCTGAATGCTCTTCCCTTGCATAACCAAGTCCTTGGCACCAGCAAACTCTGAAACACTGAGATAGGAAGGAGATGGCCATTGGAGGAGGCAGTCAGGCCTCATAACCCTGCTCGTAGCTTTAGCCCATAGGATTGTCCAGTGTGGCATCAAAAGCCTCGTAAAGGCATGAACAGGCGTCGGGACACAGCTATGCTGATGGCTTTTAAGTTTAGCTCTTTGCTCACAGCAGAGGTGGTGGGAGGGTAATTGAGTCCAAAACCAAGATACCCCATGCAGAAAAGAGTTACAGCCCAGTTACTTGCAAGGTAGAGCGCTCCGGGTGATGCCTTGGTCTCACCCTAGGGCATCTCCATCCCTCCGATCTGCAGCAATCCCATGGGGACTACAGCAAGTGGCGAGGAACAAATTAACCCTGCAAACGAGGTTGCTAACCCTCTTGGGAGGAAGGCTCAGGCACAGGGAAGCTAAGGAATATTTACCCCATTTCTAGCAACATTTTTCCCTTGCTCGCCCTGCGCTGCCTCGTGCATAGCAAAGGTTCGCGGCACACCTCGAGCCCCGCAGTCCCAGCGGAGGTCCCAGCAGGCGAGCGAGGATGCATTAATCAGAGGAAGGCACATCTCACGCCCAACAAGACAAGCGATGCGTTCTTACCAGACTCATCACCTAATTGCAGGTCATGTCACGATGACCAGTCCCTCCTGTTGTAAAAGGCTGTCATTAGCATCTGTCATTTTAATTAAAAGATGGGGAGAAGGAGGAGGAAAAAACCCATGCAACCACTTTTGTTGCAAATATTTCTATATACACTTGCACACATCTTTCAAAAGAAGCTGTTTTATCACTCATTTAAGTGGGGACAGAGGTACAACTGAACAGTGCGTGCAGCTTGAGAGGCTTTTGTTTGTTTTTTGACACAAAAATAGGAGAATCACGTACAAGGAGGGCATCGCTCGAGTGCCAATGCTACACTTGATTTTTGCTGTGGAAGAGAAAAAAAGCTCAGTGCACCTCTGATCAATCAGCGGAAGCAACAGAAATCTTTTGCCTGATAGTTTAAGGTTCAATTTTGGCTTGTTTTGTGTCTAGCAGGTCCGCAGGTAGGCAGAGCAGGTAGGAAACCAGCAGAATGCAGAGACAGCAGGAGGACACATCTCCCATGGGATGACTGAGAACTTCCAGGAGCAACATTGCCAAAAGACCTGGGAAGATCCTGGGATCTGAAGGACAGCAGGAATGGCAGGTTTGGTAGAAATCACCTACTGCAGTCCACGTGCACCATCAGCCCATCAGACAGGGATTGCAGGTTGAACCTAAAGATCTGAGTGTTGATATCTTTGCCTCTGACTTCACCAAATCTTGCAAACAGACTCTGTTGCCCTGGATCATTTAGGTATCGACGTTATTGTCTATCACCATCACAACTCCAAAGCAGGGGAAATCGAGGCACCAAGTCTTTGTAATATGCAGGCTAATTTTTAGAGGTCCTGTTCCCAGCGCGCTTGCTCCGTTACGAGTAATGGGGTTGACTCATACCCCAATAACTGGCATTTTTCACTAAAATGCACCTGGAAAAGGCAGTTCCCAAGAGAGGTGAAACAAGCTGGCCCAGGAGTGTTTGTCAGAAAGGACTGGAACAGGAAGAAGATGGACTTGCTGCTTAGAGGTGAACTGGAAGGAATGAGATGGACTCAAAAGCCGCTTGAGAGAGGAAGAGGCCCTCGTACCGGGCATAATATTTGGGTTTCTTCTAAGAGCATTTCTAATCTCTCTGTCTGGAGCAAGGAAACACACACAGCACACGTCCCATCTCAGGTAACAACAGGAGCATGTTTATTCAGGTCTGGCACTTACAGAGCTCGGAGGGACAAGGTACACCTCATTTGTTTTCCAGAAAAGTCAGCCCAGGATCAGAAGAAACGAAACGATTTTATAAAAAGAGACTGCAGCTGCAAGGGGCCAGGAATGTGTCTCCTTTCAGGTCATGCATTCCCAGTGCCCGGACCACCCATATGCTGGAGCACGCCGATGCCAGGCACCTCCACAGAGGCGAGAGGCAGGAACGTCTGAACACTTGACCAGGTGGCATCTGGGGTTAATCGGTTCTCGGCGAGTCCCAGCCTTGTTTTAACCAACCTTAGAAACGAGGGATTGGGGGGGTATTAGGTATAAAAGCAGAAACCCTTCCAAAACGATCCACCTTTGCCAAGGAGGTGTGAGAGTGCAGAGGGGTATGTCCACAGTAGGAGGAGAACAGCTTGGCCAAACCGCCCAGGTCTCCGATGCTGGAAGAGCATAAAGTCTGGGAAACAACCACCTTGGAAGCCTGCTGAGAAGTAGAGGATCTCCTTGCAGACAGCGACAGAGAAGATATTGGCTAATGAGACCTGCGACAGCCCATGGAAGACGGCTCTTCCTCGGCCAGCCCCATCACTCGCGAGCCCTGAGGACGTAGATGAAGCTAACAAGGACCCCCAAGGCCAGGACCGCATAGCTGGCTTTCACGCTGCTGGAACCGCTGATGTTGCAGAGGAAGGAGTCGCAGCAGTAAACGGAGGCAGCCGCTATGCCGAGGTTAATCCCAGCGCTGGGGCAAATGGGAGAGCATCCTTTGGAGATGGACTGGCCAGTCTTGCTGCCTGAATTTAGGTTGGGGCAGGAGGAAAGGAAGAAAAGCAAAAAGGAGACAGGTTTATAAAGTTTCTCCGCTTCCTTATCACCTGTTCTGCAAAGGAAATAACAGCATTGAAATAGCCAAAGTGCCACAGGTGGCACGGAGAGCATGAAGTGCTTCCCGGCGTCAGGCCACGACACTAATCTCAGCCAGCCCACACATCTCAAGGAATACCCATGACAACCTCCCACACAAACTCTAGAGACCAAGCAACACCCCACGGACACCCCTTCCAGGCTGTCGGCCAAAGTTTGTCTGCTACGGCTCTGGTGAACAATCTCAAAAATCCCACTCGAGCTTGACCCTGGGGCTCCTCAAGCGAGACAGGGAGCACGGGGCATACAGAGCACCAGGGAGGCACTTGTGAGCAAAGGCTGCACTTCGAGCATCGGCTGCGAGAGAGGCGCAGCAGGCTTTTAGCAGCAGGAAATCAGAGACCATTAGCACTGCGCTAAGATGACAGGTTTATAAAAGCTCCCAGCCTCCATTTGTGCATGCACGACCCGCCCACGTTGGGGACCCCGCAACTCGGGGATGCAACACCCCTCCCTCCTGCAAGGGAGAGCAAAGCAAGGAGGGGCTCTGGGCTCTGCAAAGGTGCCAGGAGAGCTGGCAGAGCAGCCCGCTTCCCTGGGAGGAGCACCCGTGAAGCACTGACACCCCACCGCCCCTAGATCTTTCCTGGCCCTTAGGGAGGAAACTTGCAAATTTCCCTTTCTGGCAACCCCACCTCATCCACAGAGAGTAAAGAAGCCAAGTTGGGACACAGGGATGAACAACCTGAACACAGGGCAAAAGGAAGGAGGGCAGCCCTGGAGCTTTCCGACAAAGGAAGCCTGCAGCATCCTCCAGTCTTTCACTTATTCATCAGCAACCTCCCTGCTCCGAAATTCCCCTTGGACTCCCAGCATCAGTCCAGGCACATGGGCTTTAACGTGACTCCATCTGGCAGCACGTCCCTCATAAAATTCCCTTGGGATGGTCCGACACGCAGCTGCTGAGCAGAACTTTCTCCTTTTTCCAGGCAAAGGAAGGAAAGCCTTCCTGCAGCTCAGCAGGTGACCCAGGAGAGCAGCCAAGAGGGTCAGAAGAAGATCTGGTCACCACTCACCGATTCCCACTCCGACATACGTCGTCACACAGTGGTTTTCATTCTCCCCGCACTTGACAGGCTTCAGGCAGGCCCAGTTGGTGGATGCATCCGAGCACGAAAAGCAGATGAGCGTGTGGGCTGCAAGGGAAAAGCACACCTCGGTTAAGGGCTGGTGGGGAGACCTCCTCGCTTGGTGGTCCCCACCTCTGACACACGGCACGCACCACGTCTGGCCACAGGCACACTTGCTATTCCATCTGTATCAATCTGCAATAGGGTTTTTTTCCCCAAAAAAACCCCAGCCAAGTGAAATGTTCAAGCATAAGGGATACATTTCGAGCTCTTGGCAGGATCAACTGTCAGCTAAAGCCTCGACAAAACCACAGGTCAGCCTGGTACTTCACGGCATGTTCCTGTTTGCACCAAGAGTGGGCTCAAGCTACAGCTGCCATCTTGAAACTACAACAACGGAGGCAAGTTCAGGCCCGCAACCTGTAGCCTAAGATTTGGGCTCATTCAGCTCAGCTACCATGGACACTGATGGGAAACACTCCACGTGTGACCATGGGTTCGAGCTTTCCATGACCTGCCTCTGGCAGCAAGGCACAATGCTCAGGCTACGCTTGAGCTAGCACACGCGGTGGAAACAATTTCTCAGCTAGAGCAAACCCAGCACTGCAGCAAGACTTGCACGGACTTGTACTGTCCCGCTACACAGGGAGTCATAGCACTACGATGGCAGCACATGCAACCAACCTTTTTAATTTGGAGCAGGGGGACAGCAAAAAAACCCATGCCTTCCTCCATGGCAGGTCCCCTAAAATGGTTTATCCTACACCAGCAGGATGGACTGCACCAGCTGGCTCCCACCCCTCATCCTCCAGAATTGCCCAAGAAAGAGGAAAGATTGGAAAACAGCATTCAGCGGTGGGAAATGGTTGCAGAAACAGCCTAGACCGGTGACTCAGCAGGGACATATGCACTTTGCAGTGGACGGATGATGTTCTCTGTATTTTACATACAAGAACATCACATCCACGCTGGAATTGTTGACCTACATACACAGACAGATCAGGCCTGTTCCCAATGTTTCACGGGCTCTGATTTTTGAGCGCTCAGACGGCAAGCCCTTCCGTGAGGGAACTGCCTTTCTCATCTGTGTTTACAGGATGCAAAACGGAGCGGGGGCTGATTCAGGATGGGAAGTGCAAGGCAACCTCAATCCTGCTCCTACCTCTTTCAGCCCCACCACAAAGGGATTATACTAAGGAGGTGAAGTTGGTGAAGCCCTGGGAGAGCTCGCTGAGGCTCACGAGTCCCTGTCATGGAGTAATTTGAAGAACAAGTTGGACAAACATCAGTCAGCAGCTGTCCCACTCTGCCGTGCGGTCTATATGACCTCTTGAGGGATTTTTCAATCCTGCTTCTCTCAGGAAAAGAAAAAGCTTTTTAAGGGAAAATTGAGAAAAAAATAACAATTGTGCTCTGAGGAATGACTTTCGAGCAGCCATGGCCAAGGCAGGGGAAGAAAACAAGAACATAATCTCAAGGAAACGGGTAAAAGCAGGTTAGTGGGGGATCCTGAACGTCACATGGAGGCAGCCAGATGACTTTGCTTTGGAGACGAAGCCAACGCCACAACCCCCTAAACAAGAACTTCCTGGACTCTCATACGTCCTCCAACAATCATCAATCTGCAAACAATCCTTGCAACAAAACAGAGTTACCTGAGCATGCCACAACCTACGCACAGCACCCAGGATTACAGGGCCACCGGTTGAGTCAAAAGCCCCAGGAGAGAGTCATCAGTGGACCTTGCCTCGGGATCTAGGAGAAGGGGAGGACGGAGCCAGCCATTGAGCCTACAGGCTGCCATCGTCCCTTGCTGAGCCCTCAGAGCGTTTCCATGGGTGACATTTTTTACCTCATTCGCCAAAACTCAGCCTGGGACCTCGGAGTGGAGCCCAGCTGTCTCCTGCTCCCTTGACCCCACGGTTCTGCTCTCAGGTCTCAGGTGACCTATCCCAAAACCTTTTCCTTGCAACCACTCTGACGGTAACGTGAGGAGGCAAATTGACTCATCCCATTTCACAGGAACTGTCTGCAACCAGGAATGAAGTGGATTATAGACTTCCCGTGGGCATTATGGTAGGACATATGTCCCCATATATATTTGCTCACTACACTGAACACATAAGTTGAGTGGAGCAGCGCTCTTCATTAAGGCTTAGAGGTTCCAGATACAAACACATCAGAAATATTTGTAAGTGCACATAAAAGTGCCTTTAGGCATTAAATTCTCTGCCATGTGACTAAATCCATGCTCTTACCACAGCATTTCCTACTTGTCCCCACGTTTCACTTTGTCACACCTACCTGTCACCCCATGTCTACATATGGACAAAATCTTTCCAGGGGATGCGAGTATTTCAATGTAGTTTAAGAGAGGAAATACGCAGTCCTAACTAGTGCCACTTTCTGCCCCAGCAAACAGGTAACTAAATAACCCACTGCAGAATGAAGACAGCAGGCAGGCTGAGTGTTTTAGACAAAAGGCACAAGAGGGGTGCAGAATTATTTTACGCAGCTGGAGACAGAGCAAAGAGTTAGAGCTCAAGGCTACAAAAAAAAGAGGAAAAAAAAAAAAAAAAAAGCCCAAGACTGAACAATGCAAAGCAAAAGGGAAGCCTCATTTTCACCAACTACAAAATGCAGTGGTCTTCCATGGAAAGAATTTACTGTGTTTATTTGCCTGCTGCTCAGCTCCTCCAAGGAACAAAGAGTGGATCATTTGGGGGAATTCCTCAGATAAGAGGTTGAATCCATTCCTGTGAAGAGCAATGCCAGGAAGAAAAAAAAAAAAAAGCCTTTAACAGCCCGCTCTGAAGCTCAGCATCACCGGTGAAAAATGCTGTTGCTTCGGCAGCTCTTGCTCTTCCACAAGATCCTTATATACCACACACAATATCTTCAGGGCACTTTGAGCAGAGGGCAAAGCTTTTCCACAAAATACTCCCTGAACATGCTGGAAGTGTTTGGGGATAAAGCTACCTGCAACAAACCCTTTTGTCTAGCTAAAAACTTACTTTTAAAACTGAAAGGGTTTTGGGTTTGGTTTTTTTTTTGGGGGGGGGGGAAAGCTGTGCAGATCTCTTAAGTTTGAGGTGTGGAGGGCTTGAGNTGGGAAGAAAAATCCCTGAGTGGTTTTGGCTGGACAGCCCATCCTCCCAACCGGAACTGAGCGGAGACCCAATGCTTGAACTGCCAGTCACTTCCTGGATGCCACTGGGAGGGGGGGCACAGAAAGGGCAGCAAACAACTAGTTTCTTCTCACTGGTGTCATCAGGAGACAAGATGGACTTGTGTTTCCTGAGCAGGGGCTCACAAGGCCCAGACCTCCTGTTTGCTCTTTGTTTGGCTTCTCCAAATATCAACATATGGAAACAATACCGGGGTTTTGCACAGCCCCATGGAGTTTGAAGAGCCAGAAATTGAGTCGTTGGGAAGGGACTGCAGATCCTGCGACTTGGACAACTTGCAGTTTAATGCCCAGCAACAGGGAGTACGTTCTCCCCAACTTCGGTGGCAGCCCCAAGATGCGCTCCACTGGGAATGGTCCCTTGGGGGTCACCGCCCCACACGTTGGCCACTGCAGCCTGCCCCGAAGGATGCTTGGCGGGGGGGGGGCAGCAGGAGCCAGAATCACGAGTGGTTCTGCTCAGACTCTGCTCCATCAGCCATTGCTAGGGCTGGGCTCCATCTCCCCTCCACCCTCCTTCCCCTCGGCTGCATCTCAGCCCATTTCGGCGCCGTTATCCCGACTCGCTGCGCGGAAAAAAGGGGAGCAGAGCCGGCCCTGGTCTTTGTTTGAGCTGCAACTGGGAAAAGCTCCAAAATATCTCCACGCACAGCTGGAAATGCACATCTATACATACAGACAAGGAAGTTCCTGCTCCAAGGGGAACACTGCTTCGAGGCAGGTCTTGGAAAGACACCCCCACANACACACACACCAATTTGCCCCCCAAACCCAGAGATGAGGAGGGACTAGAAACCTCGAGGAGAGGTGGTAGACATCCCCCACTAGCCCCCCCACCCCCTTACCTCTCTCCACGCACAGCACCGCAACTAGCACAGCGAGCAGGAGCGCCTTCATGGTGCGGCGGTGGGGCCAGCGAGATGCGCAGGGCGGCTGGCTGCGCGCAGGGCTGGTGGCAGGGCCGAAAGCCGGGGGTGGGGAAAGGCCAACGGCCCCGCCCCGCGGGCCGGCCCGCGCACGGCGCCGTCTCCCCCTACCGCGTCCCCGGCTCCGCCTGGTTTCGTTTCTTCGCTTCGGAGCAGCGGGGTTGGGAAAGGGGTAGGTCGCGTGGCGCCGTGGTTTGCCAGCACCTGGCCCGGCTGAGAGGGTTTGGAGCCCCGCGGGAGAGGAGCCAGCTCTCCTCTGGCCCGGCCCCTGTTGGGTCCCTTCTATTCTCCTGAAGGAAGAGACAGAAGTAGGAGGACTTCCTGTATGCCGGACCCCGCTCGTGCACAGCCCTTTTTCAAGTGCAACCCCCCGCATCCACGACTCCCTTCACGCTCCGTGCGTTCATGCCTCCCTCCTCTCCTCCGTGCTTCTTCATTCAAAGATCCCCCGAGCACACACACCCCTCCGTACATTCACAACCACCCTGTATGCACACATGCCCTGCAGGCGCAAACCCCTTCGTGCAGGACTCCCTTCATGCATGGATCTCCTGCATACAAGACCCTCTGAATACACAAGACCCCTGCATGCATGACACTCCCTCTTCACGTATAACCCCTCTACAGGTACAGCACCCGTGCAAGATCCAAGCACATAGAGAACCAACTTCCTGAGCTGTTTACCAGAGCCTAAATGGGAGTAGACGTACAGAATTGGGAAGGTTGAAGGTACAAGGGTCCAGCAGCTGGGGTGGCACGGGACAGACGGGGCTGCTTGGCAGGATGGGTCTTCAGAGTGTAGGACAGTTGACCAGAAAGGTTTGCTGGAGTCATCCAAGTTCAGCAGGCCCCACAGAAACAGCTAAGTCCTCTAGGAAATGAGCTGCAGGGAGGGCATTGGGGGAGGCACCCTGTGAAGCTGGCTGTCAAGGAAGTCTGGGAATGGAGGAGACGGCTGGTGAGCCAGCAAGAAACAAGCAGGTTTGACAAACTCTGTATGCCACAGATGAGTTTAATTATGTAGAATCAGCATTTCCTGGCAAATACATCTGTCAGAAGAAATTCCAGCTGCTGTCTTGTCAGTGCATTCAGAGTCCTCTACTCAGAACACGAATCCATGCCTTGCAGACCCCCACTTCCCTTTTCTCTCCTGCGGTTCATTTTTATTTCATCATTGCCAGTTATTCTCGCAGGAACTGATTGTGAGCAATGTGTTTCTGTGGTCTACTATCTTCCACTGGAATGGGCTGATGGGACAGTTTCAATCTCTGGTTTACAAATCAAATGCTAAAAAACTGGGAAGTTTCAGCTTTGTGGTAGCCTGAGTAATCGTAATTCAGATACACTCAACAAGACCCCTATCTCATACAGACCAAGTTCAGGTTGTGCCCGTAAGAGTCGGTCTGGCTTTTTGTAGCCTACATGTGAGCAAATTCACAAGCATTTGTCTCAGGTTTGAAGTGCAGGTCCTGAGATTTAATTTCTGGGTATCAGGAAGGCATAGCATGTTCCTTCAGCTCTCCTGTTCCTTCGATGCCTTGTGTACTCCTCCCATCCCCACAAGAAGTGTACAAGGGCCTACAGTTTTCCGGTTTTCTCTCACACACAAATTTAATGTTATCAGTTCCGCTGTTTCCTGGAGAGGACTTGTCTGCTACTAGGAAGGAAGGGAGAGGGCCTAAGAGTCACACGGGACACAACTCACCATGGGCTCTGGAATCATCCCAATGCTACTAAAATAGCTGGGCAGAGACAGCATTAATTACACGATGCTGCAAATCAAAAGAGGTGAGCAGAGTGACTGGAGACCAATTCGCTATGGTGGAAGATGCACCAGCCCTTCTAAAAGCTTGCTGGTCTAATCCCATGTCTCCCACCTCCTTACCAACTCTACGGTGTAGAACAGCAGACTGCAAAGCTCAGCACAGCGGCTCTGATGGCAGGGCTTTCTGTTCTAGACCAACACATAGCAAAGCACCACACTGAATGCTCCAGCCTCTTCTTGCAAGTTTGGGGGTTGTTGGAGGGCTTCATTGAACCATTGGCTTCATGCCATGAATGCAAAGCAAAAAAATACATCTTCACAAGAAGAGGGAGGCAGTGAGAAAGGCAGCAGGGGTAGAGTCTAGCAACAGGAATGTGGTCTGTGCTGGGCAAAGGTGGACACAGGTACGAAAACATGCTTAAGAGAATAGGAGATAAGGAAGCAGCTGAATCATAACACTAGTGCATAACTAGTGCTAGGGTAAACATTTCAAGGTTTGCTTGCATGATGGGGAGGAATCGCTTGTTTTAAAATCAGGAAATGAAGAGTATGGCAGCTCCCTTCATGGGTCAAGGGGGCAGGGTAGCAGAGATGGGTGCAGCAATTAAAAGTGGAATTAGTAGGTCTGCAAGGCTCCCGTGCTGAACTGCCACTTCAGGAGTTTGAGCTTGCAATGTGGACCCACTAAAAGCTGGCTCAGCTTCTGTGGAGCCAGGTGGCACACAATTTCCTTCACCACCATGTTCCTGTTTCAAGGCTTGAGTGAGAGTCCCTGAGCCTGGCCAGGGCTGTGCATGTGAGTCTCTGTGAGGCACCTAAACCTCAGTCTGATTTGCAAATAAGATGTTTCTCCACTTAGTGGAGTAGAGTTAGTTTGTGGAGCAAACCTGCTAAAACCACCTTGAAGAGATGCCCTAGGAAGCGGTAAAGTAATTTCTTTTCAATAGTTGCAGTGTTCTCTGGAGATGAGAAGTGTTCACCCTTCTCTTCTGCCCGAGAGGATAGGAATTGCTCTGTGGAAGAGTCTGGTCACCTGCCAAAGCTGTCTCACTGTAAATCACGGAGTATCAGTTTGACAGAGAAGATGACTGGGAGGACATGATCTGTTCTCTAGCCTGGGAAAGCAGGAGACCAGGATCCCCGTCCCTACTGCAAGCTGTGTTCCCCCTCAAACAGACAAATCTCTTTGCCCAGAGCAGTCTGCTGCAACGTAGTCATGGCATCAAGGCCCTCAACTGCCCCAGGTGCTGCCGCAGCCTCCTACGCTCCAAAGAGTGCTGGAGCCATGATGCACCATCCCTGAGATAGCTCTCAGTTTGCTACAGAGGTTCCTGTAGATGTGGGTGCATAACCAGGTACATCTTTGGGCTGCAATATTTACTGCAACTGGACCTTCATCTGCCCACTTAAACCACAACCCGTAGTCACAATCAGGCCGTCAGATTTATGAGCTTTCATTTTAGATGACAGCAAGGTTTCCATTTCCCTTCTCTCCCAGAGCCACTAAAGTGAAAGAGGTTCGCTGGCTGGTGTACGCTCGGTCAGTATCAAAGAAATCGGTATGCTCACAACTCCTCCCAAAGTCAGCATGACTCACCCTCTGTCTTGCTTGTTTATTCTAGGCTTTTGACAAAGAAACTATTGTGAAGCTTTAAGCCCAGGTCATTACTCAGGCAAAAAGTTAAACTATGAATACTGCTGTGATGTCTCCAGGCTGCTGGAAGTGTGCTGGAAGATTATGTCCACTTCTGGAACAACCAGCCTACCTCTGAAGAAAGGCTGCTCTAGAGTGCTCCAGCATTATAAACTGACTCCTCTCCAAACAGGCTCATGTTGTCATGCCCTGAGTGCATGCATAAGCCTGAATTGCCCTGACCAGTCTCATCAGGGACCTCTCTTCAGACAGTGCCCATGGGTCCAGGAGTCCCATTTAAGTTCAAGCCTGAGCCTTTTGTCTTTGCTAGGACTATGCTGGAATGTGTGCCTACCTCCAGCCATCTCCTGGATGGACCTTGGACCCATGCTGTAGGTAGTTTGTCTCCAGCTCTGTTTCTGGTCCCGTGATGGCCACGGGACTCAGGTTGTGACCTTGTCTCCAACCTTGTCTGCCGGATGGCCCTTGACCTATGTAGTAGGTACACTTGTCTCCAGTCCTATCTCCATCTTCTGGGTGAACTTTGGACCCATGTTGTAGCCTTATTTCCAATCCTGGCCTCTTTTGAACCAACAATGAGGTTCTGCAGCAACCTGCAAAGATGCCTGTGCCTGGGGGCACCTCCTCTCCCACAGCAGGAACCTCATCTCCTGGTTGGTTTTGGGGAGGAAAGAGGCTTGTCAGGCCCTTCCTCATCCCTTCCACCAAAAATGTGCCTCTCTGTGAATAAGGAATTCACCAGGCTCCAGGGAGGCTGTGCAAACTGCGCTGAAGATGTAGACAAGGTGCTGGGCTTGAGATTTGCAGTAGAAATGTTAGGTTTGGTATGAAAGACATAGGAGTGAGGATGTGCAAGTGTGTGAAAGCACCTAGAAGAAACAGCAGAGCAAGGGTTAAAAAGAAAGGCATGTGTTGCCTGCTCTAGAGCACCCTGTGTCTGGCTTCATTTAAAGGAGTCCAAGGAACAAAGTGACCTTAGATAAGAATTTCCAGAGGGTAAAGAATAGGGTGAGAGCCATAAAACACTCAGATAACCAACAAAAGAACTGAGAGATTCAGGAATTTCACCTAAGAGGGGTAAAATAAAAGGGAAAGGGAGCCAAAACACCACTCTCTTTCTAAAGGCTGTAAAAGGCAAGTCCAAAATCAGTTTGTTGTGCTCTGCCAAGAAACTCAGAGGCATGATGAGAACTGCATAGCTGTCATCTCTTGGCTACCTGTTGCATAGAAGTGACACTAGCCAGATCATCTGGGCACACACATGTTGGTGCTTGTGAGACAGTGATCAAATTAAATCCATAAGGATGAGTGTGAGAGGGCAAAATCAACTTTGTTAAGAGATTTTGTATGATAAAAATGCTTTTTTCTCCTGGAAGATCTTGCAGTGAGTTTTGTTACGCTAATTTCCTGTAGAGCGCAGAAGGGAGTTTCTTGTTCCCAAGAGCAGTGTCTGCACGTTTTCTAATTGCTGATTAACATCTAATGCTGGAGCAGGCCCTGGAGCTGGAGGCAGGTCCCAGATGAGCTATTGTGAGCATCGGGCACAGAGCCAGTGCCTGTTTCCTGGCCCTCGTGGACCAAGGAAGATTGAACTTCTGTCACCCCCATGTATGACGACAATGCTTTGTGTGGTGCGTTGGGATTTGCCTAGGTGAGAAATCAGCTGAAAGAGGAGAAAACCATATGTCATTCCTATTATACAGAGCTGTCTCTCCACTCGCTGCCCCAGCACGACTATTGCTTTTACTATTGACTGAGGTCCTGGGAACCATGGAGGTGTTCTGAGGTGTGAACATCCTTTCAAATAAAGTTCCTACATGAAGCAGCATGGAAAAGCATCTCTGGGTCACCTTTGCTGCTAGACATTGCTATATGTATGGCTTTGAGCAACCTGATCTAGTGGAGGGTGACCCTGCCCATGGCAGGGGGTTGTAACTAGATGGTCTTTAAGGTCCCTTTTCCAACCCAAACCATTCTATGATTCTATGATAAAGCAAGTGAAGGGAACCAGCACCCACAAAGGGTACATGGGAATGACAGAAAGGAGACAGAGAGAATCAGGAGAGGCAGCTAAGTTCATTCTCCAGCCCCAGCGGAGACACCACCGAGATGCTGAGGACAGTATTTTTCTATCATGCTTCGGTTCATCTTGATAATGATGCTCAGGCTGCTGATGCTGGAGGCAGTTCTCCAGCTCTTCACTATACATTAAATGCCAGGAAACCTTTCTGATCCTGTCTAAAAGCTCTTTTGCTGTTGTGTGAACTCTAAAGCAAAAAGTGGGGAGAATGGAGCAGCCTAGGCCTTCCCTTTGGAAAAGAGACTGGAAGAATCTCATCCCATCATATTCCAGTTTATGCTTCCCAGTGCAATGTATAAGACTTTTCAATGGATTGCAGAGTTGCAACAAGGCCTCCTTCTTTGTCATAATTTTTTTCCCTAAGTTTGACACATGTTAAACTTGTGATCTGTTATAACACCCACCACAATTTCTTTTTCTGCCAGATTGCTGCAACGGAGATTTCCTCATCCTGTATTTGTGCTGGTGATGGGTCCACACTAACTGTAGAGCATGGTGTTTGTCCTTCCTAAATTGCAACCTCATACTCAGACCATGGCTTAGATTTATCAGAGTCACACAGAATTCTCCTACTTGCAGATTTTCTGTTTGTCACCTGCAAGCTCAATGAATTTATTCTTTAATCCATCATTCAAACCGGCAATTAAAATATTGCATCATACCAGAGTCAAAGCAAGCCACAGAGGACCCCATTTAATAGATCGTTCCAGTTTGACAGCAAACTGTTGACTGTTATTTGCTCATGATTTTATCTAGACTGTGTTTTTCTTAGTTTTGCTTATGAGACTGTCATGTGATACGGTGCCAAAAGCTTTATTAACACTGAGATATGTGACAGGTACCACTTTTACCCTAACTACAGATTTTGCCGTCTTGTCACAGGTGGGAATAACACCCATCTGTCACAAAGCTCTTGCTGTTCATCCCCATCTCCTTGATAGCCCCCACACCATTGCAGATTGTTTCATGATTTATTTCAGAGTTTTTTTCCCAAGACTGGGGTCTGGGTTGACTGCTCTGTATGTCCCCAGAGTCTCCTCCATCCCCTTTCTAATGACGGATGCTGCATTTGGGGGTATCCAGTCTTCTGAAATACCCAGATTTCCCTATTGTGAAGAAACAGGAGCAAGTGAAACAGGGTGGGTTTGGTAGCCACGATGGATGCCAAAGATTTCTTTTCCCGATACCTCTGTGCCCGGACAGCATTTAGTTCGACTGATATCCCTCACTGATGTGCGTATTCATGTTGAAAACACATTTTATTTGCTTAGACCTGTGGCCTGCTTCATTTTAATGTTCTTGCTTTTGATGTGTTAATTGGCTAATCCCTGTTAATCTCATGAACATCTGCAGCAGCAGAATGGCTCTGCTACTCTTGTGTTAGATGTGGTTAGTGTCTCCACATCTATCTTCCATTTTACTCTGCACGTACTGCAGGCTGGAAGCAAAACCACATCTCCTGGCTCTGGGTGTGCAACTCAAAGTTGTTGTGAGATTGCAAAACAAATTCTACACTGAAGTGGCACCTCCAAGCACCACCTGGATGTCTTCTCCTGGCAAGCGCAGCTAAGCCTGGAGAGCACCACCAACCGAACGTCAGAATGCGGCTTCATCTGAAAAGGCAAATGCGATTGATTCTTCCCATGGAGGAAGAGGAGACTTACTTGTCTGTATTTGGACTCCTGGGCCACAGGAACCCTGATCTTCCTCCAGCCCCTGCACCTTCCTCCAGCCCAGGGAAGGCAGGTACCAGTGTGGAAAGGGAGCTGTGACCTTGTCATTAGCCAGACTGATATCTACCCCATTTCTCACCCCCCAACCAAGAAGGACAGCTTATAAGTGCCCCCCTTCCTTCATTTCTTTGAGTTTCAGTGATTTCCCACTCAGAGCATCAGCTCTGACAAAGTCCGTTCATAAATCCTACCCACATACTCACTTTTCAGAGACCTTCAGCTCCTCGTTCACAACTGTGGGCTTTCAGTCCAGGAACCAGGCGGGTGCTGGCATGACTGGCAATGCAACCAGAAAATCCTTTTAAACACAGTGGAAACCTTAAGGGACTTCAGTTGGTGTAATCCCGGTGCGATCAGATGTTCTGGCATCTAGAAATTTCAAGAAAGAAAAGGGTTCCTCTAAATTTGTAGACAAGGAGTCCATTTTATCTTGTTGGAGGCAACGTCCCTTCGGGTGCAATCAGCAGGCAGCACTTAAAGTAGCGTGGTGAAGAGGAGGGGAAGAGCTAGGAAGGCAATGAGGGCCTGCAAGGGGTCATGATGCATGCAGAAATCTGCCAGAAGGAGAAAGTCCCCATAAGCAGAACCAAAGAGTGTCCGATTGGCAGGGATCCCAGTGCAGAAGTGGGAGGCCACAAAAGGGAATCCTCAGGAGTGGTTGCAGAGCTCAGCTGGGCTTTGAGCAGACCACGTGTCCCTCCTGACCCTACAGCAACTCCTGCTCTGCTGCTCAAAAAGGGATCTGGATGAGGTTTGCTTCCCCTCCTTCGCCACCAGCCTCAGTGGACTTGCCTCAACCCTTGACTCGTTCCTTCCTCGCCAGCTGGTCTCACCCACCAGGTCTTCACCTTCTCATGCCCAGTAAAACTGGTTGAGATATAAATTGCTCCTTCTGCTTCCCCTTTCCTGTGCCAACTTGCCTGGTGGTAAAGACAGCAATGGCTTTGGGCCGGAGCCCAACTTTCCTGGAGATTTTTGAAAGCACCCAACATATTGCAGGGAAGAAGTGTCTTCCCTTTGCGTGGGGTATTTGTGGAACACCAGCTCATGGCATCAGGATGCAGCACGGCCACCACAGCCCCTACTAGTGCTGCTGCCCTTAGCAGCTGGTCATCTCTTCCTTCCTTTTGGTTTAAAAGATCTGTCCCTTCTCTTTTTCCACCATAGCTTTCCTTCCCTTTTGTGGTTGTATTTGGTGAGAGAAAATTAACAGCTTGTTCTGCTGGCAAGTTCACATTTGACCCTTTTGACATCTGTCATCCCCGGGCACAGCTCACCAGTATGCTCAGATTAATGAGCATCTTCTTGTCCCTGTCCAGCACTGTGGTGTCACATCCTTCATTTGCTTTGTTTCCCTCCTGTCCATTAAACAAAATGTTTAAAACCAGGCACTGGGCTTCAGAGTTCACAGTACAAAACATGAGGCTGATGGGGCATCTTTGGCTGATCATCTTCTTGGGAAAACAGTTGTTTTGTAATCCAGGCAGCGTGAAACATCTCAAGAAATGTGCATCCTTCCAGATGTGCAACCAAAACACAGCAGACTTCCAAGGCAATGCTTCAGACAAACCAAAGATCTCATTTAGCCATCGAATACAACATTTCATCCAAAAAACAAACAAACAAACAAACCAAAACCCACAACAAAACCCCCTTCAATTCTTTGGATGAGCTCTGGTGGTTTCCCCCAGAACACAGCTGAGCTAGTGTTGCTGCCAACTCTTCCTTTTTTTGTTTGTTTGTTTTCCAGAAAAGTATGCTTGCAGCAGGGGCTATGACCAAGAAGCTCCATGCTGTTTGTATTAGTCTCTGGCTGCCTGCCCTTCTTTTTCTGTGTGGACACCCCCAGGCCTCCTACAGAGCTTTTCTGTCTCCCCTCAGCTGCAGCTCTTGCAGGGAGAGGAGGGAGCAGAGAGCCAGGAGTGCAAAACCAAACAAAGCCCAGCACAATCAATCGTTTCTAAGCCAGGAACATGGGTTGTAGAAACCATCTCACAATCTCTATATGACTGGGGATGGCAACAGCTGTCGGGCTGGTTTGGCCCTGCAAAAAAAGAGGGAAATAGATATGGGGACATCTTCTTTTCCAGCTGGACCAGGTCCATGAGGAGGCAGCGTGTGGGCAATAAACAGCGCAGTGCTCACCATGCTGTCCCCCCCTTCCCTTCTCCCTCCCATCTCCCCACTGGAACCCTCCTGCTGCCTTTCCTCTCAGCCACGTTTGCTCCTCTCTGCCTTTTCCCCAAGCTCAGCCAACACATCAGAGCTGAATGATGGGGGTTGCCCAGAGAGTTTGTGGAGTCTCCTTCTCTGGAGAGATTCAAAATCCGCCTGGATGCAATCCTGTGCAACCTGTTCTAGGTGATCCTGCTCTAGCAGGGGGGTTGGACTAGATGTTCTGCAGAAGTCCCTTCTAACCCCTGCCATTCTGTGAATCTGTGATAAATGATGCTTATTTCAAAATGTGATACCCCTACGAGGGCAAAGAGGAAGAGGAGCCAGAAATTGTTCCCCACTGAGGCTGGAGAAATGTCCAAAATACTAGAAATAAACTTTACCTCCACTTACTTGTTTATGAACTGCTTGACTATGTGTGATAACCAACTTACTGCAAACAGAAGATACCGAACATCCCCTCTGTGCTGACATAACTGTTGAGCTATTACCCGTGTTTCAGGCAGGGTGGGTTGTTATTCCTTGCAGTGCTTTGAAACTCAAAGAGACGAAAATATGTCTTCAAGGATCTCTTCAGAGCTGTAACGATTTGAAGCCCGAACATGTCAAAAGGGCTATCTTTTATGTGTTTTCTTAGGTGACTTGAATGTCTGGGGACACTTAGGATTCAAGTAGGCTTAGGAAATCAATGGGAGTTCAACACCTAACTTACTTAAACTCTCTCGAAAATCCCAGGGGAAGCTCAGCTGCAAAGCATGACTCTTTGAGAGCAGTAATTATCCCAGAGCAACACACTTTTATTTCAGCCAACAATACCATCACGGGGAGCTTTTCCTAACCCATCACAGTCCACATGCAAAGACGTAAGTGATACTGGCTAGGACACCCAGGGACATCACTCCATAGCTGCTTTGCTTGCTGCTGACTCCATTCACATTGCATAATGGTTTCTCACAGCAAGAAACCCTCTGATAGGTTTGGTTTTGTTGCTGACCTGTTGCTGGACATGTTGGAGAACACATCTTAGAGATGACATATTTAGGCCTGTTGGGCTCTAATGGAGGGAAGAAATGGGGGAAAAAAAGAAAGAGTAGAATGTGAGAATCATTGTTAAAATGTTTCCATGGCTAAATCTGCATTGGTGAGTAAAAGAGGGCCAGTTACTAATCCTCAAGGCAAATATGTCCTCTGCTCAGGACTAGCAACAGTCTGGCCATGTCCACACTGCTGCAACATGATGCTGGTCTTCTCTGGGCTCCATGTTTCATCTGTCCCTAAAGTGGAATTAGCATGTATGGGTGGCTTGCAGTTCAAGCTGCCTGAAGCGGTGCTCAGGCTGGGTCGCTGCCCAGCCGGATGGTTTTCCTACAGCATAAAACCAGGGAGAATGTATTGTATGACCTGAGGTTTCATCTGAGAGCACATGGAGGTGTTTGAGGGTGCAGAGCCCCAAGGACAGACCTGAAGGATTGCAGGATGGCAGAGGGAGTTGGCCGTGGTACAGTTTTACCCAAACATTTTTGGAAACAACCCTGGGAGTGAATATTGCCATAGCAAGGGGTAGCTGGAGTAGTCAGCAGAAAGCTGGGGGGAGCTAACTGTGAAGCAGCGCACGCAGACCCAGGCTTGAGTTCACTCTCTGGAGCTGCTATATCTATCTTCAGTATTTCCCCAACTCCTGATAACAATATCAAATATGTATTGACACTGCAGAGACTGCAATAACACATGACAAGGTCAGTGTTTCCTAACAATTGGTGAGCGGGGGGCTATTGTTTCCATCAGTGGCCATGACTGGGATGAAAGCCTATTCCTGGAACTGCTCTTCTACAGTACAAACAAGGTGTTGTTCAGAAACGTACTTGTTCCAACGTTGTTACGGACAGTCACACAGTATTTGTCTTCCTTTGCACACATAGAAATGGTCAAACAGTTCTTGTTGGACTCCTGTTCTTGGCACACGTAGCACATAAATGGGTAGGCTAGGGGGAAAAAAAGAAAAAAAGAAAAACCACATTACACGGTTTAGGAACCACAATACCTACAATCGAGATATCTCCATTTTCCTAGTTAGAGCCTGATGAATGCTTGTGTGTGAATGACCAGTGACTTTCTTTATCCCTTGACCCGTGGCAGCAATGTTAAATCCCTCTGTCTCATATGTCTCTGATTGCAAAGTGTTATCGATCTGTTTGCAATCTCTGGCAGCAGTAGATGTGAGTGGAATTCAAGGATTTGGGGTCTTTTATGATGGAGATTATTGCCGAGCAATAGCTTCTCTGTCCTGAGAGTTCTGCCATGTGAATTGCCAATTACTGCTCAGTCGCTTCTCCTGGGCAAGCCTAGGCAGGGCTTGCCAGGGAGAACTTGAGGATGCCCAGGGCATTTTGAGGAGGTGGGCAATGCCCAGTGTCCTACTCCCCTTTCATCTGGCTCAGAGGGTACTGTCACGTATCCTTTCTTGTGATCAAACGCTACTAGCTGAACTGGCCTAACCTCCATCATATGAAGTCTGGCAAGAGTAATCAGATGCTCTGTTGAACTTCTGCATAGTACTGTAAGGTAGAGAATAAATGGGAAGTCTTAACCAAAAAGTATGGTTTAAGTGGTAAATGTGGATTTGGTGGGATAATTCATACATCTGCAATGAAGATATAGAAGATAACTAGCAGGAAGGGCAGGCAGCGATGAGATGCCTTGTCTGTCAACAATGTACCACTTGCCCTCAAATCCAGAAGGTGGTAGGTAGACCTCTGGAAAGTAATGATAAAAAGGAAGAAGAGCAAAAATGCAGTCTGGATGAGAAACCACACCAAAGTGTCTGCAAAACATTCCCCAGCTAGGCAGATTGTTTTATAGGTTTTACGGTGGTTGGGTTCTGAGCTTGTGAAATCACCCTGAGTATGTGGTTTTGTGTGTAGGAGAGGGGAAGAGTTACTTTAAAAACACAGACATTTTTAGAAAGAGAAGCAAGCACAGTGCAGAATGCTTGCTAAGTTCCTGGTAAGTCTGGGGACAGTCTGTTTGTATGGAAAGGGCAGAAAGCAACTTGAGGACACATTTCTATGAGTGCGGTTTTTCCCTGATAAGAAGCTGGAAGCAAGGAAATGGAAGGGCAATGTAGGTCAGAGAGTCCATTATATGAGAAGTTCTTGATGAAGGGAAGGGAAGGGAAGGGAAAAATAATCAACTGTTGATGCTGAGAGGGCCATGACATCGTGTGGCTTTTTTGCTATGTTCATCACTAGAGAAGCTGAATCTTCATTTCGAGAGTAGAGGACATGCAATAAGGTTTTACCAACATTTTTGGCACAATCTTGAATAACATCTCATTCCCATCTTGTTATGAGCAAGCCCAGGAAACACAAGCTAGTGAAAATGCAACAGAATAGATATGAAGCTGGATGTGAGAACGCACTCACAGGGTAGTTCACAATGGTTATTATCGGTCAAACCAGCTGGAGCACTGCAACTCATAAGTTTCTCCAGAGCTCTGCTGTGGGCTCAAGTCTATACAGTATCATCACTAGTGACAGTAGAGATGGGATAGAGGATGCACATCACATTTTCAGATGATGCCAAGGACAGAACAGCTGAAAACATGCTGTAAGTGGAGTTCTAAGTGATTTTGATAGATGGATGTAATAAAAGAACAGAAAAAAAGAATGGATGAAGTTCAATAAAGAGAAATATATTACACTAAGATAAAAATTAGCCACTTAAATATAGGATAAGGAACAACTGGTTGAATTACAATTAAGGACTGCAGTGTAAACAGCAGGAGTCAACCGTGTCACACTACAGCCCTGAAAACAAACGTCACCCAAGGGAACACAGGCAGCAATGTCATGTGCAAGATATGCAAAGTGGCCTTTCCATGCTGGCAAGGCCTCAGCTGGAACACTGGTGACCAAATCTGTATGTGGCACTTCAAAAAATATGCGAAGCATTTGGAGAGAGACCAAAGGAGAGGGAGGATAAATGGTCAGATACCTTGAAAATATGTCCTCTTAGAAAAGGTTAGAAGCGTTTAGTTTGTTTAATAAAAATGATAAAATTCTGAGGAAAGACACAATAACCTTCTTCATAGAAGCAAAAGCATGCTGCAAAGAAGAAAATAAACTGTTCTACACATCCTATGGTGAAAACAGGAGAACTGTACAAAAAGAGATGTTAAGACTAACCTTCTAAAGGGATGAGGGTCTGAGCAATTTCAGGCTCTAGAATCTTCTTTGTTGAAAACATTCAAGGACACATTAGAGAAACATCTGCCTGGTTTGGTCCAGCATTACAACAGGAAAAGGATCATGACCTTTTAAGATTTCTTCTGGACATAATAGATCTATAATGGTGAGTTCATGGAAGCAAATGGCAACTGACCTTCTTCAGTAGGCTTTGAGATCAACAATTTTGATCAAAAGTTGCTTATTAGAGTCTTTAATGGGAGCCCAGATACATGAGAAGGATCAAATAATGGTTGTCTACAAGATTTCCTTTGTCCTTTTCTCTTTTTTAGAACTGTATACCCCTTTCCCCACCCCAAAACTGGCCAAAGCTTCTGATCTTCCAGGCATGCTGCAGAACCATCTGACCAAAAAAAAATGTAGGAGTAGGGGGTTGATACATCAGAGAGCAAGAATTAATTAGATGCCTCTTTCTCAACCCCTGCTAGATATGTATCATGGTTTCTGGGAAACCGTCAGGCGTGGGGGAAATATTGGCAATCTGGTCATTATTCCTAATGTGCAAATAGAGATGTAGCAACACATGTATCCATCCCAGAAGAAGGACACACATTCAGACTTCCCTTTGGGAGAAGGATGCCTTTAACATGACATACACACAGAAAAGTTCTCTGATTTAATCTATAAAAATTCTCACTGGTGCATTTCCTAGGGAGCAAGACACATGACAAACCACAAGGCTTGCTACAATGGAGGAGGCAGCAGTACAGAAAAATCTGTAAAATACTCCAAACCAATATGGGTAAAAAATATGTTTTGTTATGCTTTTTGACACTTCCAGCTCGCATCATTTGGGAAGATCCTATGGACCACTGCAAGGATATAACCTGGCATCCAGCACTGCACGCTTAGAGCTCTATCACTCGGTACTGCCTGCTGGAAAGCAGAACTAGTTTATCAGGATCTTATTTCCGCAGTAAATCATTAACCGAGGTGCAAAAGGAGTTGGTGGCAGCATGGCTGCAGCATTGGAATACTGCAAAGTTGGTGACAGCCCTCTAAATTTTTGCCACATGAAAAGTTTTCACCATCTTATCTTAACTAGTAGCAGCAGTAGATGCTCACCTTGCTCCACACACAGGACAGCAGCCAGCAAGGTGACAAGAGTAACCTTCATCTCCACCAGATCCTCTCAGCCGGACTGGGGAGATGTTTGGAGGGCAGGTTATATACCTTTTGAACAGCAGCAGTTTTACAGGTTCCAGATGGCTCACGGGTGGACATGAAATCATATCAAGGGTGTGTAATGTGCATGTGGGAGTTCTCCATGCTGGAGCCCATGGAACAGGCTGGCACCTTGGGGAAAAGCCCTTTTAGCTTCACATTTCTTGCTCTTCCAGTCGTATGAGTGATGGGAAATGAGGATCTGCTCCCTTTTCCTCCAAGTTTCTTCTTTTCCTTCCTCCCAGCAGAAGCGGCAGCTGCACTGATGAAATAGCGGAGCCCGGAGGCATGGGAAGATAGTCTTAGCAGTGCATTTTTCTAATCCCTTTGGATAGTCAAGCGCATGATGTACCAGGGTTCATACCGTTCATTTTCTTTAATTATTCCACAGTACCAGAAGCTCAGACTCTGAACTGGCCTACGCTAGTTTACGTCCTATAAAATCAGTGTATTTTACACTAAATGAAATTAGCTAATGGTTAATTAAAGAGAAGATTTTCCTCAAATTTTCATCTCAGTCTTCATTTCTTCATCAATTTTCCATTACCTGTAGTTAATCCCTCTGCTTGCTCCTCTCTTGGTTGTAATTCTCAAATACCTTATACACTTTTTATTTAATGAAGTTTTGCTTCTATTTCAGGGATCCTTTAGAGGGTCTGCTTTCCTCCACGCCCAACAGTTTCTGGAAATCAGACCTCCATTTACCATTCGCCTCCAAATTGGCATCCTGGAATTGCTTCTTTACTTTGAAAAAAGCCATCTCTCAAACTGTCTCTTTTTCAATCTTTCCTCTTAAATCAATCCTTTTTCTTCTATTCTTTGGTGTTGCTCTCCTCTGAATTTCTTGAAATCTTGTTCTGACATTCTGGGAAATAGACCCTAATACAAGATGCATCTTTTAAGAACTTGAGCTGCCATCTCAATGGAGCTTCCTCCAAAGTGAAATTAGTCCTGGACAGCAGGTAGCAGAATGTGCTAAAGAAAAAGTTGCCAAAACCCCCTTTTGCTGGCAACTATGAAATAACTTAACAGGCAGTTCCCTAGAAATAGCCATTAGTAGGGTATTTTTGTCTGGTTCTAATATGAATCATTCCAACACTGGAGGATTTCCTTATACATGTGACTTTCTGACGCTCTTTCAGGCCCTCCTAAACTGCTCCTAGAATGACATCATCAGGTGGTGAATTCCAGAGTCGTTCAAGCCCGATGTCAAAATAGACATCCCTGCTCTTGGTTTTGGAGGTTTGTGAGGTCAGCAGGGGACATGCTGCTGATGGCCAAATCAGGCCTTCTGCTTTGCAGAGGGCAATTTGGTGTACTGCCCAAGTGTGTTATAAACAGCTTGTTCATCATAATTAGTGGGTGTGTCTTGCTGGTGTTTTGCAATGAGGGTAAAAGGAAGCAACCATTTTTTTCCTTTTTTTCGGTCCTATTAATTATCCCATAGACTTCTGTTATGTATATTCCTTTTCCCTTCTTCCATGAATGAAAGAGTGCTCTAATTATTGCCATACCCCCCCGACCCACGTTGACTCTAACAACATCCCTTTGTTCCTACATGAACCTTCATGCAATAGGATGTTGGCTCAATGCAAGTCAGCTTTGAAAGAGTGGTGAGGCTAAAGCATCCCCAGCACACAACAAATGTGTACTAAGGAGAGAAATTTGAGTAGGAAACAAGCTCTTCTATGTCAAACAGTTATCTGAGAGCTGTCCCCAGGACATGAATGTCTTTGTTAGTACCTAGATGTACTGTAATGCTGGAGCATGCCCTCTTCCCAGCATCCAGAGAGAGGTAATCTTGCAGCACAGTGACTGGGTTGCAGCGATTCCTTCTTTCTCAAAAGGAAAGATTACGAAACCCAAAAGGAGTCAGAGGCAATGCTTAAGCAGCCAGCGTGGGGAGAGTGTCTCCTGCTGCCCAACATCACAGCCTTCAGCCTGGAGCAGGCAAGCTGGGGAAGTAAGTGAGAAGTGAGATTGCAAAAAACCCAAGGAAGCTGAGTCACCGCTGTAGTCTCATGGCTACACATTCAGGAAAACTAAAATGGTCCTCAAAATTGAGCCACGAGTTGGCTGTAAGACAACAGAGCAGCAGGTAATTTTGAAAAAGGGATGCTTTTGTCACTTTCCAAGGCTTCCAGAAGCCTTTTAGACCCAGTGAAGACCTTGCTTTGATATTTTGCATCCATCTTGTGTCTTGCTTTGCCATTGATTCACCGGGTGTTAATCAGATCTGGGCAAATAAGCAGAGACAAAGGGATGAAATTTCACCTTGTGAGGGAAAACAGCCAAATTATTTGAGGAGAGCAGGAGGCAGCATAGGTCCTTCAGAATCAGTGGTGATAGAGCACTGAGTGAGGGAACAGTAGGGCCAAAGTTAAACCACCTCCTCCAGCTGCCTAATTTAGGCAGGGCAAGGTCCTTGGCTGATTCAGGTCCTGGTGCAGTGATTCAGAGCACCAAAAACTCATCTCTTAGATAATCCACACAGAGAGAGCCAGCTACCTCCCAGAAGCCATCCAAACTATTTGAGTGAGATGCCCATTTTATTCCTGAGAGCCCTCCAGGCATCTCAGATGTCACTGCAGGGCAGCTTGCTGCTCTCATGCAAGGACCATGCAACCACGGGAGCCAACGAATAAGAAACCCTGGGCGGAGGGATGTGGGATTAGGCAGCAGCACTTGCGTGGGAGATGTCACATCAGGATTTCTCAGGAATGCTGGCAGAGAGGAGTCTCCTCTTGCACAACACCCATTGCCAAGGGAGGGTTCAATAAGGGAGCTTTCATGGTTTTGGGACCTCCTGTGCCTCAGGGCAATTGCTGCTCCCACCTCCAGATAAGGACCCTTTTATGTAACTTGAGATGTGGGTCAGTCTTTGGCTCACATGTATGGGCTGTGTTGCTGGGCAGTAGGGAATGCAAAACCTATGGGATCAGGGAGAAACCAGGCAAGAGGGAGGCAGGCTGGGGCCCATGGATGGAGCTGCTCCCTTAGGGATGGACCTCCTGGCTTCCCAGTGCTGTTCATAACTTCTCCATGCAACAGCCATAAGCGGACCATGAAACGCTCCATGGCAGAAGCAAGCTCTACTACCACGTGCCTTCACCCCTTTGCCCACACATTTTTATACCTTCCTTCATGTGCCAGGTTCCCTCCCAGCCCGAAACAGAGGCACCTGCCAAGTTCAGGTAGCACAAGACATGACCTGATTTTAAGCCTGCATGCCAAGAGCAGGTCGGTATTCACACGCACAGCAGGACAAGACCTGAGGCAGTACTAGCCCCAGCTTGGCCTTTGCCTCTGCCAACCAGCATTGTCCTTAAGAAGTCCTGAACCTGTGGATAGCAAAGGCTGAAGACTACTCCAGATAGTTCAGTTGTTACCACCTTACTGTCCAGGTGTGAGGCAGAGCATGGCCATCCACGGCCACAGAAGAGTTCTTTGCTCGTTCAAGGTGTTCAAAATGCGTGTGCCACTTGAGTATCTCTAAATCTGGCAGGAGAGGAAGAAAGGTGAAGAGAGTAGATTGGACAGAAAAATGGAGCCAGCTCAGCTGTGGGATGGCAGTGAAATAGAAAACATGGGGACAACAGAGAGTCTCATGGCTAAAGATGGAGTATCCTTGGCCAACCTTGCATTTGCACCGAGGAGAACAAAATGAGCTGAGGCTCTAACAAGAAAATACAGGTTGGAGGCTGGGTGAAGAAGTCAATAAGGAAGGCTGGGAGAGAAAACAGCCAGGGAGTGCAGAGCTGGGGGTTGGATGTGGATGGAAGGGTGGACAAGAAGGGATGGGAGCAGGTTGGGGTGAGCTGGAGCCATGAGACCACATTTTCTTTGCAAACCTGTTATAAATACCTGGTTGTTTCTGAGTGTTGCTATTCCTCTGCTCTCAGCAAATTCCCAGCAGACTGAGCAAAGCATGTCGCTGCTCTCGCTGTGCAATGAGTCTATGGAGAGAAAACTAGCTGGGTGAGCTGCGCCCAACTAATTATCCTGGGAGGTCTTTGTTGTGGTAATCCTAGTGGAGAGCTGCTTCAACTCAGGAGAAAGCATTTCATCCTCCTGTGACTCACTTCGGAAGGGTTTGAGTGAGCAAATCTCTCATTCCTAGCTAAGAATATCCACAGGGAAGGTCAGTGCAGGGGGAATGAGTTCCTTCAATTTTAACCCTGATAGGAAACTTGACTAGCAAACAGAAAAGATTTATTTTCAAGGTTAATATTTTGTGATAGATGAAGCTGAAATTTCCATGGTAGAAAGCGCCTGTCTTTTCTGATGATTTTCCTTTAAGCACCATGCAAGATACTTTTTTCCCCTTTCAAAATAATCCGTAATGCTTATAAAGCAATTTCCACTGGAAGATCTCAAATCAGTTTAAAGAAAACTTAATGCTCAAGATCCCTTCGTGTTGGGTCCCGCCTTGTCCCCTCTGTTTGCCTGCCGGAGAG
This sequence comes from Aramus guarauna, assembly GCA_013400195.1. NCBI lineage: Eukaryota > Metazoa > Chordata > Aves > Gruiformes > Aramidae > Aramus > Aramus guarauna. Next base: position 1,611,693 of record VXBL01005558.1, read on the forward strand.
CTCAGCAGCCATTTCCTTTCAGCCAGCTGACCCAGAAGAGAAATTGAAAGCAAGTTAAATAGAATACAGTTTACTCTGAAATGAAGTCACAAAATGACACTTCTGCCAATGCAGGAAAAAAAAAATAAAATAAAATAAAATCTGTGGAGAGGTTTCCTGGGTTTCCTGAAGTGAATGCAAAGCAATTGCAATGTATTTCAGCTTTATTTCAATTTGGCTTGCAGACTAACGTCTCCACTCTTGTTGCTGCTAACACGGATGCATCCTGCCACTACACCCAGTGTACCATACCACACAGCCACACAACAGAATAAAATAACGATTTATTGTGCCCGGTTTCTGTTTAACAACTATAATATTAAAGGCTTCCTCAGAGCAAAATGATACAGGGCAGAAAATGGTATAAAGGGAAAAACAGCACAAGAGAATGGCAGGGACAAGATGAAGGTGGGAGGCGGGGGTGGGAATGCACAGAGGTTTATAAAGGCAAATAGTAGGAGAGATGGTGACCATATGGTGCCCTTCTTCATGTGCAGGTCTCCACGTCATGCCTTTCTTTTCCGAACACCATTTTGAGGTAGGGCTGTGCTCTTACGCATTGTCAGAGCACGGAAAGAGCAAAGATATTTGCTGATGGGATGTGACGTTTCAGGTAGGAGAAACAAGACATCATTCACACTATACAGATGAGAGTTTGATCCTTTGCAATGCAAGGGCCAAGCAGCTCCTTTACCCACCCCAACCCCTTCCCCAGCCCCTTTAAAAACCCAGCCGGAGGATGCAGGCGAGACTGGCCAAGACGCCCAGAGCTATCATAGTGAAGCTGGTTTTCACACTGCTGGCACCACTGATGTTGCACAAGGAAGTCTCGCAGCAGCTGGTAGCAACACCGGCTATGCCGATATTCAGGTCAATTGTTGGGCAAAATGCAGAACATTTCTTGGTAATGCGCTGGTTACGGTCCTTGCCTGAAGTGGGAGAGAGAGAAAACAGGAGGAAAAGTCAGGTTTTTATCTTGTATGTTTTTTACAGACTTCAATGAGACACTGGCTGTGCAATACCCAGTTGGGAATACGTTGTTCTCTACTTAATGCTGTTGGTTTTCCCTTGGTCTTGGTCACATTGCAACACGATTTTTGTACATGCGACCTATGGAGACCATCTCCAGGCCTTATGACTCCTCTGCTGTTTTCAGGGCCAGTTGAGTGCAACCTATGGCAAGAATTTGGAGATCTTTTCTTTACTATGAGGGTGGTGAGGCCCTGACACAGAGGATGCCCTGTGGATGTCCCTGGATCCCTGGAAGTGTTCAAGGCCAGGTTGGATGGGGCTTTGGGCAACCTGGGCTAGTGGAGGGTGTCCCTGCCCATGGCAGGGGGATTGGAACTAGAAGAGCTTTGAGGTCCCTTCCAACCCAAACCGGTCTGGGATTCTATGAAGATTGCAAGACATCATTGTCACCATAGCTTGGGACTGCTCCTTCCACAGTACCTTTCCAATTCCACCACCTCATGAGCATGTATTTGAGCTTGGAGATGAGGCAAGGGGTTTGTGCAGAGAAATCCTCTGTTTTCCAATGCCTCCCTTTCCTGAGTGTCTTTAATCACCAATGCAGTATTGTTGCGATATATTACAACAGAGATGGGCTATGCTGAGTTCCCGCCTGCTGCAAGATTTGCTTTCTGTGTGCTATGATCCTCATTAATTCTTCTGCCACACCTCATGGTGGGAGGAGGCTCTTCAGTCAGCCTAACCTGAACCCCCTCTTGTCATCAGAGCCTGAGAAAAGCTTCACACTTACCAAGTCCCGTGGTCGAATAGGTTGTGAGACAATACTTCTCATGCTCAGAGCACGTGGTCGTACTGAGACAGTTTATGTTGGAATCTGCATCTTTGCATGTGAAACATATCAAGGAGAAAGCTGCAAAAGAATCACACAACACCCATCAATCCCCTCTAGAAATATCCGTAGGAGCATGAAACTTTTTGTGCTGCTCCAGATGGAGGATCTGCCAAGCTCAACGGCCACAGGCAGACACCTCCTGAGTGTATGAAACTCAGCCCCAGAAACTCTCCTGGACCCAAATTACTTTCAGCTTAGATTCCTGACACTGATGTGGTTTGCTCATTTAGTAACCCTCAAGGGATCTCCCTTCTGGATACTTACTTGAATCCATTTAAACATCTGGCATCCACAGCGTGCTTCTGGAAAGATCTCCCCAGTCTATTTCCACCTGCAGCATGGAGCTCTTGTGGTTTCTTTCCAACCTGGCTCCTCCAAGCCCCAGTTGCTGGCCACTACTTCTTGTATGGAAAGAAACCAACTGACTCCTGTTCACACTCATCCTCTTCAAGTCATCTGAAGAGTCCTGGCCTACATATCCTTTCTCAGACCACACTGAACTATTTTAAAAATATTTTCAAACACAGAAAGGGAGAGACACACCTGAGAGTAACTTCCCTGGCCGTACTGGTGTGATTTTTTTGCTGCATGCCCCCCGCAACATATCTCAAATTAGGGACAAGTGACCTAGATCTGTGCTTGCTGGGAAGATGGATGCTTGCGTTTGGCTGATCCATTTTCAGAGCATTCTTGGGCAATCTTGGACCAGCAGAAGACAGGGCTCAACAAACCACCCCTTTGGCTGCAGCAGACTCCTTTTTACAGCTGTCTGCGGGCAATGACTGCCTAACACTACAAAACGTGGACATCTGTAACACCGTGCATCTGCAAAGTGCTGTGCTAATATGAATGAGTGAAAACAGCTTGCACTCAAGTAAGCTAAAGCAGTCATTCATAGCAAAGGGATCCTTGGGGAAGGTTTCTTTTCATGATAAGGGGAATTTCCTGCTCATCTGTTTATCTGGAGCAAACACTCTTGCAATAATGTCACCGACTGGGGATTGGACTTATTCTCATCTCCAGGATATCCCTATCTATGGCCAGTTAATAACCATCTTATTCTTGTACCAGCACTGTCCTTTAGCTTTGCCTTCCTTGTTCTTCGTCTCCCTCGCTCTTCTTCTCCCTTACTCAAGCTTCTTTGCCCTTGTTAGTGCCTTTGCCAGAAATGTCCGAACCTCACTGCTGCCCTTGTTTGACCTTAGACAAGTTCATCTTGCCTAAACAGGCTCTTTGCTCCCCAGCGTCCTACTCGCCAAGACCTGGCCCCAGCTCAGACTGTGACCCTGGTGACCAGGCTCACTGTATTTCATAAGAAGCCACAGAAATGCCTTTTAGGACACTATTCATCCTTCTCTGTCTCTGTAGGAACTGTCTTATCTCCTCCACCCCAGATAACAGCCCCTTCTCCCTTTCCATGGCCACCCACCCCTGACCTTCACTTTCCTCTTGTGGTCCCTAGTCCTCACAGTTCCTACTCTCTGTTGTCTCTCATTGAAGAGCAGCTAGCAGAGGACACAGAGTCTGGGCAATTGGGTTTGCAGTGACTTAGATCCCATCTCCCTCACCATGCTCAACACCATTATGATTTCAAAAGAGACTCAAACATGGCACCCAGCTCACTCCGACTTGATACCAAGACTATTGCAATTTGCTTCCTACTTTGGTCATGGTCATTTCCATCTCCAGACTCTCTTGGCTGTCCTGCCTGGCTTGCTCTTGCATTCAGTGTTCTCCTAACACCACAGGCTACATTATTTTTTTGTTTTTCTGAGTCTGGGACCCTCCTTTAGACCATCTGCACTCAAAGTGGTGTGGCTACATTCTCTTTTCTTGTGCAAACCTCACGTAGGCACATTTCTTCTCCACTGGGAACCACCCTTTCATCCCAGAATAACCGTACACTAGAGCAGAGTCCCCAAACTGGGTTTTCCAGACGTGTAACCCCTTTTATTCTTTAATTAACACAACTAGGTTTTCCAGTCATGTAGCTCCTTTTATTCCTTAATTAATGCAGCTTCTTTAATCAAGACCATTCCAAGAAAAACTTCCTGCATCTATGCAGGAAAGAGTGGAGCTTGCTGCATGCCCAAGTCCTATGTCATCCCAACCTCCCAAAGCTGCTAATTTCAGACTCTAGTTGCCCTGAGAGCCTTCTAGCCAGGGGAGAGGGCAAGCACCTTTCAGAGGTGATTTTGCCAACCTCTCTTTTTGCTTGGGAGGCTTCTCTCTCACTCACATTTGTTATAGAAGACTCCTGGAGGCACGTGGGCTCTTAACTGGGTGGCTCATTTAAGATCCTGCAGTCAGGTGGGATAATTTTGATCCTCTGTCCTGATAAGAACAACAATTCCTCATGCTACTGAAAACCACTTCTGATTTTATTGTGTCTGTTGAGGCATCTGTTGCAACGAGGGCTGAGTGGGGAAGGGAACAATATTTCTTTAGGTGCAAACCTGGGGTTAAACCAGGCTGTGAGGGTTAAACCAGGAGGCTGAGACCTCCTTCGGAGGTCTCCCGTCTGTGCCTAGCAAGATGTCTGCTCTAACTGAAACATAACATTCCTCAAGGAAGATTTTTCACATGAATAATTTGAGACACCTAGATAAACAACTTACACGTGTAAAGCATTAGCAAATTCAAGCAACAGCGTAAGCAGAATTTACACCATTAAAATCAGTCAGGTTCAGGATTAATTGGAACAGCAACCAGCCTTCTGGCTAGATTGCACAGCGAAGTAGTGCTGCGTATGTGTTAATTTTCACCAACTCCTTTGGTAAGTTTGCTGTCTCATTACGTGACATCTTTAAAAAAAATGTGATTACAGTTGATAAGCTGCAGGAAACGAACATTTTATTGCCCTCGACTTTCTCAAGTTGAGCACAATGATTTAGCACATGCCAAGTTTAAAGCCTGTGAAGTCCCACAGTAAGAACATTTACAGCCTCAAATTAAGTGCGAGCCTAAATGCTCTGCTAGACCAGGACCAGAATGGCCAGTAATTTGCAGGTAAAGCCCTACAGCAGAGACTGAGAAAGATTCAGTTTGCCATAAGGCAAAAGCCCCCCCAAGCTGAGGAAATCAACTATTCCCCTGGGATAGCAGAGCATCTCCCAGAGGCACAGGCAGTGGTCCTTGGCAGAGCCCAGCCAGCCAGAGTTAAAGTGCAGGTTCCCACTGCATCCTTCCCCCCAAAATAAACCAGCCACTTATCAGAATGAGAATGGGACACTGCATCTCCATCCCAGACCTGGGATACACATCGGCAAAGTTTCACGTCAAAGCAACAAGCTGCAAGAAAGAGATGGGAGCCAGAATTGCATCTTCTTGTGGCATGACCATCTCTACCAATTTAGGTAATGATGATTTGTAATTGCAACCAATAAACAAGCAAGCGAAAAAAAAAAAAATTAGGCTGTAATTAGTTATATGTCAAATTTGCAGCTTTATTGTATATATTGCCCTTTGCCTGTGCAGTTCTGTACATTGCTCAATGACTCCCCCTTCTCACAGAGCTGCACCAAGGGCTCTGAGCTGCCTACACTGAGCATCTCCAAGGGCTGGGCTGGGACTACACGAATCAGGTGAGGTGGGTATCTCATCCCCCACTTCAGCTTCTCAGCATCCTTCCAACTTCTGGTGGGGATACGTCCCCTGGTTTCTTATCCTGAGGACTGGAATATTCTCTAGAGCCTAAAGACCCTTCAGCTTTACCATCTGTGTTGCAAAATCCCCTTGTCATCCTGCAATATCAAAGACATGCCCCAGCTCTGAGGGTCTTGCTAGTGCAAAGCGATCCTTGGAGACTCACCACTCTCTGTGCACAAGGCTACGACGAGCAGGACAAGAAGAGAAGTCTTCATCCTTTATAGGTCTCCCAGCCTCCAAAACAAGCAGGAGTCACCCAGGGCAGGTTTTATACCTCTGCTGTGTTTGCTTTGCTGCTAGGATAATAACTATGGGGTTGCTGTGTCAGATGGTGGGTGATTAAGAATAACATGTCAGTGCTTATGTGTGAAAGTATGGTGAGCTGGAACTCTAAATGGGCGTGTGTTCTCCCCCCACTTCTTTTCCTAGTTGTTTCACAATGCAGCTTGTTCGTCTGGTGTGAAGTATGCAACAGTTTCTAATTTTGGATAAGTGGAGGAAAAGCAAAACACAAAAACAAAACAGTGTCCATGTGAGAGGAGGAATTTTTTTATTTTTTTTCCCCAGGCCAGCTTAGGTCTCAGAGCAGGCTGCGTGCTTGAAGATCCTGTCCTTGCACACTGTTTTAGTGCATATGGAAAATGACGGAATTTGAAATTGAAATTGGGATTGAAACTTCTACAAAATGTCTCCCAGGATTGTCAGTGCAGCTAGATCAGAAGAGCACTATCCTTCTGCTGCGTTTCGTAGGGGACCAGACATCATTTTCTGTGGGCCTTTTAAAGACTGAAGTTCGAAATCATAAATGTTTCTGTTCAAAAATGGGATATTTTATATGAGGGGAAAATGTTATCTTATTAGAAAATAAATTCCACTGGGCAAGTAAAATGGCCACTTAAATTAAAAAATAGAAATAACATCCACCCCCATCACATTGAACAAGCTGTGAATTTTTTCACAAATTACATAAAATAAATGTCAGGGAGAAAAAAACAAACCAGTTAAAGCATGGCGAATGAGGAATTGCCTGATCAAGGATCTCAACTCATTAAGTCTTGAGAAAAAAAAAATATAATTATATCCAGCCAAAATTATGTGAAATGCCAAATAGGGGTACTCCACTGGGTTTCTATACGGTGCTCGTTATGCCTCCTTTTTTGTCAGGTTTCATCCTATCTCCCTGTATAAAATCAGAATCTTTCCCATCTTCTTCTGATTGCTGCTGCCTTTTCCTCCCACCGTTGTCTTTCTGCCATCTCGTCATGGGGATGGAGGCAGAGTCCCAGAAATGGTCCAGCTGGATCCCTTTCACGTGACATCCAGAGCTGCAGGAGCAACCTGCGTGCCCCAAGCCTCTGCCAGCGGCTCTGCCCCTTGCTGCTCTCCATCTGTTTCATTTCCCTTTTTTCTTAGTCTCAAAGTACTTCAGATTTCCATCTCCCATCAAATATTTGGGCTTCCAGTATAACCCACCTACAGTCGTTATCTCACCAAAAAGATGTGCCCAGTTCTTGAGGTGATGTAACTCTTTCCAACACCTCTAAATTGAACGTATAAATATTGTTAGTATGGAGACCTGCGTGACTAAGGTGAGGAAATTTCTGCTTTCTCAATAGGTAGAGCATGAAACTCAGCTGGAACAGAGGTGGTAATTAACCAACGAAGCTCAAAGGAGGGGCGTTGTTTGGCTTCATAAGGCCAATGCCTTTGTAAGGCACCAGGCAGGAGGCAAACAGAAGCTGGCACCTCCCATGCCAGCCAGTGCAACCCTCTCTTCCTTCTGAAATATTTTATTTTTCCCAATCCAGGAGGGATTTCAAGTGTCTTTATTGGTAAATCGACTTCTGTTGCTGGCTATTTGAGGTAATAGCAGAAAAGGGGTCTCTAGTCACAAGGCGATGCCATTCTGCAGCCTGTACATTGTGCTGCAGAGGCAGCCCACATTCAGATTTATTTCAGCCAACAGCATCCATTAACAGGTACAGAAATAGAAGCTCAGCCAGGCACTTTTTTTTTTTTTTTCCCCTCTCCCTTGTAGTCTCATCCAAGCAAAAACTGAAATATCTCTTGTCTCCTACAAGCTGCTGAGATTTCGAGATGGCAAGGCTGTATTTCTTAAAGGAGTTATTGCAGGATTTCTGACAGTCAAGATTTTCCATTAGATGGTCCTGCACTCTTCCAGCTGGTCCCATATGTCCCTCTGATATTAATGTTATCTTCATCCCTCACCAGCACCAGGTGAGATAGATTGAAAATAACCCATGGGGGTAGAAAGGACACAGACGATAAGGGCACCGGAGGGACCAAGGCAAAGGAGAAGATAATATCACAGTTTACAACTGATATGAAGTTATGAACTTCAAGAAGATTTTGGAAAGAAGATTTAAGCGGGGGTGGAGAATGGGGCGGAAAGACTTATTTCCCTTGACAGAGTTGCTGAGTGGAGAAGGAAGGAGAGTGTTTTGTTCATCTTGTTCTAAACCTGGTTGAAATTGTCATGTGAGAAGGGCAAACATTTTCTTTTTTTTTGGGGGGGGAAAAGATTAGTTTTCATGAAACAAAAGCTGAAATTTAAAAGTAACTGTGAAATTCAGGTATTTTTACTAAATGTGGAATTCTAAGCTGGCCAAAAGCTTTGAGAATCATTTCAGAAATTATTGTGATTAACATATAGGAAAAGTGATGGGAAAAGTGGTTAAAAAGAAGTGAAAAAAACCCACAAGTTTCTGTTGGTTCCTCAGCACAAAAACGCTACAACACAACCATTCCTCAGTTAGCCCATCTCGTATTTAAATACACACTGGAACACCCTCCTTGCCCAGAAATTAGATCTTTATAGGATGACTAAACATAATCCCATCTTCACCGCCTTCCCCCCGCGCTGCGGTTTCTCCCCGTTGCACAGAAACTCATGCACTTTGCAGCCTGTCTTGAGCACCGGTGGAGCAGGACTCCTCTCAAATCCATCTGGGCTGCAAACATCAGGGCTTTTTTCCAGGTGCCACTTCTATACGAGCCCTCCCAAAACGCAGTGCTGCGCTTGGAAGCTGCTCAGCTGGGAATTCTGCACTGTCCACCTCCAAGAGTGCATGCGTTTTGCTCATCTTAGCTATAGCTTCGTTCCTCCAAGAGCTTCAGGGGACCTCCAACCCATCTCCTCCCTCCCCAACCCTGGAATGCAGCAGGAAAGGGAAAGAGCAGAGACCTCCCCACCAGATCAGACACCCATCGCCTCTGCCAGGCTCTTTCTTCCCATTTCCCCTGTCCCTGCAGGGAAGTCATGAGCAATCACTCAGACAACAGCATCTTCTCCAAATAGGCACGGAGGTCCACTTTCTATGAGGACAGGTTCCAGGAGCACCATCCTCATCTTGGACTTCTCCAGCATCTTGATGTGGCACCTTTACCTATTTTAAAAGCTGAAACCAACAAACCGGCAGAGATCACACGAGAACTTTTCAGCACAGCCAGAAACAGCCAATACCTGCCAGACCCCCACTCCTGTGTGTTAGCAGTTACGAAACAATTCTCCCTGTTGCTTGCGATGGGAACAACACAAATATCTTTGACCTTTCCAGACTGACACCTTCATTCATTAGCGCTGAGTGATCAGGCAGATCATCCGGCTGGTGCTGGATGCAACTGAGTCAATTGAGAAAGGCAACCAGGAGAAGAATCTCAGGTGCTAAAAAGAAGAATTCAAGGTGAAGTAGAGATTCAGATTTCTCAGGCTGATCTTAGTGTGGGTATAGCAAACACACTCTAGAATATCATAAATCTTTATTTTGTCTGACGGTTGTCACACACATGCTATCAAAAGAGCTTTCCCCGGGGAAAATTAGTACAAAACAGCAAATGATACAGGGGAAAAAATAGGAGCTACACTGCCATGCCATTTTGTGGGTGGGATCTGAAGCAATGTCTTGGAAGAAACAGGGTAGCATAGACACTGTCAGAGACACTTGACAGAGCATGTTGGTTTCTCAGTTGGGGAATACCTTGTAGGTTCTTGGGTTGTCACATCTTCTCCCACCCCTCATCACAATCCCGCCCTGATGACACAGACCAAACTGGCCATAATTCCCAGGAACATCACGGCGTAGCTGATTTTTATGCTGTTGGCACCACTGAAATTGCACAGGGAGGTGCTACAGCATTTGGTGGAATAAGCCGCCACACCGAAGTTCACGTTCGTCTCAGGACACTCTACAGAACATTTCTTGGTGATGCGGTATCCCACGTCCTTTCCTGGATGGAGAATAGGCAAGAAAGGAGAGCTGTGATTTAAGATTCTTCTGCAAGAGCTCACCCAAGGACAATAGGAGGAGGTATATTGCTCTATGCTTAATTTGCAATGCAGCAATAACAGCTATCAGCAGATTTGATGAGTGCTGGGTGAGTATCCACACAACCTGAATCAAATGCATGGCACTAGAAAGTCCTTGAAAGAAATCCACACCGTGATTCCTCTACAACACTGAAAAATCACTGACGATGCATTTTTGGTTTCTAAAACTACATTACTTACATCCAGCCCCTTCCATCCTCCATCACAAAGCATGTGTGTGACCCAAGCAGCAGGGTCTGGTCATGAAAATCTGTGTGCTTCAACCAGCCCTGCCACAAGGTGGTGAGGAACATACCCAGGTGGAGGATGGCAAGGCACCGCAGAAGGATTCAGACATTATATTTTGCGATCCTTAAACGGCAGTGATCCACAACTACTGCCCTCAAAACACTATTGCTCATGAGTGTCCCTGGAAAAAAAAAAAAAAAAAAGCCCTCCTTGATATGTTGCTGGTACTCACCTAACCCAACAGAGCTGTATGTGGTTGTACAGTATTTCTCATGGTCTTCACACTTGTAGGTTTTAAGACAGTTCCAGTTGGAGTGCTCATTGTCACATGTGTAGCAAAACAGCGAGGAAGCTGGAAAGAGTGCATATGACACACATTAGTGGTTTCCAGCAATGCCCTCCTGGGAAGAAAGCGTCAAAAGCCATGTCCCTTCTTGGAAAATACCAGGTGAAAAGTATGTTACAAACAAGTCTTCATGACAAATGAAATAAGATGTTGCTTTTGATTAATGAAGCTGAAAAGGCAAACAAACAGAACAGAATGAGTTTTCTTTCTTTACTTGAGTTTTTCAGTCATTAAAGCTGAAAAACATATTTTTTTCAGTCTGAGCAGCCCTCTCAGGTGACCTTTCTTTCTCCCCAGGGTCTGCATTGGCCTGGTTGACAGCCAACCTGCAAAAGCAGAGCTCGCGATCTGCCCAGCTGGGTCTAGTCTAGTTCTGGCAAGGAGAGGATGAACTGGCATTGTTCTCAGGTGAGAACTTAGGGGTTTTTAGCATTTTCAGTCTGCATCTGCAAAACACTGTGTAGACATGAATTAATTAAAGCCTATGACACCCCTGTGTGCTAAATTACTGAGCACAGACCCACATTAAAGGGAGTTCCCTGGGACAGGTTGATCTGGACATTGGAGAGATTATTTCTGCCAGCGCCTGGAACAACATGTTCTCACTGATGTTATTAGCAGGGCTGAGCCAGGTCTATTACAAAGCTACGAGGAGGTAGGATATGTATTTCTGAACAAATCTGAAGTAAATTGAGTCAAACGTCCAGGAAGCCTAGCTGGCCGTGCTAGAAACACAGGCACGTTGCCATCTCATTCCCTGGAGGTGGATTCACAATTGATGGAATCTGTTTGCCTCCTGTTCAGAGTCCCATGAAACGCTCCTCATTTCTGAGCAAGGGTGGCAGAAGCAGTTGAGCTGCTCTCGGGACAGCTTGCTCCATTGCCACCAGTGGTGGAGAGCTCCTGGTTGAAGGTGACCAAATTACAAACCAAGGTGGGGGTCCTCCATTAGCCTGAAACGTCCCTGGTTCAGTTCCTCCTGGCTTTCTCAATCCAGGGAGGTTTATTTCTGCTCAGAATAGCCCCTTCCAATTGAATTTGAACATGTTTTTCACAAGGAAACTCCTCCCAGGGACTCTCCAAAGCCCAGTTGCTCAGTTGATTCAAATTCATCTCTGAAGTTGAACCTGCCCATGACACTTGGTTAGATAATTCCAGAAGTAGTTTTAAAAGAGAATTAGAAGCCATTTTAACTACTCCAGGTAGGAGAAGAAAAAGATCTCCCCTGTGTGATGTGGGGAGCTCAGGTGCCTTGGGTACAGCTCTGGTGCCTCACCATGTAACTGCTCATCTTGCTCTAAAACCTACCCAGATGGTCTTTTCTAGTGCCAGGTGTTGCAAGCACAGGTGTTCTCCATAACAGCAGATAAAACCATCCTTGCTGCATCCTGGTTTTAATCTCTTTTTAACCGGCTATTCAGCACTTGCTGTTTCTCCATCAGCTGGATAAGTTAAGACTCTCACCTCTCCTCTGGAGATCCCCCAACACGAGCTGTGGGCTACCCTCCTTTTGCAGACAATGCCAGAGCAATCCCAGAGATGCTGCCTAGCAAGTGTTGTTGCATTTTACAGACCCTGTAGCTCGCTGTCATCTGCCTTCCTCGCCAAACATCATAAAAGTTGTTCAAACCATTTCCTGCTGCAGATGGAGCCGAGACCCCAACGTATGCATGAAAGCAACTGAAATGCTCTTGTGTTCACTGACTGATGCAAGGAAAATCCCTCCTGGTCAGGAAGTAATAACAGCTTAAATCATTACAACTGTTACAAAGCCTTGCCTGCGCCTGGCCTCCACCCTCCATTAGTCCTAGCTTTGCAAATGCAGCCAGAAATAGCCTTAACGGTGCAAAAAGGCTTGCAGTACTCCTTGGGATTGCAAATACATGCACAGAGCCAATGTTTCCAACTGGATGTTTCTCCACAATTATCTAGTTATACCTGCAACCTCCTTTTGACAGAGGACAAGCACAAAGCATTGCAGATCTCATTATAAACACACTCACTCACAGACACCTAAAAAAGCTCTTCAAACCTATGAGCAAAGAGCTCTTAGGCTTTCAGATATCTGCCAGCAAACTAGTTTCTTAATTGTAATGTCGTTGTGGGAAATAAAATGAAACGCTGACAGAGGATGCGGTGTCAACACCAGCTCTGTTACCTTTATCAACAACTCAGGAACAAAAATAAAACCAAAAGGCAAAACTGTGAGCCCAGCTTAATTCCTATTAGCATTTCTCAGTTCACATGTCTATCTTCAGATGTGAGTGGCCGGAGCTTGTTAGTTGAGGGTGTGAGAAACCAGAGCAGTGAGCTCATCTTCTTTGAGCTATGGGCACCTCAGCAGAACTCACCCAAAAGCTAAGACTCAACTACACTAAATATTGCTTGACGCAGCTGATGCCAAAGAAAAACTGTAATACCAAGACTCAACCAATTGCAAAAAAAAAAGTTGTCAAATCTTCTTGTCCCTGCATTATCTCTCTTTCTTTTTTTCTGGAATTTTCATCCTCTCCCAGCCTCCATATCTCCTTACCTTGCTCGGCACACAGGACCGCCGCCAGCAGGGCAATCAGAAAAGCCTTCATGATCGTCGTGCCCTCAGAGACTGAACAACACAGGAAGGTACACCACAGGAAGGTTTTATACTGGGACTGCATTTATTTTGACTTCCTTTGATTACAGTAATTTGAGGTTTGGGGAGTGACAGCACATAAGATGTGATCATTGATGGGTGTGTTTGTGCGTAGGAATTTATTATGAGGCTCCAGGTAGCAATTTCTTTTATATCTCATTCAGATCCAATTTTTATTTTATTTTTTTTTTCTTTTTCCAAGGTCTACTCCTGCTAACCATGTCTACATTGCTAATTTGGGGAACAATTTACCTGACTCAAACATGGGAGTCCCTTGCTACTTTGTTGGGCTGAACTGTGCAAAACCTGGAGCACAGCAGAGGCAGCTGCGCTTGTCCGGGGTGGATCATCACTTGCAAGATCATAGCTGTCACCTGTCATCCTCCATCCTTTCTGTCTGCCATGATATGAGAGCTTCATATCTGTGGGAAGTGGGAGAGGAGGCAAAAAAAAGAAGATTTTTCGCTGGATTGTCTGCAGTCATTCAGCATGATCTCACTTGCACTAAGAAAAGTGCTTTAAGCAGAAAACCAACCTGTATCATCCCTGCGGTGACACTATTTGTGCCTGGAGACTGTCCGTCAGAGGCTCCCATGGGCCAGGCGGGGATGGGATCCAATACTTTTGTTTTGCTCTCCTTCTCTGTCCTCCAGAAGCGTCCAAGGTTTCCAAGCGACAATGTTTGTTGCTACCTGTAGACCAACTCTGGACTCCGTCAGGTTTTTCCAGTCTCTCATGACCTTTCCAGTCCTTCTGGGTTCCCTCTTTCTGCTCCCACAACCAATTCACCACCTCTTGCCAAATGACTGAGGATGCAGCAGAGACAGAAAGTGCGTGGAAACAGCTGCAGGAGTTAAACTACGAGTGGGAGCGAAAATTACTGAGAAATAAAACAAGTCCTGGTCAAGAAGATATCTCAGCAGACCAGGACCCTTTGTCTTTAGAGAGAGAAATGACCATGGGTAGTTCAGAGTCAAGGTTTGTAAGATCACAAATTATGTGGAAACAGAATAAAGAACATCCAATTGCTCTTTCTTTTCCCCAAATTACTTCCCAAGAAGTTGGTTCATAGGCTCTTCCTCTGATCACCTGTCTGTAAGATCCTGAGCAGATGTCCCCATGCCCAACCCTTGCGATGGGTCTTTTGCTTCCAGTCATTCTTCCTTTGCCCAGTTCCTCCTTTTCTACAGCAGCTTTGGCCCCCAACCATTTCTGTCTGTGCCTGTGCCCAGAGCAGGGTGGACGGGATGAGCATCCAGTTTTCAAAGTCTTCCACTCTGTTCCCTGGATTTGCCCTGACCTTAAGCCTGAATCTTTAAAAGCTTCCTCTTTTAGCAAGGATGTGAGAGACCCACATGAGCTAATGTAGCAACGATACTTTGGAAATAATCTGTGAAAAAGTCATACTCTCTGAACAAGACTTTGTACAAATTCATGCATGAATGACATCAGACAGGAAACATGACCTGCTAGAGCATGGGGGTGTCCCGTCCCACTCAGTGGGTTAGGGTGAGGTTAACTTCTTAATCCTCTGTGCGGTAATCAGGAGTAACGACAATTACTCTAGAGGTTCAAACAAATTACAAATTTACTTAAAACTCAGCGGAACTACAAAAGATAGAGGCTTGGCAAAAGGTATAACAATACTCAAAACGTAGCAGAACTACAAAAGGTAATGGTTTAGCAAAACTTGTGATGATATTACCCTAATGTGCTGAAAATGAAGTTAGAGATGGAGAGAGGAGAAGAGAGAAAGAAAGAGAGAAAAGAAGAAAAGATATCACCACCCTTGGACCCAGAGATGTTCTCTGCTCGTAGTTGTAGTCTTCAGGTGGTGGGCACGTGCCGAAAACTTATGTTTCCCCCTTTTATAATGCGATGTGCCCGCCCCGTAGGCAGAGGGGTCTGTCATCACTGAGCAGGCGCGGGATGTGCTCAGGAGCGTTCAGAAATGTTCTAGAAATGAGTCGGTGGGTTGTGGGGGTCTTGGGGGTCTCACTGACCCCCCTCTTCAGGGCTGACCAAGCGAGTGGTGATCTTTCACAGGCACAACGGGGCACAGATGGTCTTAATCTGCATGTTTCAGGAATAGAGGAGTGGGCTCACAAGATGTTATCCTGCCTCCACAAGTTCCATTCTTGGTCATCTCCCTCGTTATCAGCCCATCCCTGCCATGTCAGGACGGATGTTTGCGACATCCACTTGTTATCGGGGCCTTACAGGGGAGAAATAGTTGGCATTAGTCCATGTGGGTTTTTTACGTAGAATAGCCAGGCTTCTCTCAGACAGCTGGAGAAATGGAAACCAAAACTTCATTCCTTTCCATCCACGTCAAAAATCCGAAAATTAAACAGAATTATCGCACTGAATTTAGTTCATCTCGGAGCCAACCGAGCAGAAAAATGCAGCTCCTCAGCAGGAAGAAGGGAGCAATGCATGAACACAGCAACACAACAAGAAAGAAGAAAGGCTTTGAAATTAAAACAAATAAATGAACAGTAAATAAACGACACTGTTAAAGCAAAGTGCAGCTGAATAGAAAATCTGCAGGTGAGAAATGAGCTGTAGGAAGTGGAAATGTGAGAAAGCATTTAAATAGATTAGAGAGAGGGAAGGTTAATAATAATAAACAAGATTAATATTTCACCTAGAACTGGAAAGAGAAAAGGAGGGAGTTGAGAAATATTAGCACAAAGCAAAATAAATCAAACAAACACACAAATCTGGGGGGGGGGGGGGGGGGAAATAATTAAAGACAGGCCAAGTGAAGGTAAGAAATAAGATGGGATGGGAGGGAAGTATCGATGCTTCACTGTTTCTCCTGTGGTGGTATTACTTAGCGCTGTGCAAAATGTACATGTTGTGATGTGCAGACACTGTTCAGGTATTAACCACAACCTTTCAAGGTCTGAGGAGCGTTTTCTACAGCTCCATAAATCCCAGTTTAACCAGCCACTGGAGTCAGACTGCAGGGTCTCCTGTGGTACCTGGATGGGGAAGGCATCTGGGGCATCACCTGGCCCCTATCCCTCTGTCCCTGAAAGAGAAGACTGAAAAAGCTTCGGGACCCACGCTGGGGTCTGGCCAGGTCCCAAAAACAGGCTGTTCTTGTGTGCTGTTGATATTGCGATCACGCTCAGGGCCAACGCAAGGGCTCTGGGTTCCAACCAGCACCACGGAGGTGGAGTGGGGGACGGGGCTCCTTTGAATCTGAGCATCCCATTTTTTTCAAGCAAGGGAAGAAGAGAGCTGGAGGAAAAGCCAGGGCAAAGACAACTGGGGTAGTGGGAAGTGTGGATGGTGTCAGGAGACTTCTGGGAACACAGCGTGGAGGTGTTAAAACTAGTTTCCCGGGGACATAAAAAAAAAAAAAAAGAGAAAGGAGGGCAGCAGGGTGAATCTCGCTGCAGAAATTGGGCTAGGTGGGTGTTGACGAAGAGTTAACAGAGCCTGGGAGTTTTAAGGAAGAAACCTTAACCCACTTCGAGCTTGGCAGCCGACAGCATGTGTTTGTGCCAGACCTTGGGAGCGCATTGTGCAAGGCCTGTCCCTTTTGTGTAACCGGAGCCAGACAAAGTGTGTTTTCAACCCGTGATGGAGCAGCGAGGTGGAGCAAACTGCCAGGTCCAGGGATGTTTTAATGTCAGCTCTCCCCACTTTCTCCCTTTTTCTTTCTAGAAAGAGCTCCAGTCTCAGCTCTCCTCCATGGTGCATGGAGGAAACTCTGTTTCAGCTCAGGGTTGTAAAATGCAGGCTCAACAGGGAAAAGAGAGGCCATGGGACAAAATGAGAAGGCAGCAGCCATGGGTAATGCTCCCAGTCCCTGAGTCATGCAGATGGTGCATGCAGGGCAAGCGGTCCAGCCCAGCCCTGGACAGCATCAGGCTGATCTGGTCATGTCCTTTCCTCCTTCCTTGGCGGGTCAAGGAAGGCTGGGTTGCTTCATCTGGCCGTGCAATGGCAACAGGGTTAGGTGAAAGGTTGGAAGGGGGGAGATCATGGGATCTGGAAACCCCAGGAGAAAAGGAAGACCTGCATGTGGAATTTTGCCTTTTCCACCTAAGGCCTGACTGTTGCAGGCAGCCTGCTCTATTCTTCCCTTTCCCAAAGCACATCTGGGTCTGTAGCTGACTTGGTAGGCTCCAAACAGCAGGACAGAGCTCCTCAGGTCAGATGACAGAGTGTACCAAACTTGCAGCTAGGAAGGACAGGGGTATCCCAGATCCACTGTGTCTGGCTGAAATACAAGATGGCCTGGGTAGACTTCCATCTCAGCATGACAGCTGTGATGGTCATCAGGAGCCTTGCTATAGGTCTCAGTGGGTGAGGAACCTGAGTCCTTTGGGGCCGCAGCTACCAACCAACAGAGAACCAAAGCCATTTTGCCACATCCCCTTAACCTCCAAGGTCCTAAGAGATAATTGAGTCCCATTAGCTTGGAGGCTCATGGGGAGATACCAAACAGCTCCATCATGCATGGAGTCAACCACCGTGATTGACATCTTCACCAATGCCCTGCCTGAAGGGGCAAATCCAGACTAGCTCACCAAACAGGGCACAAGCACAGCCCCACGCCACCCATGCCATCAGATCATCAACATGGCTTGGGCACACCCCGACCAGCATTGTCTCAAATAGTGCCCTGACATGGGGCTGCTCCTTGGAAGCAATTTAGCTGTAACCACCCTGTTTGTAGAGGAAAGAGGTTAGACTTATGGATGTGAATCATCATTCTTGGATCCAGGGCCAAGGTTTATTATTCTGTGGTGGCATCTCTTCAGCCAGGAGGTGATATACTGGAAACCTGCAGAGTCTGAAGGAAAAAGGGCAGTGAAGAAGGATGGTTGGGAGGAGGAAGAAGAGGTGAGAGATGAAAACCCATTACCCTCTTGAGATTCCCCCAAAAGAGTTAATGCCAGTCTTCGCCAAGGAAAACATCACTGGCCACAACTGTGTTTGGGGAGAAATGGTCCTTACAGGTTTATTTAAGTTTGCACTTGTAACACAGCTCAGTTGATAATTCTCAAAACTGTCATTGCTTTTTCACTGTAAGTGGGAATTTCCCCTTGTCTGAGGTCCAGCCCTCCTGATCCTCTTTCATGACATGAGCAGACAACACGCAGGCACTAAAAGGGAACCGTCCCCTGTGCCACATGTTCACGCTGGTCCTGACAAGCAACGCTCCGGTCTTTCTTCGGAAATCTTGGGCTGCAACAAGCATCTGAGCCGTGTCAGTACAAACTTTTATGAAAGGCTGATCAAAACCTTTGTCATGGAAGATTTTGGCCAACATCTACAGGAAGACAAGTAGGTGACATCTCTTATGTTTGTCTTCACAAGTGTCTTTCTGATCACTGTGGGGTTTTTGTGTTTGTTTTGTGGGGGTTTTTTAAATTGAACTTTAAATTCCTGGAGTTACATGGTTGTGTAGAGAGCAGTCATTTGAACCTGCCAGGCCAGCGATATGCAAGAAAAACTCATAAAGGACACAACTGTGGTAGCACTTGGCCTTGTGAGAGCTTCCACAGCCAATTACAAGAACACCAAGAAAGCCTTAGTCTAGTCATCCATTTTACTTCTGTAAGAAAAAAAATTTTCCATGTCTATTCATTATACAGGGTAAACTTGCACACCTCGCCCTGGAAGGCAAGGAAACAGTCATGGTTGTAAAGATTGCACTTTTTGGTTTGTTGTTTTTTTTTTTTATTATTTGCTTTAGGTTCTTGACTCATCTTTTGCATGATGGGTATTTCAGGCCTGGAAGCAATCCTCTGTGCTGAAACCCAATAGCTGAAATTTCCAAGGTTAGGTGAAAGCTGAGAGTAAAATGAGAAAAGCACATTTCTCCCTGTCTATGGGAAAGCTGTGATGAGCTCCATAGACAACCTCTCTACTCTTAATTTGTTTTAGGGGCTCTGGGTCTGATTTTTTTCCAAGTAGACCCCAAATGAGAGTGGAAAAACTCATCATGAGTGGAAAAACTCAGCACATGCGTGGGAAGATCAGGATGCTCCTGTTTCTCTCCTGACCCACTCCTGATGACCCAGCCAAGTATGACATCAAAACCCCAGTTGCGTGATGAGAACGAGAGCTTGGGCCATCCCTCATTACGTTTAGAAACTTGTCACACCTCAAGTAATAGCTGAAACCTCTGCAACTGCGGCCGAGGAGGGCAAGGAGAGCAGGAGGAGGAGAGCCTGTCCCTGGAGGAGGAGAGCCCACGGCAGGCAGAGGAGCTGCAGATCAAGGAATTATCCTGTCTGAAACAATCCCAGACCGATGGGTGTGTTCAGCAGGGCAGAGAAACAAACAGTACGGTATCTGGGAATGTGATCATATTCCTCACTGGGCAAGCAGAAGGGCATTTTCCCAGGAGGGCTAGCCAAAAATTCAAGTCTGTGTTTGGTTGTTTGGTTGTTTGGGTTTTTTTTTTTAATTATTATTATTTTGGAAAAGCAGAGCATGGTTTTGCTGGGGTGCATTTGCACTGGTGGTCGAGCAGAAGGAGGGAAAGGCATTGGTCCACCTCAAGAGCATCTCTGCACACTGCAGCTGGGCTTTGGCTCCTCTCACCCCATACCCACCGCTCGTGGGGTATGGTGAGAGCAGCTCATGCGCCGTGATCGATCCCACCCACCGGCAGACCAACCCCTCCGAACCCAGCTCGCCAACGACTCAGCTCAAACAAGGGCTTGTAAACCTCACGGATGAAAGCCTGGGAGGGGCATGGGAACAAAAAGCCACCCACACTGACACAGGGAGCAATACCAGGGTGGAAAAGCCACCCTGGGTTTGCAGATACCCTCCTACTTGCCACAGAAAGGGTATGGTAGGAGCAACTCGCCCCATCTTGATTGCACATGCTGTATACCAGGCTTTCACCCACTCCCAACTTCTTAAAATATCAGGAAAAAGACAACCATGCCTTGAAGGGACTTTAAAAGTTTCAGCAAAGGCTCCCAAAGCCTCCAAATTGAGCCTGAGTGAGGAGGGGCATGCCCAAAGTCACAGGCGCGGGAGAGCGGTGACTTTTGCTCCGCAGCCCGCAGCAGCTGTGGTCGCTGCTCCTGCCAGCTTTGCTTTACAACCCAACCACTGCTGCAGGAGCAGGGCGGAGCGGGAGGGAGGAAACAGGATCTGTCACAGGAAAAGAGGCCCACGAAGATTTCCTTCCTCTGAGAGCAAACTCAAGGAAAGTGCCCTCCCATTTCTGGGCTGCAAACACAACGTTTGGCATCCGACCCTGGTTTTGCTCACAGTCGCTCTCTCCTGTCTCCCCACGTGGAGGAAAACCCGCTTTGATTCAATCTGAAAGGGAGACAGGATGAAGGAAGTGCCAACAGAAACAAATCTGGGGTGGGCTTACCACCAGGAGACCTGTTCTGTGGCCAAAACCTTAACCCCTGTCCTCCAAGCGTGGTTCATAACAGGCATAACAGGGCATCTCTGACACGTACACAGCACCAAGTAATGCCTCCAGTGTCACTTCCACAGCCAAAATCCAGCCATGACATCACCGGTGCCCTCACTGCCACCTGGTCCTGGTGGTGGGATGGGTCCTGCCCACTCACTTCTATCTCATTTCTGTGGGGAAGGGTGGACAGGAAGGGGAGGATGCAACACGCCATCCTGAACAAGCAATCCTTCCAGTCAGGCATTGCTTCCTTTGGGTTTCTCACGCCAGTTGTAGAGCATGGAGAGGTCCTGGCCAGACCTGCAGAGAACTGTGATAACGAACAAGATCTGTGAGCCTACTTCTACACCAGTAAATAAATCAAGGATAGGGCTTGCACAATTGCCCACTATCAACACTTAGCCATGCCAAGAAACACCTCCCAGACCATGCTCAGGAGACATCCCAGGGCCAAGGGGCCACATGGATGTGACCGCTCCGTTTTGGGGATGGAAAGGGTGCCACAAGCATGCTATACTGCGTGGCCTCAGGGCTGCATCCCTGTGCTGTGTACCTGTCTGGATGGAGCCTCTCCCTGTAGCATTTAGCCTCGGGAGCTTGGTTTCACCTCCCGCCAGTGCCTTCGGTGCAGTGTTTAGCGTGGAGGGTCTGGAGTGGGAGGTGAGATGATTACCTGCAGGGAGGCTGCTGTGACAGCCTCCGACCCAGCTCCCTCTTGCTCCAAATAAGAGGAAGGGGCCATATGGGCAGGACCGCTTCAGTAATGCCTGGGAGATGCTGAAGAACCACTCCTGCTGGTTTCCTTGGCAGCAGGACAGCATCTCGGGCAGCACTGAGTTTCTGCCACCACGCTTTGGCAGTGGTGGGTATTTTTGGAAATGAAATATGGTCAGACCTAGAAATTCATCAAGCTCTGCTTGCCCTGAATCCTTCAGCCCCGCAGCAGGCAGCAAACCTTGGGGAGAACATATGTCTCCAGATACATCCACCCCAGCAGCAAGGTCCACATGCCCAGGGAAAGCTTTTCACCGCTCTAAGCATGGGGAAAGGAGACAGAGAGCAGCCTGGGGAGGTTTTCCTGCTGTGGGGAGGGGATAAAGCACCACCCTCCCTTCTCACCATTCCTGACATCCAACTGGGAGCTGGGTGATGAGCAGACAATCCAGTTTCCCAGCTTTTGCAGGGCAGGGCACCTCTCCAAGCCTCCTCCTTGCTCTCCTGTCTGCTGTAGCATGGTCTGTGCTGTGCTCAGCCCTCCTTACTCACACCAGTGCTGGGGACGAGGGCAGCCTGCCTGCTTGCAGGGACAGGCAGGTCGGCAGCAGCGTGTAGCCCTCCTGCTGCCTTTCAAGGCATTCTGAGCACACGGGGCTTTGCATCTCATCCTGGCATTGGGCTCATTCCAGGGACCAAGTCCTGGCCCTGGAGCTCCTCTATTTGCACTGTCATGAGCCTCAAAATTGAACAAGGGGTCTTGGACCCCATCTGACCTGCTGAGCAACCTCAGCCTATTGTGAATCCTGTCGCCTTGCTGACAACAAATCAGGCAGTAGCCAAGCAGCCAATGCACCGTGCAATGCCCACACCCTTACCTTCACCTCTGTGTCTACAACCATCCATTGTAAAAGCTCCCATGTAATGGGGAAGTGGGGGAGAGGTGTCTTTCTGTGCTGTTTGCATGCCCACCTCCTAACAGAGCTCCTAACAAAAGCTCCTCAGCTCCACAGTGAGTCAAAGAACAGCATTTCTGGAGGAGTGAGTGACGTGGGAGCAGCCCTGGCTTTGCCATGACAGGTTTCTGCATCGCATTACGGAGAAGATGAGTGTTCACATCGGTTGCAGCAGCACAGCGCTGCAGGGGCCTGGGAGAGGCAAGCTCTGTGGACAGACATCTTCAGTGAGTGGGTAGATGACCCTTCCTGGTCCTGGTGTAAGGACATCCCTGGACCAGCTGGGCAAAGCATCACCAAGATACTGAGTGCTGAGATGCGAAGAACCCTCCAGGTCAGGGCGAGAAGCCCTGCATTGTTAACTCCATCTTAATTACATGAATCAGAGACACCGAACGACATGGGGATGTGGTGGTAGAGCTTGTTTTGAAGTCTCACCTAGACCACCTTCTCCCCAAAGACCTTCATGGACTTCTTCCCTTCTCTACTTTCATATAGTTGCTTAATGCATCAAGCAGTGGGTTGAAGACAGGGTTAAAACCCACGGGTGAGGAGGAAAAAGGTGGAATTTCCATTATTTGCTTGCATGGGAGGTTGGAGGTGCCAGTCTTTCTGTTTTGGCTGTGACCATTTATGGGAGGGACAGAGGGAATTAGCAGAATTTAGTATTAGAGGGGCGGGAAGGTGTTTAAGCAGTCATTGCAAAGAGGGAACATGTAGGAAAATCAGAGAGGACGGAGTCACCCATAATGGGGCAGAAAGGTGCAGCCCCATCCGATTTGATCCCCTCTTCACTCCCCAGGACCTCATAGGTGCCAAGAAAATAGGGTTCCCTGCACGCTGCCCAGGCCCAACCCAACATCAGCCTAGCAATCTGGGGAATCCCAAGAGCACCACATCTTTAGGAGACGGAGGGACAAAGGGTCGCACCCCGCTTCCAAGCAACCCCTGGCCACAGAGGCTCTGGATTGAAACCTTACAGGGCTTGGTACCAGCTTTTGGGGTCCGGATGCAAATACCCCCTCTTCTAGCACAGGCACCTGAGGAGTTGATATTGCATGCACCAGAATTGTCCTGCACATCCAAACCAAGGCATATCCCTGGCGTGGGAGCGAGCAGACGCTGGAGGATGGCCAGGGCTCACCATCACCGAGCAGAGCTCAGTGTGCCTGGCATCTGCAGCTCGGTCCTGCAGCCATCCTTCCCTGGGCTGTTTCCAGCCGAACCATCTCATCCCTCGCACGGCTGCTGTTTTTCCCCCTGGAAATTGCTCCAGGATCAGAGGCTTTCTGCGGGCGGACAGCATTTTGTGGCCTGTGCGGTGCCGCACAGAGGCAGCAGCTCCCTCTCGTGGGCTTAGTCTTGCTCTCTGTGCTGGAAACCATCCAGGATTTCCCAGGAAAATGGGTTTTTGTTGTGTTGTGTGTGTCACACACCCACACACACCCACACACACACACACACCCGCCCCCAATACAGAATATTCATTAGTGCACCAGACATTAAAGTTTTATGGAAATGTGCCAACTTTAATCAAGTTTCCTTTCGTAGATGGGGTTTTTTTGACAGTTTTGCCACTCCTCTTTTTTTTTTTTTTTTTATTTAGTTTTCTCACTGAGGCTGGGGTTCGAAGCAACTAATTTAGGCGTATAAATAGTACATCCCTCTGATTCACTTGCTTTGGGCCTCTGGAAAGATTTGGGGGTCTCCACTGAGCCCCTCAATTCTTCAATGGTGACGGGGGGGGAGTCACCCCAGAAGTGCCTAGCTCTCTGCAACTCGGGGTGCAGGCACCGGCTGAGGCATCCAGGATTTAGATACATCAATGAAGGGTACAGCATGACTCCCCGAAGGCCATTTCAGTTAGCAATGCTTGAAATCCAGTATGGTTTATGAAGTGAAAAGTCAAGAAAGAAAAGGAGAATAAAAATTATAAAAACAAACAAACAAACAAATCTCTTTTCATTTGTACCACAAAAAACCCCGTGGCTTGACCCCAAACATTGCCTGGGAAATGCTGCAATTTCAGCTTCTGGCTTTGGTTTGGAAAACTCCTGGTTTCCCCAAATAGGGGGAATTTCCCCCCGAGTTGAATTTCCCTCAACATTTCCACCCAAGTCCCCAGCAGGGAGCTATCACGAGTCTGGAGAGGTGTTTGTCCATCTTGCAGCACACCCCGGTACCTGCTGGGGACAGCCAGGTCCCTTCCCCCCCTCCCCTCCCTCCTCCCCAAGTTGCGTGACCCAGCAGGTCTCACCGGCATCCTGACGATGCTGGCCACCCCACAAATGTAACACAGACCTCACCCCCTGCCCCGAGCCCTGAGGAGAATTAGGCAACACATCAGGGAATGATGCGCTTCAGAAAGGTGGTTCGGTGTTTTCCTGCCTGGCCTGATGCTCATCTCAGTGGCGTGGGTGGCCGTGGCACAGATGGGGTGGCTGGTGGTCGCAGGAGGCTTGGCTGCCTTCATCTGCCATCCCCACCCATGGGGACCCCTGCCCAGGGCATCGCTGCTCCCGTTTTTGCAAGGTTTGATGGCTCCATCCCACTTCCAGCCTCCTCTAGCCTTGCCCACACACACAGCTCGGCGCAGGGGCTAAGTTTATCGCCTGAGTTTGGCTGCTGGAGGCTGTAAGCTGGTAGGTCTGACAGCGGAGGGGAAGGGTGACAACCGCACACAGCGAGTCCGACTGTCCTACAGCGTGGACCCAAAGGAGTCACGTCACAAGTCCCCCTGACGTCCATCCGATGAGTCCTTCAGGTATTTAAACTGCTAGTTATTATCCACAAACAGGCATTTATTATACCATTTGTAATTGTTTGTTGCTTCATCTCAATGCCGCATGTGCCTGCCAGCTCCAGCCACTGAAAGGACTCTGTGTTTGCTTTGTGCTGCTTCTTCTAAGTGCCATGCTTGAGCACTTCTTTCTCCACAGACCTTTCTCCATGTCTTGTACCGAGGTCCGTTAGCCCCTTTTGGAGGACAACGGCCCTTTCTCCCCTCTCTCCCCATGTCTGGCTGGTTGGGTCTCTCCCCAAATGCCTGCAATAACACTGTGCCAAGTCTCTGTAGCATCTCTCTCCCACACCCTGGACCATCTCCAGCTGAGTCGTCTCTTCGGCACTGCGCAGTGCACCGAACCGCTCGGGTGTTGCACCTGAGCCCTACCTTGTGCTGGGGAGAGCAGAAGGGCTCCTTCACCTCTCTCCCACCTCCCCCATCACCATCACATCTTTGAATGCGGTCAGAGAAGCTCAGTGCAGTCTGTAGTGATGGTAACAAGTAGTTCCTTTCCACCCAGTGCACAGCCCCTTTCTGTTTAGGGTCCTCCAAGCACCTTTCAAACCCAAGGGGTGAATGCTGCCTTGCGCAAGGACACAGCAAGGGGCGCAGGCTCGGGGTAATTTTCTGGACAGCCTCATCCATGTGCTAATGACTGCCATCTCTCTGTGGTCGCAATTGGCCCTAATTCCTGGTCAAAATTAATGGTTAGGAATCACATCCACCTCTTCTTCCTCCCCACGCATCTTGGGTGTATCGGAGGGGAGTAATTGCCACTGGGGTAGCTTTGCACCACGGAAGGAGGGCAGTTTTCAACATCTTTGAGCTGCATTGTCCTTTGGGGAAGGGAAATATCCCTTTGCTCTTCAACTATGCCCAGGATGATTTATCTCCCCTTATATTAACCATGGGATACAAGAATGCTTTTCTGCAGCAAAGGCAGACCAAACCAAGCAAAAAACAGCTTCAAAGCAGCAAAATAAAAATACCCGACTGTGTTTTCCTGCAGGCTGTGGGGGACTCTGTCTCCACTACTGCAGGACGTGTAAATCCAACACAATGAAATATTAATTATTAGAGTCTGTCCAACTGGGATTCCTCGGTGCTTTCAGAGAGCTGAATAATTCTGGCACACAGCAAAAAAACCACACAAGTCCCTTTTTTTTTAATGAGAAAATATTGTGTGAGGAGTAAATTAGAGCTTTTGAGCATTCAGGCTGAGGGACAGGAGGGGGCTTAGATTACTTCAGGGCAAAAAATGCAAATTGCTAAACAGGGTATGAAAGAGATCGTGGTCTAATGAAGAGGTAAAGGGAGGTGCATCACCCAGCGTGGCTCCTTCGGCACGGAGATCTGCCCTCGCAGCATGGTGTAACTGTGAGAAGGAGGGGGTAAAGGAAAGTAGAAGTCGATTAATAAAAGAGAGCACGCATCTCTGAAGACTCCCGTTATGCAGCACTTCAGAAGAAGGCATTCATCCAGAGCAGCCACGGGCACCAGGTCAAGGCAGACGCGCTCGGTACAGCTCAAAGCCTCTTTTGTCCCCCCTTGTTTACCAGAACTGGGTTTGAAGCACAGCACAGAGCGTCATCCCTTGGCTGGGCGATGTTTTGCAGAATTGGGAGCCCAGGCTGACCCAAGTTTAAGCATTTCCGTGCTCTTGCCAGAACAAAACTCCTCCAAAAAGGGCTGCTTGGGAGGAGGGAGAGGCATTCAGCAGCACCTCTGGCAATGAAAAATCTCTGAGCTCTCACCATTGTTAATTTTTTTCAGCTTCCTTTTACCCTCATTTCTCTGCAGCCTCTAGAAACATCTACATGAAATATTTGGCCTCTCTGAAATCTGTATTCTTCTCTTACAAACCCCTCCACTGTTCTTCACCAGCTCGACCCAAATGCTGCAAATACTTTTCATTACCCTGCAGTTGCTTTGGGGGATGTCTGAGGGACGGGTAGATGAACGGCTTGCTAGAAGACACATTGCCAAGCAGTAAGTCCAGGGCAGTGCTTGCCCTTGTTAAGGTTGCTTGGCTCGAATGACAGCCACCAAAAAGCAAGGCAACCCTAAGAAAGTGGTGACCAAAGACAGCTGCTGGAAATGGAGGTGGGGACAAAGACTGCAGATAAGCAGATGTTTGCAGATGTGTATAGATGTGTGGGCTGTGCAGATAAGCACAGGGCGCAAGGGAGGAGAGTTGTGGTTAGCACCTATTGGAGGCTCAGGATTTTGTACACAGGACTGCCTTTTTCCCCTTCCCAGCAGCATCCCTGTGAGTTTGCACCATTTCCCTTCTGAGCGGGCACAGAGGGGTTGTTATTTTTGCCCACCTCCCCCTCCCTGATTCTGGAAGATGTGTGGCTTCCAGTTGCACTCGAGATCAGGTCAGATTGCAGGAGAAACCCCTCTAGAGATTTGCAGGACATGCAGGAGCAGCATCTCCCTCTCCCAGGCTGCAGGGAACGTAGCATGGCCACTTCTCCATCAAGCCGCCAGGACAACAGAGCTCAGGCATGAGAAGCAAGTGAGAAGCTACAGGTTGGGAGGCAACACAGGATGGGAGTTGGTGACCATAATACTTTATCTACTCTGCAGCATGCTTGGTGTCCATACCTTCCTGGGGGAATCTGACCATGCTCTTCAGGCCTTCAGGAGCCCCTTTCTCCCACCACCACTGAGCAGGTGAAGAAGGACACTGGCACAGGACCCCCTGCCATCTCAGTCCCGAGCTAGCCTGGGTCCTGGGCATGCACTCAGGTTGCACAAGAAGCTTTGACAGCAATATGAGGTGTAGGAAGCCAAGCCCAGGCTGAAGTTGTGGTGTGGACAGGTCTCGGAGCACTTCTTGGTGATCCTTTTCCACAAAGACAAAACCCCTTGACCAAAGAAGAGAGAGCAGCATTAGCAATGAGAGTTTGAGGAGTGCTCCTTGATCTTGTACAGGAGGGAGATGGGCTAATGAGTCCCACTGTCCCCCATAGCCCCAAGGACCAGCACAGCCAATGACACCCACCCCAATCCCACCACAGCCCAATAATTGCTGGTGACCAGCTATACCAGGTATTCAATATCCCTTCTGGGCATCTGCCCCCTCCCAGCACGGACCCTCATGTCAAGGCTTTGTTAGGTGTGCAATGGCATCCATGAGACAACGTTCATGCCTGGATTGAAATCACATTTCCAGACTTTTCTGCTTGAAGGAAGTAATTTTGTTCCCCTCTGTATCTATCTAGACCTTCTCATCCACTCTGGCTACCTGTTTCTTTTCATCTCCTTGTCTAATCAAAGTTCAAATTTATTTATTCTTCCCCTGAAGGATCCTCTCTTTGCCCTTCCTCTTCTCTCAGTGCTTCCCCATGACTCCTCAGCCCATCCATCCACAAAGAACAACCATAACAAAACCCTACATCCCATTCCTGAGTCCCCATCAGAGGATACACAGCCAGCACATACCAATTCCTACTGAGGCAACATTGGTCACACAGTACTCATCCTTCTCCGAGCACTTCTTGGCCTTCAGACATCTCCAGTTGCTTTGTTCCCAGTCACAGGTGTAGCAATACAGGGCATTTGCTGCAGGAGGAGACAGAGGATATGGAAGATGGAGACATAATACTGCTAGTCCCAGCAGCAAAAATTACCACCTGCTTTCCTTTGACTAACAAATGCACAAGGTGCAGGTCTGCTGAAAATGATGGGGCTGCAAGACCCAGAACCAACCCGTTCTGCCATCCACACACTTGCACTTTTACACCTAACACACGCGCTTGGGTACACACATCTGTGCATACACGCACCAATAGTCTGAGGTCTCCAGTACAAGAAAGACATGGAGCTGTTGGAGTGAGTCCAGAGGAGGCCACAAAGATGATCAGAGGGCTGGAGCACCTTTGCTGTGGAGACAGGCTGAGAGAGTTGGGGTTGTTCAGCCTGGAGAAGAAAAGGCTCTGGGGAGACCTTAGAGCCCCTTCCAGTTCCTGAAGAGGTGAAGGGACTACAGGAAAGCTGGACAGGGACTGTTGACAAGGGCAGGGAGTGACAGGACAAGGGGGAATGGCTTTAAACTCAAAGAGGGTAGGTTTAGATTAGATGCTAGGAAAAAACTCTTCCCTGTGAGGGTGGTGAGACACTGGCACAGGTTGCCCAGAGAAGCTGTGGATGCTCCTGGAAGTGTTCAAGGCCAGGTTGGATGGGGCTTTGGGCAACCTGGTCTAGTGGAGGGTGTCCCTGCCCATGGCAGGGGGTTTCCAGTTAAATGATCTTTAAGGTCCTTTCCAACCCAAACCGTTCTATGATTGTATACGTCTGCCCTTCTTGCCCTGCACTCACAATAATAGCACGATGGCCCAAGGGCACTGGGTTTGATGTGATGTGGGGAGCTGGGAAGGACAGGCTCCTCTGTAACAGTCTACAGGAGTGTCCCAAGGCTTGGGGTCACCCTCTCTAGTTGCTGGAGACACTACAATGTAGACTATAGCCTAACTGGGCAGGAAGCATTGGCAGTTGAATAGGGTTAATTGGGACCTCCATAGCCTAAAGAAGTCAGTCTCCCAAGCCTGTTTCTTTGGGTGGGACTTCAATGCTCTCAAACATATATCCGTTACCTGGGTTAAAAAAAAAAAAAAAAAAAAGACTAGAAGGACTTTTAACTCTTTGCTGTGTGAATTCAGCCCTAAGACACGTGCGGTCTGACACTCCATTTTTACTGCCTAGGTTATCTAATGCGGATTAGGGCAGTCTTCGTTTTGGCACTGAAGACAATCTCCCTGTCCCCCGGGCCTTGTTAACTCTTGGAAATTTGTCAGAATCACTATTCTGGTAAGTGAACAAAGCTAAATAGCAGAAAGGTATTCTTAGGCCACAATGAGACAGAAATAACTATTCCAAAAAATTATTTTTCTGCACCAGACAATGTGGCAAATTTCCAAGCGCTGACAAACCCTGTTCCTCGTTACAAAATGAGGATAACATATATTCTCTCTGGTTGCTTAACTGTCTTGCCTATAGAGCCTATAAGATCTTATACTTTAAGAGGGCTCTGCTTTCATTTGCAATCTCTCTTTGAAATAAAATACATAAACTAAAATGCAAATAAAACACAAATATACATCTCCACCTGACATCCCAGCATAAGGCTGCTTAATCCATTTAGTCCACAACCCGTCTTCTCCCCAATTCCCCAACTTTGTCCAAAAATCTCTGAAATCAGCAAGCTTCTCGGGTCTCTGAGATGAGCAGAGATCGGGGACGTTCAGCAGGCAGCTGCACAAAGCCAGATGTTGTAGGTCTGGCCCCGTCCCACCGCTGCTGATAGAAACAACATCACTGACTGCAGCAGGAACCAGGTGCACAGAGTTGTTGATGTATTGTGCTATCGTAGGCTGAAGCACTTCTTCATCGAGATTTAGAAATAACCACAGTCTTGCATAATCTCAACAGACAAATTCACTGGAAAGTCTCCTAACAAAGGCAGAACAGTGGCAACTGTTTCCTTTTTTCTGTCTTGCTTTCATAAATATCCAGTAGTGCATGAGTCTATAAGGAAATTTCCCTGCACAAAATAAACCTTTCACGCATCCAGGCTGAGACTACAGAGTAGAAACCCACCGTGTCCATCAGCTGAACCACTGCAAGAGCTAAGGCACCCTCTCCTGTGATTCCTTTCCCCAGCTACGAGGCCTCCCTGACTCTAAAGCACGCAACTATTCTTCATCTAGTAGCAAACCATGATACCTCACCTTGATCTGCGCATAGGATCAAAGCCACCACGGCAAGGAGGAAGGCCTTCATCTTCTCTCAGTTGTCTCCACAGCCTGGGAAAAGCACCCTCACCTGGGGACAGGATATATATCTTCCCTGCGTTTGGACCGAGTGATGATGAAGACAACAATTTTGAAAGAGTGGGCAGGGATCATGCATTATTTGAGAGGCTAGGAATGCATGTGGGTTGTTTTCTCACCTCGGCATTGCCTTCAGGCTGGTCTGATGGGTCTGGAGAGGAGTGAAAGCACTAAGGCAATTCATTCCATTTATTGCATTTAATACTTTAATTTATCTATGGTCGGGCTAGCAGTGCTACTGATGTCTGAGTGGGGTTTTTATACTGTTTAGCTCCAATCTGATCATCACATCTGTGGGCAGATAGTTCAGTGAAGGCAGCTACTCAAAGCAAAATGGTAATAAGCGGCATAAATTAATGGCTTCATCTGGGTGGATTATTGCCAAGTGAGTTTCCAGGGTTAGACCTGGAGAACTCCCGGTATCTACAGTCAGGATAGATCTAGATTTATATTCATGGTTGGCAATATAAACAGGAAATGTCTTATAATCTCCTGTTTGCCTATAAAAGCTGCTGGTTATCTACAAAGTCCTAAATGCTCTGCCTCCTGGTTTTGAGAGCAGCTGCAGCAAGAGAGCAATGCCTTTGGGCTTCAAATGCAGGAACAAGGACACTGGACGTTGGTTTGCAGCTTTGCAACACCTGAGCGAAGGGTAAAAACATCTTTGCCCTTCTTCTATACGGAGCATCTGATTCAAAGTCCTGCTAGATACCAGTCAGATACAATGTTCTCGGACTTCACTATTTCTCTGCATGCTTACAATTTGGGTGGAGCTGGAGTTGATCATTTCAGCCCTTCTGGGGCCTCCATTTGACTGCCTGTCCCGCTTCTGCTTCAAAGGCAAGCGTTATCAGGAAGTTTGCTGCTGGCTATCAGCAGACATCATGAGTCACCACACGGCCGGCCACCAAAGAGCAGAGAGGACAAAGCAGGAGCAACCTCTTTGAATAAAGCTGCTTGGGCAATCAACAGCCTGTTCAATCCTTCTCCACCCTACAAGACTCAGTCTGCAGAAAAGAGAACAGAGACTCAGCTGTAGCTACGCAGCCTGGGGTTTGGAAGATGGAGATGCAGAAGGAGAAGCAACAGACGGTCAAGAAACATGTGAAAGAGATTAGATGGACGAGAGGAGGGCTAAAATGACTGAGGGCCAACATTAGTTTCTGGGCAGGAGATCAGTCAGATGAGCAAGTGTCCCTGCAGCAGTGGTCATGCTCATCAGGGACATTTAGAGCACCTGATGGGACTAATCACTGCTCATCACAGTGAAGGCATAGCCAGAGGAAGTTCAAAGGGACACCAGAACCCCATAACATCTTCCTCTTCAAGAAAAAAAAAAAAAAAAAAAAAAAAAAAAGGAAGGAGGATTATTTGGGTGAGGGTTTTTTTGTTGATTTGTAGATATTTTTGAGGTTTCTGACAATGGTGTTAAACCACTAGGTCTGCCAATACAGGTGACATAAAGCAGGATCAACAGGATGGAGAAGTCAGCCCTGATAACCCCATGAGCACTAACCATTCCTTTTCAATGGACCTACACCTTCTGGGCGTGGAGAGGATAAGCCACATCGCTTGCCAAACAGATGAAATTCTGCCAGACTCAGGGACTGCATGCCACCGTGGATGCCGGAGAAGGTGTGTCAGTCCTCCCAGATGTCACGAGGCAACAACCGAAGAGCTACACCTTATTCCAGGGAATAAGGATTGCCCAGCGTGATTCAGTGCGTGGTGTCCTCCTGCAGGGATGACTCTTCAGAGGAGTCTGGAAATCAGCCTGGGAAGCCAAGGCTCGGTGTCCTGCAGGAGCGGGAGCATCCTGGCAAAGCTCTGCGCTGATAAAACAGTTTGGTTCAAACAGATTTGACTGGGTTTTTTGAGGAGGAAGGGAAAATTAATTATGTTACTCTTCAGCATGATTAACAAGGTGAATTCTTGATTTATTTTTTTTTAAACAAAGAAATGTGTCTGACTCAGTTTCTTCCCTCACTTCCAAGGACCAATGGAGTGAATGCCTCCTCTCTGACACAGAGCTGGAGAAGAGTCACCTGGTTCAGGGATTCAAATCTGCTGTTCACTGACAGCAGGAAGATGATCTGCAAGGCCACAGGAAATGGTCCACCACTGGTCCGCTGGCAGAAGTGGTTTGATGGACAAGGGCAATGATGGACAAGGGTGCACGATGGTCCGCTTGGCATTTTGATGGTTACCAGTGGCCCATTGAGCCAGATAGTTGGGAAGTTACCATCTTGGCCTCAGGTATGTCTGATGCATATGTGTGAGGTGTGGGACTGCCATGGATGGCATTTCCTCAGAGGCACATGGGACACTGAGGATGGTGGTGTCACCCTGGGTGGCCGACACATGGAAGCTGCATGACTGCAGCATGGAAGGCAGTGTTTGGAGCCTTCCATGAGAGAGAGAGCTGCAAAAGAGGTGTTGCAGTATGGAGCATCAAAGAGCAGAAATGAGGCTACAGATATAGCAGTAAATTAAATGTGTCCAGGATGGAGGCCAAGAGATGGACATCAGCAGGGCCTCTGGTGAATAGTCCTTGTTTTATGTTATCTCCTCTGTTCTTTTGAAGACATTGCATGGGGCAATGGTGGTTGGTCATAGGATCATAGAATGGTTTGGGTTGGAAGGGACCCCAAAGCCCATCTAGTTCCAACCCGCCTGCCAAGGGCAGGAACAGCCTCCACTAGACCAGGTTGCCCAAAGCCCCTGGGTCCATGTTAAAACCTTGCCAGGGAACATGCTAACAATTAAAATGATTAATTCAGTGTTGTGGATGATAGTGTTCCAGACCAGGGATGTTCCTAGGAAGTGTTTATTTCCCTAGCTTAGGTTCAGCCTTGGAGATTAGACCCTTGGCAGGCATGTGAATCACATCCTTCAGGATGAGAGCCTGGTCCCTGATGTTACTCTTGGCTGTGTCACACTGCACTACACAACCGTGTTGGAGCTGGTTAGTAAACACAGCTTTGTTTGGCTGCCTTCTGCAATGTCCTGAGTCTTCCTGGATGTAGAACAGAGATCAGAAGTCAATGAACACAAGGGATCTGCTCATCTTCTGGGAGCCTCATACTGGGCTCATACTCAGAAAAGGCCTCGGTACAAGTGTCCACACATGGAACCAGAGCAACAAGGAGGATCAGAACCATCGTGGCTTGGTCTGATGGGATCTCTCCCTTTTATTTGCCCTGAAGTTCTTAACTATTCAGCTTCCCTGTGGTCAGAGCACAACATCTGCCTTGTCACTTCTCAGGTGCCATCTCAGAAGGTTCCCAAGTATTTCCAGCTATCCCAGCATTATCCCAGTCTGTACCTATTGCCATTTCCCACCCAGTTGCTAGTACACCAGGGGCTGCCAAGCGTTGCAGGACTGAAGAGGTTTTCAACACCAGGTATGATCGCATCACCAGGGGCTTTTTAGCCCTAGATAAAACCCATTGAAGCAATTGCAGAATCTGTCTCTGTCTTGTTCCCCATACTTCATTCTGGGTGGGGTTGAGGGGGACGAAGAGGCCAGGCCAACATAGTGCCACTTGTTGGTTTTGGTATTGAAGACTACAATTTGAAGCATGCATTGCCCTGGAAGAAAGGGCAGCTGGGTGTGTTGAGAACCTCCTGGGTGAGGGAAAGCTCCAGCTCTTCCCATCCTTGGGTCCAATAACAGTAATCGAACAGTGATTTTCTTCCGGGTCTTTCCCTCCGTCTTTCTTCTCTTCCCTGGGGATTTACTTGTGCTTGGTCCTGCAAGGTTCATTCTCTGTCTCCTTCCTGGTCATGACCTCTCCTGAATCAGGACAGCAAGGTGGGTTGTCATCACCAGCCCCCTGACACAGATCTGTCCCCACCTCAGACCTTCACAGATGTTTCATTACCTAATCCCAGGGAAGCCAAAGGGAACTTAAAGCTAATCCCACCCATGGATTTACTGCAAACTAACATGGGTTTGAGCCCTTTGCATGCCCAAATCGCTGAAGGACTTGAACCTTGTGGCTGCTCCTACCCAATCTCCAATGCATTCCTGCGTGCTGTGAAGGTAGCCAGGTACTGGCTGTGGGAGTTCCACCATGGGGTAGAGATATTCGGGTTCAAGAATACAGCGTGTACAGCCTGAGGCCAAGTCACACTAAGGTGTTGAAATCCTTCTGAGAACCTGCCCTTTGGCTTCCTCTCTTTCAAGCAGGGCAGGGAAATTGTGCCCCAGGGGCATCCCAAGTCTCTGCTTACCAGTATTACCCAATTTTATGGTGTTTCTGGGACCTCTGCATTGCCCAAATCCTAGCTGGGTCTGGATTAAGTTACGTACAGGATTGTAGCTGTACTTGGGGGCAATAGGGGTGTCTGGCAGTGATGTCCAGGTGTCACAAGCTCCAGAGGAGGTCACCACCCTTCCAGCTGCCCTGGGGCTGGAACCACACTGCAGAAGAGCTGTTGTGGAAGCAGCTATGTCTATACCAATAATAGCTGGAGAGTCCATGCACATTTTCAAGGGTTGTCCCACAGTTGTCCACACTGTTTAATTGTTAGCATGCTCCTCAGTATGGTTTTGGCCTGACCAGCTAGGACCATCCCTGACAATTCCAGATCTACTTTCCAGTTGGTATTTTGGATTCAGTCATCTTATTTTGGAGGAAGAGAGCTCAGCTATATGGATGGGCACCAGGCAACGCCAGGGCCAGGAACTGACACGGGGCATAACATTTGCTAATCTACCTTCCTCATGCCATCCCAGACCTTCTCAGGACCAGAGTGTTGACAGCATACTAGAACATTACCATTGGAGATGCGAATTCATTATTTTTCCAGACCTTTTTCTATAAACCTGCAGAAATTTCTGCCTGGCTGAAACAAGAAGAAACACACTCCAGTCTGGGGCTGTGCTGATTGGGATTGTGTCCTCCTCCTACTCACCTCCATTTGTTTAGCAGTCTGTAATTGCATGAACAACCTGACCATGCTGCTTGCAAAACCCCAGCCTTGCTGTGAGTCAGCACTCAACAAAAAAAGAGAATAAACAATAAACATCCTGGATTTTTTTATTTTTTATTTTTAATGGTGGCTGCAGAGCCCTGTTGCATGAGAAGCTATAAAATAATAACTGAGGGATGCCTTCTCTATCAAGTTCAAGCTAGCTTCAGACTGGCCTTTCCATCAGATGTTCAGAAGACATTCTGGGGACAGATGAGCAAAATGACTGCAGGTGCTGGGGGACCGGGATGAGTTAAGAAGCTTGAAGGGGTTATTCAACAGGGACCTCATCACAGTCCAGTCCAGAGAAGGGTCCTGGTAACACCGACCACAACTGTAGTTCCCAGCACCACTACAGGAGGTCTCATCCGATATGCCTCATTGTTATTGCAGTTGTCCCGACTGCAGCAGTCATAAGCATTTCGAAACACATCACAGTTTGAAATGCAGGTTTTGCTGATCAACTTCTGTTTGTGAGTGCCTGGATAAAAAGTCAAATAAAACCAATCCATGAATCTTTCTTCCAAGGGCAAAGCCTGACTTTACTGTGTACAACATGTGAGATCACTCAAGTCTGTATGTGCTCATTTAACTACCCTCTGCCTCGCTATTCAAACGCAGAAATAATTGGGCTGTAACCCAGCACAATTCAAGTTTTCCCAAATCCCCCAGAAAGGGGGAAAGGACACAGACCCACTGAGAGCAGGGCTGGGACACACAGGAGCATTGGGAGGTCATAGCCCAGGCACTTCATAGCAGTGTGACTCACCAGCACCTATCTTCTCAACTATAGTCATGCAGGCTGTCTCATTCTTGGTACATAAGGAAGATTTCAGGCACTGATCGTTGCTGGTCTGGTTGGTGCAGGTGTAGCACATCAGCGAATTGACTATAGGGAGGGGAACATAAATGATTTTCGTGAGGTCAAAGCAAGAAATCCCTTCCCAGCTGGACCCATTCCCATCCTCATGCAGGCCACAGAACATAGAATAAGACATAGAGGATTTGGCTAAGCCAGTTCTACCCCTTATACTATCTCACACCCAAAGTTGCCAAAGACACACTTCCCTGTAGAAAAACTCTCCTTCCAGGGGAGTGGGCAGCAGAGGCTTTCTTTCTAGTTGATATTCAACGACACCATCACAGCATTTAGTGAATGGTCACAGAGCCAGAAGAGCAGCGAAGGTTGCACTCCATATTTAGCTCAAAGCTTAATTGCACGCCCATCCAAGAAGTGTAGCGTTAGCTGCAGATCTCAAGATGAGATCAGGTTTGCAGGAAAAAAACAAAGGGCTATTTCTGGCAGCGCATGATGAGAATAGGGGAGGGTTGCAGATTTTGGCTTGCTCTGTGGGCAGCTCAGTGCTGTAGGGTATCTGCAGCACAAGTCCTGTGACAGCCAGCATGAAGGAGAGGCAAAGCTGATCACACAGACCAGCTCTTTATCTATCTCTGTCTACAGACTTCTTAAAGACCACTGGACATAGAAGTTACGGATGTGGCTTCTCCCAAAAAAAAAAAAAAAAAAAAAGCCAGCTCTGTCCATCCCAGCCCAAGCCTTGCAATAATCCTGGACAACTCACCAACGTCCACACAGAGGACAACAGCCACCAACACCATCAGGAGAGCCCTCATCTCCGTTTGCTCTTCTCTGCCTGCACGGTCTTCAGGGGAAGCAGCTCCCAACCCTGTGTGGAGTTCTAGCCAGGAGGGCAACCGATGCAAAGGCTGGTCCTCAGCTGATACAGGTCAATCCACGTGTCACACGGCATGCACAGCCCAGACCAGGGGGCTGACACCTACTTGCAGCACCTTGCAGCAGCCCAGTGCTTGCATCTGCTGTCCGAGTTCTGTGCGTTGCCTTTGCCCAAGCACACGTTACCTAATATCTCAAAATAAGACAAAAGGAAAGCAGTTGCTACTGATAGCAGCGGTTTCTCTTTGAAAGAGGACAGGAGATAAAAGGTAGGTGGTGACCAGCCTAGGGGGAAGCAAGGCCAACAGAAGGGGGATGGGGACTCTTGGACTTGTATGGTGTGCATCAGTCTTAGAGAAAAAGGGATACGTATGCTGGGTCCACCATGGAGGAGACACTCTTTGAGGACCAGGACAAATGCTGCAGTTAACCCAGTGGCTGCCTCCCCTCCATCTTCATTCAGGGTCACGCCTAGAGCCTTGGGTTAGCACTGGAAAGGCTTGTTCCCCCTGCAGCTATGCAGATTTCCCTCTCATGTCTTGGCCTCAAGCGCTGCTCTACCAGCTCTGTTACTACAACTCTAAGCTTGGTGCAGCGCAAACAAGATCAGAGGAGCTCAAGAGAATGAGAGAAAGACCAGGAGAAAGATGCCATGCTACTGCTAGAGCTCAAAATCTCATCTTGTCAGTAAAGAGAAAGCACACCATGCATGTGTGTATAGATATCGTTAGTATAATTGAAATCTTGTGTTTCATCCAAGAATGATTGTTGGTCTAACAACTGTAGGAAAACAAAGAATAATCCTACTCAGAATGGTATTCTTAAAATTATTGCACACACTTAGAGGTTTCTACCCCTTTTCTCGGTGTTATGTTCACCCTTCCCACTCTTGCGAGTTTCATGCTAGTGGCTTTATGGTGAGCCATCAGTATCTGGAGCCCCACATCAGGAAAAATAAGATGTTCATATTGATGGTTCCTTCTTCCTCTTCCCAGGATTCAGAGTCATTTCAATCATGCTGATTAACTTTTTTTTTTTTTTAAACATGCTTTTTTCATCAGTCTGTACCTATGTGTTACATCTCAATTTACTATATGCAAGTGCCTTTTATATATATGTTAGGTACTACTTTTGTACTGCTTGTTACCCCTAAAACCAGCCTGGTCCAGCTCCAGGTTTCTTCAGCTGAGTGGTTGATAGCCGAGGGGTGTCCAGTTCCAGCCCAGGACCCATTTCATCATCCCACACCCACACTCCTCTGCACCACATCCCACATCTCCACTTCTCAAGACCTTTGCTGTTGTACCAAGCCTGCATTTCTCCACGCTACGTCCTCCAGTCAGTCATAAATACCTCATTCTACACAGCTCATTAGTGCTATCTATATAAACCTACAGCTGCACTATGCAAAGACAGACAAAAATAAAACAAATTAGCCACAGCCACTTGGTCAATTAGAAAAATTGCCCTTACCACTCAGGTAAGGTAAAATTAAAAAAGCCTCAGGCAGGTCAAGACAAGCTCAGTCAGAGCAAACCTAACAAGCCTCAATTGTGAGATCTTGCAAACTCTGTGGAAAGCTTACAGCCTGTTACTAGTGATGGCAATACCAAATTAAAGTGCTAAGGGATAACAATCCATCTTGTCTTAGACTGTCAAAGGGAAAAACATAGACTAAGCTATTTTGTTTTATTTATAGAATTATAATGCCTGTTTGTTTATTTTTTTCTTTTCCAGCACACAGAGAGGCACTATGAGGACAACCCAGCACAGCCCCATCTAGAAGCTCTTTCAAAGGTGATCATATAAAATAGGAGGAAGGACAAAAAAAAAAAAAAGGGAGGGAGGAAGAAGAGATGAAAAAAAACCTATTTGCACAGCAAGGGAGCCAGGGGTTGTGCAGCCACAGTCATGCTGCTTGCTAAAGGTGCCACGCTGCAAAGTCAACCCAACTGGCTGTAGGGAAAATAAAACTAAATCAAACATAAGTAACAGCAATAAAGGAGGACATCGCAAAAGGAGTCTTGACTGAACCACAGCCTGTTACGACACAGGCTGCATGCCAAATTGAGAAGATGCTGAGCTCTTTGCCAGCATCGCCAAGCCCCATTGCGTGCTCACATGGCAGGCATCGCTACTACATCCCGACAAAGCTGGAGTTGGTGACCCCCCATGAAAGACAGAGGGATGAAGCAGAAAGCTGGATGAGACGTGAGGCTGTAGCCATCCAATACAGGCTCCCAAGGGAGAAGAGAAGCCAAATAACAAAAAAAAAAAAAAAAAAGGGATTGGGCCATGCACCTCAGTCGGGAAGAGGCCAGAACTGTTAGGTCACCTCCACCCATCACCTTCAAATCTCACCACTCCTGGAAAGGCAGCCAGCGGAATTTGCTTCTGCAGGCACTTGGGGTCATCCTGTCCCTGTTTTTGTGAGGAATCCCCCAGAGATGGGGACAGTGCTGTGTCTGAGGATGTACAGGAGAGGGGATGGTGGAGATTTAACCCCCTCCAGGTCCTGTTTCTGACAAAAGCGGGGTTAGCAACAGCAGGAGTGAACTATGGGAAGTCAGGAACTGACTTTCTGCCTGAGGGACTATGAAAAATGAAATGTGAGCCCTAATTAAAGCTGGTTGCATTAATTGCCATCCCATTCTCTTCCACTTTAGCAAGCTAAGCCTTCAGGAGTTGAAGAGTCCAGCTATAGCTTGAGACATAGATGGAAGAAATTACACAGAGAAGATTTAAAAAAAAAAAAAAAAACCAAAACAAAACCAAAACCAAAACGCTCATTCATGTGTAGGTGACCTCTGAGAAGGGATTAGAGAATTCCTTGCTTGACCCACCTTGGTAGATAAATAATCTGCCCTGTTTACAAGAGAAGGGGTGGTCTGTATGCAATCCACCAAACTAGAAACACAGCTTTTTTTTTTTAAAAGCATCAGCTATCTGCCTCACCATCCCTCCAGCAATACGGGGAAACTGCTAGAAGCTACCTCAGTTTGCAGACACCTCGCATCACACTCTTCTGGGGCTCACGGCAGAAGGAATTTATGAGGCCTCCTGCAGCTGTGAAAGCAAATATTCAAAGGCTTATCTCTGAGTCAAGCCAATCACTCATAATTGCAGCTTAATCCAGACTTGGATTAAGAATATTAATTAAAGTAATTTATCGGAATTACTCATGCTCCATCTTGCAGTGGCTCAGGATTAAGGTCTAGAGAAGCCAGTCTCAGAGCTTAGGACAAGCTTACCTGAGCCGCGCTCTTCCCGATTATTTTCTTTTGAATAATACATGTTCTCAGCTGGCCAGAAATATCATTGCTATGGCTAAAAAGAAGCTGTAGGAAGAATCAGTCTGTGTGTCATCTACTCGTTCGCTGTGGGACACCCAAGATGGGCCGCCATCCACCCAGTGGAGTTTTATCCTTGCCTTGGAAGCTCTCCTTCTGCCCCTCATTAGACTGTCCTTCATTTTATCACAGGGATCCTGTTCCTCAGAGGTTAATTGTCTGCTTTTCTTTGCAGACACTCTCCTTGGCATCAGCAGCACCGCATTTACAAACATGTGACAAAGGCTAGTGTCTGTCCAATTTGAGCTTATTTTACAGCAGTCTGAGCTTGGCTAACTGTTGATGGACACAGAGTACAACTGTGTAAACCCAGGGAGCTCCTTAAGCACATTTTATTTATGGCAAACCACTGCTGTGAACTTCTCTCCTGCTAAACCACATGTGAAAAGGAAACGCGTCTCTTCGTTGTGTTCAGAGACAGAGGATCTGAAGCACAGGACTGACAGTCTAAACTTAAATGTTGTTCTACCTTGTTCCTCTCATATCGACCAAAGACCAAAGCATTTGCTTTTAAACTTCCTGTTCTATTTCCCCCCCCCCCCCTTTTTTTTCTTTTTTTTTTTTTCATTTTTGTAATATAAGGTCTCAAGGGAAGGAGGGAGGGGAGGAAAAACCCTCTGGAAACCCTTCACATTTCTCTTTCTCACATCCGCACAGGGTTTTCCCACCTCTCACATGTCTGCCAGACTACAGCGGTTTTGTTTTCCTCTTAATCTGATCACTCACCAGGGAGCAGATGCAGAGCATAAGCAGCAGCTCAACAGCAAACGCTGCTCGCTGAGGAGTTTTCATCACACCCACTTCCCTTTCTGCACCAATTAAGATGAATCAGCCAAAAAGCCCATCTCTCAAACACCTACGGGTGAGCAAAGGCCCTCTCATTAAGCAGATGAAAGAGCAGCTAAGCAGCTTTGATGGCTGCCCTTCCTCTGATCGCCCGCCAGGACCTCTTCTCCTCCCTACGCAGCCCTGATGGGCAGGGGAGCAGTACTGCCAACCCCAACTGCTATGGGAAGTGACTCTGGGAATCAGGAGGCTGATATTTTTTTTTATTATTATTATTTTCCCATCAACGAGGATCAATAATCTGTTGGCCACCTATCAAGAGCTCAACTCATCCTCAGGACAAAGCACAGTGTGGGAAGGTTGCTGATGAGTGTGGCTTGGTCCAAGGGCTTTAGTGTCTGCAAAAGATGCCAATGTGCAGGCTTTGTGTTCCCATTTCTCCAGGATGCTGATGCAGAAGCAGCAAGCATAGGATGGACCCCCACCAGAGGCTCCAGCTGCTCAAACAACTTCCAATGCAGGGAGAGGAATTGCTTGTACACACACCCAAGCTATAAGTTGAGATGGTTCTACCCCCTTCAGCCACAAGCTCCTACCCCATCCCTCCAAGGCTCACCAGGCTGGTGTTCAGTGGAAGGTGAAGTTCAGAGAAGCTCATGGAGTTCAAGCAAGTCTCAGATGTGGGGCTGAATGACCCCACGTAACAGAGCAGGCTAGAGGGGAGCAGGCCAAGGGGGATTAGTCGTTGCCTTCAGCTGTTTTATGGGAGGTTGCTATAGAGAGGCTTGGAAGTGCACAGAAAAAGGGAAAGTAGCTGGTTACAAGATGCAACAAGGAAAATTCCAACCAGATATAAAAAAAAGGAAAAAAAAGTTTGCCAGGGCAGTGATTAACTGCCAAAACAGAGACCCTGAGATGTGGTGGAGGAATCTCCCTCCCTGGAAATTTTGAAATTTGGCTGGAGAAGGCCTTGAGCAACCCAATCAATCAAAGCTGGCCCTCCTTTGAGCAAGAGGTTGGACATGGATTCCTCCAGAGACCCCTCCCAAGCTCACCATTTCTGGGCAGCAGATGCCATAGCAAGACAAGAGGAACTTCTCATTACCTCCTACCACCCAGAGGTTTATCTTATCAAACAGCCACAGTATCAGCACTGTCCTTGTGCCATCACACAGTGCAGAACATCCCCAGCCTGAAGGCGAGGAGACAAACTGTCCAGCCCCCAGAAGGTTTTTGTTTCGTTTTTTTAAGAATCATTATGTAACTGGAGCAGCCCTAAGCCCATCCCAGCATCAGCATGAGCAGCCAGCTTTGTTCCTCTAAGTTTGCCTTGAGGTCTCCTCCCAATCAATATGAACAACAGGCTTTTATGAAAAGCACAAGAGTAACCCCAACAAGTTACAGGGGAAGGTACCACTTCTGGTTTTGCCTGAAAACAGATCTTCCCTTTTTTGCATTTTTTTTTCTTCTTTAAAATTAAAAAAAGAAAAGGAAGTAATTGCAAAGGAAAACCACTAAACTTTTGACTTTGCATTTCACTAGTCAAATGCCAGGGAAAAATACTAGTATCTTGACTTTTGTGATTGGGCTACCAAGTGTCTTAGGCATCAGACATTTAAGCGCCTGCAGAGAAGACAATTCATTGGAGAAGCTGAGTTGAAAACATCCCTGGAAGGGCCAAGGTAGGTAGGATTCAACTCAGCATGCCAATATTGCTTGGAGTCACCAAATAACCCCAGACCGTTGGGCTGGAAGAGAGATCCTACTCTCATAGATATCTTTGACAGGCCATGATCCTGCTCCACAGGGTCCTGAGCAGTGGAAAATCCCTGTCAGACTGGGCATTAGGCCAGACTGCTGCTTCGTGCAGCGTGACGTCGACGGCAAGTAGCTCAACTTCTCCAACCTGTATCTCACTTGCTTATGGCTAAGATCCAGGAAGACACTCCCCAGACTCATCAGCCTCTCTTCAAAGCTTAGCTATTTCCAACACATGGTGTTCCTCACCCCAGTATGGGTTATTTGAGACCTAGCAAAGACATATGAACTCTCCACCTTGCTTTTGCTTCATACCTACCTCCCATGCACTTCAGCATCCAATCTTGATTTCACTGAGCTTTTTTTGACAGAAGTGGTCAAGCCCCATAGAACTGGCTCATAGGGCAATACAATCCAGGGTAATACCCTTTGAGGAAAAGATCCTTCATTTAAGCTCTCTCAGAATAGCTAATAATTGATGTTTAGCTGATACTGGCAGATCTTTGCAGCCCTGACTTCCAGAGCATCTGAGCTTGGCCAAGTAGCCCACGTACCAGCCTGGCCCTCCTTGTTTGCTGCAGCACAAGAGGGAAACACGAGGCCTCCAGCTTTGTTAGCTCAGCTCTCACTGGAGTTGAACCACCTCAATTTTGCTCTAAGCACGGCCTTTTGGAGAAAAGCAGGTTGCTTTGATAGAGACAGGGGAGCTGTTGAGGAAAGCACAGCTCTAAGCATGAAATATTGCCAGCACCCACTTTGTGGATCCACCACCCCAGCAAAAACAGGGTAAGAATGGACAGGACCACGTGGGACAGCAACTACCCAGCCTTTCCGTCCCATTAACTCCGCAGGGAATCACAGCACTGATGAGAACCCGCTGGAGCAGAAGCCAAGGACCAAGTGACTCATTTCACTCCAAAGCTGCAGTAGGATTTGCTTTCTGAGGTGATTTTTTCCCCCAGAAGCTATTCAAACTGCTGTAGCTGCTCTTACTAATGCAGATCCTTTCTCAGATAGTGCTTGAGACGCTTTTTCCTCTAGGAAATACTTTTTAAAAAGTACTTATTGGTTCAATGGAAACACCAACAGTGCTCACCTAACTGCATCTTGCTCTTTTTCTGCTACTGGAAAACAGGAGCACTGTTTCACTAGGGGCTTGGCTAGAATTACTCCCTTATTTGGGATAGAAAAAAAAAACAAAACACTTTCCACCACAGCTAGGGGAGAATATTCACTTTAAACTTTTTTGAAAACCAGAAAGCATTTAGCAGGGTGTGCAGAAAGGCATGTCCATCCTTTGGGACTCAACTGGTTAGCTCTGTTTCAGAGGTACAGATCCAACACAGGGGTCAAGGCATGCTTGGCAGGTCCTGCCTGTTGCTTGTGCAGCTGATAACTGCTCTACCTTTGCCAGGAAAATAAATCTTGCCACCATTCAGATTGATTTAGATCCTTGTTTCGGGAGTCAGTTGCCTCATTAAAACCAACATGAGCTCCTGGGGCTTGGAGAGACCATCCGGTCAAAGTTTCATAAGCTG
This sequence comes from Aramus guarauna, assembly GCA_013400195.1. Classification (NCBI taxonomy): domain Eukaryota; kingdom Metazoa; phylum Chordata; class Aves; order Gruiformes; family Aramidae; genus Aramus; species Aramus guarauna. Next base: position 1,656,609 of record VXBL01005558.1, read on the forward strand.
TCACATCTCAGCCAAGTGGTGGAGCGTACCCCAGTGCAGATACAAGATAAAACAGCGTTGGCTTCACCCGTGCATTTCCCCCCCTCATGTTTGTCACGGCTCTGATAACATGCAGCAATTCGATTTTGGTGGCTCAGTTTTGCATATGGACCCTTAGGGACCAAGTGAAAATGTTTTGGGTTTTTGTGGTTTTTAAGTCTGCAGGCAGGCTCTTTGCTTGAAGGCAAAGGATTTCCTATCAAGCCTAATCCCCTGCAGACAACTGAGCATACACAGACCCCATTATAGAGACGGAGCCCTGGCTCAGAGCTCTGCACATCAGCTCACAGCAGAACTGCATCTTGGATGAGTTGCAAAACGCTTCCAGTCACCGATACTCAGAAAAAAAAAAAAAAATCACTCTCAGTTTTAATGAAATGTATTTGAAGTACCTGACTTCCAACCAAAATAGCAATAGTTTAAACACAAGAACAAGTGGCTGTAAGTGAACACATGGGAAGCACCAACAGCTTTGGACTACAGCAACCTGAACATCAGCCCTGAGATGCCAGAAGGCTTTGCTGCCAATGCAACAGCTTGCTTACACCTGAGATTCACCAGCATGTAGGCTAACCGTTGCCAGGTACATGCTGATATCACTTTTTTTTTTCCTCTGAAAAGCAGCCAGTTAGGCAACAAGCACCAACAGTGTCTGCTATCAGTCCCTGCCTGCTCCAGGCAGCAGGAACAGACTGGGTAGGATGCAACCTGATGATAAAGCTGACATCCCAACACAGGCACAGCTCCAGCAAGATCGGTACCACTCCCCAGCACGCTCTCACCCCACCAGAGCCTGGGTCCAGCCCAGCATCATCCTTTCCCATTGCTAAATCTGTGGCTGGGTAGTTTAGTTTCTGCTACCGATACAGTGAGCTGAGCCAGAGCCAACTGAAGGAAATAGGGGAAAGAAAACATGGCCCCAAATGAGATGGCCTCTCCCAGGCCAACGTTTGAACACTCAGGGGTGATTGAAGTACCCTTTAATCATGCCGAGGTGATTTTCAGCCCTCCAATGCGAGGGCAGCACCTTCCCCTCCCTCCTTTTCCTGCCATGACGTTCGCTCCCTCCCACAATTTTTTCCGTTTTGTTTGTGCAATTGCATAATTTTTTTCCTCTTATGGAGGTGAAAGGGCACAAAATACCCTGACCTGTAAAACCCTGAGATTTTTCCCTTCCTCTCAGTGCATCCCTGACCCAAGCCCAGGTCTCATACTGCAGCTGCCTGTTTTGGTGCTGTCATCGCCTGGTGTTTCCCCATCAAGCCAATTCAGAGAGTCTGAAAAGGGCATCACAGCTCCACTACATCAAGGAGATAGGATTAGATCTAATCTCGTTTAGCAGCACAATTAAGGCTCTCATTCCATCTTCTTCCCAGACTCTGGAGGAAGAAAGAAGAGATCCAAAGCACTTGGCAACTCTGAAGACGAATTAGAAGTTCAGAGTCACTGCAGTCAGGATTAGTGTCACAATTAGCAATACCTGTTTCAGCTAGAAACCCAGTGTTGTCTTTTGTGTACTAAAAAGGCACAAAATACCTGTATCAAACTTGTCCATTAGATAACTCCCCAGCCCCATCCCTGCAATGGCGTGTAAAAAAAAAAAGCTTTCCAACAGCACCAAACGAGCACAACCATAACACAAAAGGCACTTTTTCCCCCCCCCCTCAGAATTCAAAGTCCTCATCAGCCATGTCGATCGCCCAGGCAAATTTCTCCCTCTGCGTCTTGTTGTAGATCTTCTCGATGGGCACACCAAACTTCTTGCACCTGTACAGACCAGAAGACAGCGGTGGGGACGTGCTAGCCATCCTGCTCCGTTCCCACCACAGCAGTCCTCTGCTCAGGGTGCAGCATCTTTCACCCATGCAAACTCCTTATCCCCAAGCTCCTTAAGAAATTAACTTTGCACGTCTTTATCGGCAGTGGCACAAAGTGCCCTCTTCTTGCTCCAAACCCATAAGGAACATCTTATAAACTGTTATTTGCAGCAAGGGAACCCTTAACTTTGCATTTTGCTGACCTCCCCCCAACACCTCCAGGGATTGGGCAGGTTTCTCTGGGTGGAAACAAAATTTATTCCTTTCCCCAAAAGGCTCAGGCGTGTGTTTATCCCCCTCTCCAGGCACTACTCGGTGATCTGTATGTCTCTAAAGGGAGATTTTCCCCATAGCAAGCCCCAGACTTACCAAGCTATGCTAATCCTGGGGTCCAGGTAATTCAGCTTGGACGTGCCCAGAGCTATCTGCTTGTTCTCCTCCTTATCTGTGGCCTGGACATTCAACTTGGCTAGTTGCTCTTCCAGCCTCTTCAACAGCTTCTTTTTCTTCTCCACATTGCTGAGGACAGAGGAAGAGCAACCCAGACAGCACGTCAAAGCGGAAAAGCAGCAGAGGTGAAATGCAGAGCAGTTCTGATCTGCTGCTGCTTGGGAGGAGGATGGGAAGCCAGCAAGCTTCAGCTCAGAGCAGCCTCTACACTCACTGTAAGTCCTAGAAGGCTTGAGCCTGGAAATACTCCAGAATGGCACACTGGAAGATGCCATTCAGCATGAACCCATTTCTCAAGTACATTGACCTCATAAGACAGTTTTTAAAATAGAATTACTGTTACCAAAGTGGGCCAAGCACAGAAGCCAGCACCCAAAGACCACCTCCTCAAATCCAGGCTCTACAAGCAACGACCATCCAATAACCCGCTCTGCATCTCAGCAACACAAGGCACGAGCAGAAAACAAGAAACCCCAGAGTACAACATAAAATACAAGCCTCATTTCTCTCCTTCAGCCTTCTCCTGTTTCTGGGCAGGAAGTTGTATCTGGGCTTTGGGAGGGGGCACAAATTTGGACAGACCTGAGGCAATGACTACTGCAGACAGGACACAATCCGCCATTCAAGCATCCCATGAGAAAACCATGCATCAGGGCTGGTCTGTGCATCCCCAGCTTCAAGCCCAAGCCAGGCATCCTTCACACCATGGCATTTGTAGGATAACTCCAAGCCAGCAGCTTGGGTTGAAGTCCAAGTATGCAGAGACATGTGCTGTATGAAAGAAATACTCCTGAAGGAGCTCTTTGCAATCCTACTGTTGCAAGAAACCTTTCACAAGACCTCCACCCATCTGCCAGGCTGCTGTGGGACAGGAGGCATCTGGTACCCAACATGGGCATTTCAGTTCCGATGAGCTGCACATAGGGTGTCAGACTGCACTATCCCCATCCATAGGCCCTTTGGAGAGGGATGTCCGTGCAAAGAGGACAGTAAGGAAGTCACTCACGCTTCTGCTTTGGCATCTTTTGTCTCTTCAAACTCATCTTCAGCTTTTTTCAGCTCTTGCTGGGCTTCCTCCACCTGTTGCTTCTTGGCATCGATCTGTGAAGGTAAATACAAAGTCAGCCCATACTCCTCTCCTCACTGGAGGTCTCATCTGCCTCCCTCTTTCCTTTTCCTTTGCCACACAGGTCCTCAATTTCTCACCAGCCCTACACCAGCTCCTGCTGGAGCTCAAGCTTTTCTTCGTATCTTGCAAGAGATCCTCACAGCACTGATGCAAGAAACATTTGCAGCTCTTATACGTTCTTCTTGTGCAACTGCCTGAGACTGACTGGCTCGTGACAGTGCTGGAGCCCTCTGCAAAGTCCCAAGCTCAGCAGCAGAGTATGAACAAAAGCTGAGGACAATTAAAAGCAGTAATTTGAGGTATTTCCATAGCAGACCCATGAAATGTCAGCTGGCCCTCCTGCAAACAGCCAGATGGGAAAACCAACTTCCCTGGTCCTGAACCAACTGCGTCGAAGCTGCGCCATCACAAGAGGCGCCCGCCCAGCTTAGTTTGAAGATACCACGTGATAAAAAAAACCCCAAAAATCAAACTCTGTGCCAAATGTGCTTCATCCAGCATTTCAGCTTACCACATGCCTCTCCATCCCTGGGTTTCTGATGTCTCTGCACTGATCCTGGTTCATTCCCTGCCATGCTCAATCAACATGATCTCTTCAGGTATCACGTTATTCACCCTCCCTCTCCCCCAAAAATAAGAATCAGCAGTGAGATCAGGTCTGGGTGCTCTGTTTTGTCTGTCTCACCTTAGTCTGGAGGTTTTGCATTGACTTCTCAAAGGTTTTCGGTGTAGACCTCTGATGGTTGCACAGGATGGCAACAGCTCGGTTAGCTCGGTTGTAGGAGAGTAGCTTTCCCGCAACATTGTCTTCAGCTAGAAATAATCAGAAGCATCACTATATCTCCTTTCTAGCAGTTGGAGAAGGCAAGAAACAGACCAAAACCACAGCAATTTGTTTGCCTTTCAAATTCAACAACCAATATTGCTCTTCCCTTTAGAAATGATGGGAAAGACACTTAAGCATCACTGAATCTGATACTGGGCCTCATTGCTCATTTATCCAAGGCAGGCAAAAAATCATCATAGAATGGTTTAGGTTGGAAAGGACCTTAAAGGCCCTTGGCCATGGGCAGGGACACCCTCCACTAGACCAGGTTGCCCAAAGCCCCATCCAACCTGGTCTTGAACACTGCCAGGGAGCCAGGGGCAGCCACAGCTTCTCTGGGTGACCTGTGCCAGGGCCTCACCACCCTCACAACAAAGAATTTTTTCCTAGTATCTAATCTAAACCTACCCTCTTTGAGTTTAAAGCCATTCCCCCTTGGCCTGTCACTCCCTGCCCTTGTCACCAGCCCCTCTCCAGCTTTCCTGGAGCCCCTTTAGGTACTGGAAGGGGCTCTAAGGTCTCCCTGCAGCCTTCTCTTCTCCAGGCTGAATAACTCCAACTCTCTCAGCTTGNTGCATAATGCAGCCAACCAGCAACACAAGGAAGGGGGTGGGAAAAAATACTCCCATCTTGTCTATCACTTAGTCAGACTGTCGCTGAGTGGGTAACGATTTCTTACTTGGCATGGTTCCCAATCTGCTGAACACCCCCTACATTACATACCAACCTACAACATGGTGCACAACCTGCCAAGGAGGGGCAGGCAGTTCTAGGGACCTGAAGGCAATGGATGGACACCGCTGAGCCCACTGCCCTCCCACAATGCAGCTGGTGGTATCACCAACACTGTTAGTAACTCACAGTTAGTGAGTGCCTTGAGCTGCTCCTGCAGTGTGATGGAGGCATTGTAGGTCCTGAATACTTTGGCACTCAAACCATCCATCAGACTCTGGAGATGTCTGTTCAGTATGGATGTCTGGAGGAAGGAAGATAGGACAAGTGGGAGGGAAAGGAAAAAAGAATAAGCAAAAGCCAGGACAATAAAGCACTTGGTTTTAGGCAATCATCTTCTGCCTAAACAATCAAATGAGGTATTAAGTCTCCTGTGGCTTTCAGATCTGCTTGTTGGGTCAGGCTCTCATTCACCAAAAACCAGCACAAATTCCACCTAAGCCAACAAAGAAATTCTCTGGAACTCAATAATTTCTGCCCACCTATGTCCAAGAGGACACATCCCCCCTCCTGTATCATACTTCACGTGTATCACATCTGATATCTGTTCTACAGAGCACGTGGGGCTGTGGTTGGACTGGAAGCAGAAGATGCTAAGAGGAGTCATCTGGGGTTTGGAAGAAGCCTTACTTGTACCAAGAAAGCCCGTCGCAGGTAAATCCTATATAACCAGAGAGCAGCCTCTTTAGAAGAAGGATGCTCAAGTGGCTTTGTAGGGGAGGAGGACCATGGGTGGCAGCAGGCCCCCACATTCCATACTGGGGTATGGGAGGGAAGGCAGTTTTTGTAGGGGAGTAGGTCAGGAGAGAAGGATGCTGCACATCTCTCCAGCATCTCTGTGCTCCATCAGCCTCGCACACTTCTGCTGAGCCCCAGCGAGGTGCAAAAGCTTCAAGCAGCTGAGTTTTGACACCTCCAGCAATGCCCGGAGCAACATGGGTGTGAGCAGTCCTTCCCAGGCTAAAAAAAGCCCAAGCATGTAAGTTAGAGGGGGGGGAAGGAGCAGAAAGCCACCTCTTCAGTGGGGACATGGGTTACTCATGGGTGCAGGCAGGCAGCCAACGCCAAACCTGCATTCAGGGAAGCAGAGATGCTATGAGTGCAGAAAGAGAATGGGAAAAATATATCACAGTATCCCAACAGGGTGTTCGAACAGTTGCAGTGGTGTCTCTGGAAGGGAGAGGGTTAAAACCAGGGTAAGGGATGACACAGATGTAGCACCACAGCCTTGGGGCTTGCAGGCTGGACAGGGATGTCGTGTGTTTGCTCCTACTCCCTCTGGGCCATCCGTGCCATTCAAAGAGCATAGAGGTGACAACTCACATTGAGCCTGTCAAAGAGGTCATCTCCTGGGTCCTTGTTCTTCATGAACAGCTCCAGGTTCTTGAACACCTAAGGAGGAGGAAAAGATGGCCCCAGCCATGGACAAGGAGAAAATTGATCCCAAATATCTCCCTCATCTCCACCTACCTCTTCATCCAGATATACTCAATTCAGACTCATGTAAGCACACCTCCTACACCACCAACCACCTTCTCAACTTCAAGGGCTGCCACTGGGACCCTCAAAGCCGCTGGTGCCACAGGCTGTTTTCCCCCCATCTCTGCTAACCCTGGCACTTCAGTTTCCCTACAAACACCATTATAATCGACTATCCTATGGGCAAAGCAAAAAATAAAATATCAGTTAGGACAGTTCAAGTCCTAAAGCCCATTAGTCAACTGACAATGCTCCGGCAAGAGCCAGGACTTCTCTCTCATGGTTCATAGGCTAGAACAACCTTGAAAGCCATATCCCAAGCTTCCTCCCCTTCTCCAGACCAGGGTCAGCATGTGTGTCCTTGTCACCCAGCACCATTGTATCTCATGCACATGCTGCCACCATGGTGTTAAAGCGCAGGAAGCATCTTTGCAATGTATTTCAGATGCAGATTTGGGACTGATGATGACAGAGAACCAAGCCACCCAGCTAACCCTGCACCAAATTGCCATGCTGACCACTGTCTCCATTTCCACCTCACTCACCAGCTTCTCCACCGACACTTTGTTGTAGTAACGGATTGAGTCTTTCCCAAGGAAGTCGAACTCCACCACGTGCTCCTGCCCATCCAGTTTAGGGTGCAGCTTGATGTGCTCCACACGCAGGGAGCAGCAGCCAACTGTGTCTGCAGTCTCCCCTTCCTCCTTCTCATTGCCAGCTCGCAGGGCCAGCTGGAAGGAGACAGCAAGTCATCCATCTTGGCCCACCACAATTCCCCTTTACAAGGTTATTAAAGTGGATGTGGACACCAAGAGGAAGAGGAAAAAAAGAAAAAAAGAAAGCTTTCTCAGGCCAGTGCTTCAGCTAAATGGCTGCTGGGACCCTGATGGAAACCAAGCAGTGACTGCCTCCAGTAGGAGACTATTTCCCTGCTCTAAGCAATCCTAAAATATCCCCCCAAAATAAAGTTATCCAGCTCTCCAGTGGGGCCTTGGCCATCACAGACACACACATGCGGGTAAAATCCGGGAAGGACAGTACAGTCCCTGCATCGCCACACAACTGCATCCTCACACGAGCATCAGCAGATAGGAGGAGTCACCATCCTTCACAATGACTGCCAGACTCCTCATGTGGAACAACCCTGGCTAGTACAACCAGACAGCACCAAAAAAATACAGGGTGGGGTGGATCAGGTAAGCCAAATCCCAACCTCCACATGGATGGGGGACCTGAGGGCCAGCGTGAGGCTGCCGATACCTTATCAATGAAGTAGAGGGCCACTGCCCTTTGCCGCTTCTTCATCTCCTTGGACTTCCAATCAGCTCGGTACTGAGCACGGATTTTGTGGACAACATCCTTTAAGCGACGGGCTACCTCATACTTCTGCCAGTCCTTCTCCCCCTGGAAAGAAAGACCAAGACACTTCCACCCAATGCCCCATGTTACTTCCACCCCTACCAGTCAAACCCTGTTCTGGGAACGCCTCCAGCAGCTAACTACTGCTCAAACCCAATTGTTTTCTTGAGAAAAATTCCATAAAGTGGAAAAATCAGAGAAGAAACAGCTCATCCAGGGTTTCTGTGCCTCTGCTGGCTGTGCTGGACTGAGGATCCTGTCCAAGTCTGAGCTGCTCATAGTGTCCTCCACCAGCTAGCAGCCAGAAAACAGCAAGTGAGGAGCCGAGTGGTCAAGCACTGCATGGCCACGGCCACTGCTGCTTGGACACCAATGTGGAATGACACAAAGCACTTGCTCAGTTGTCCTCAACTTGCACACAGTTTCCTTATTTGCTTTGAGGACTGGAAATAGCTTTAAGTCACCTTTCCCTCCTCACAGCATTCACTCCCTCTCTCCCACGGCACTACAGATGGTGATCCCACCTCCCCCTACCCTCCGTTCACTGGCATAAATTAATTAAATTCCATAAACTCTGGTCCCTGTGGACCCTCTCAGCCCCTGCCTTCCCTGGACACACATGAGCACCACAGCACAGGGATGGCTCTGCCAGGAACCATCCATCCCGTGGAACAGGCTTGATGCTTAACACTCATCTCTGTCCTTTTCCCCTCACCACCCAATGGCACACCAATTAATTTAGTTTTCCCCATTTTTGTTGATGCACCACATCTCTGCTTTCCCCAGTCTTTCCACCTGGAAAAAAAAGCCAGTGGCCCAAAAGACAACAGCTCTGCCTAAACAGCTGCATCACCCCAACCTTCAGCTTGGAGCTAGGGTTCAGCATGATGTACTTCAAAGTGTTCTGGATGTTTTCTGTCCATGAGGCCAGCCAGGTAACAGTGTTGTCGAAGCGCACCTCCTTCCACTTGTGCCCTTCTGGTGGCTCGGGGATCTTGGAGTCCCTGTGGGTAAAGCAGGGTTAGAGCCCTCAGACCATGAAGAAGAAATACTCAACTGCTGCTTCACAGTGAGCCAAGGATGGTCAACACATGGTAGGCTTACTTATAGAAAACATACAGCCCTCAAAATTGCTCAACGTGATCAGGTCTTTATCGTTTCGATGCTGGGGACAACAGAACGAGTTGGGCTGGTGGGGAGTGTTTTGAATCAAGACCACAAGGTCTTAATATGGGTAGTTTAAGACCAATCCAACTCATGTAAGAGGGCAAACACTCTTAACCCAATCGCCGCTTTTCCTCCCTCCATTGAGTATCCTGATTCTTCCAGCCAGTACAAGTGACTCAAAAATGAGGAGGAATGGCTCATTTGAAGAGGAATACAGGAGAAGGAGTACAGACTTGTTCCTTCTTCAAAGAGGCCAAAGGGGCACTGTAGTGTTTGCAGTTGTCAGGTGAACAGTGTGGGCACCAGTGAGATGGGAGCTGCTGACCAGCTTCCTGGTCCCTGTATGTCCACAGAGAAACTAAAAGTCAGACCTAACTGCAAAGCAGACATCTGGAGGTGACCAGGAAGCGACAGAAGGGGTCCAGTGAGTTCAAGCCTGAGGGTGTGCAAAGCAGTGATTGTAGGAGATAACAAAACCCCACAGCAACTCAGGACAGAGATATGCTGTTTATCCCAGTCCCAAAAGCAGCTCAGCTCTTCCCAATGCGACTCACTTGCTGCAGTTGATGACAACGTCTTCTGGCATGATCCTCTTCTTCAGCATGCCCATTTTGGGGTGGTCACCACGTCCACGGAACAGCCCCGGCGGCTCAGTTTTGAAGTTGCCTATCTTCTCCCGGTGCCCATCGAGTATGCAGTATCCATACTCCTCCTGGATCTTATCTGCCTCCTCCTTCAGTTTCTGAAATGAGCACCATCCCACAAGATGAAAACAAAACCCCATGACTTGTGCCTGCCTTTCTCTGCCCTCCTTTCCCTGGAGAAAGCAAGGCTGGAAAGGCGGAGCTCAAAGGGTGGGAGGAAGAGGTGAGCATGCATCCAAGTCCATTCCTAACAAATGGCTCATCTCCACCCACTTTGTAAACCCTCATGGTGACAATGTCCCCACATGAGATGCTGATTGAGCAAAGCCTGTGTGCCACCAACCCCTTGGCAAGGGCTGCCGCCTTTTGGACAGGGCAGGACCCTGAATCATGGTCATGACTGGTACCCTGAAAAGCCATGAAACATGCAGCTTCTGCAGATAAACTCAGCAAAGAGAGGTGTGATGGTCACAGAGAGACTGAGTTCATCCAAAGGCTAAAAAAGTCCCAGAACAGGGCATAACACCAGAAAAGGAGACAAGCAGGAGCTGAAATATCTCAAGCTGATCCCAAGGCAGATCAGCCAGCCCCAAATGTCATAGGAAACAGTCCTCACCTGCTTCTCCTCTTTGGAGAGTGCTTTCCGTGCCTCACTTTTGTCCACAAAGTACTTATGGATCTCCCTGAAGTCGCACTTGTCCAGGTCTTTGATTATGTCCTGCTCCTTCAGGGTCATCTCCTGAGCAAGAGATGAGAGGGGCAGGGTAAAGCCAGGAGGCAAAACCATCTCTGCCCAGAGCTGCTGCCTATGCCTCTCCTTCACAGAAAAGGAAATGGAGACCCACATGCCAGCTCTTCAGAAAAATCAGGAGGAAGCAGCCCCCCAGCCACATCCACCCAAGGGCAGACAGAACTGCCACGGCAGGAGGCCAGGCTGCGCCTGGACACCTGAGCCTGCATCCACAGAAAAGCAAAGCACAGCCAGCTCTGGGATGGAAGAACCTCTAACCTCTGCTGCAGGAACAAGTAGTCCCCAAGCATGACTTCAAGCAGCTTGCAGGGACTGCAGAAGCAGCAGCAAAGATACCTGGGGGCACGTAAACTTGCCCTAGCAGGCATCTTGCTTTTACTTGGGGACTGAGCTGTGGGACCACGAGGTTAATCCTTCAGAGGGACACATACCCCCAGCTGTTAGAAAGCAGGTGCTGGGTCTTGCATAGATAGCATCACTAAAACTCAGGAGAACAAATGCCAACGTGAAGCTCTCAAGGATGCTGCAGACAGCAAGCCCCAGCCCAAATCCGCAAGCAGCAAGGAAATCAATCATATAATTTAGAGTCTCATAATTATAGATAAAGAACTAAGCCACAAAAAAGGCTCTTCTCCTCCATCCCACACCACAGCCTAGGGTCTGCCTGGGGATGATGGGTTTAATGCAGAGGACGGACAGCAAGGAAGCCCTCACAGGGAAGATACCTTCCTCCAGTCATTGAAGAAGTTGTTCTGGAAGATCTCCTTGGTCGTGTATTCATGATCGAGCATTTTGGCATAGAAAGTGGCGATTTCCTCTGTGGCCAGGCTCAGCTTTAGGGGTTTGCCTAGGAAGGGAGAGGACCTTTAGCATCAGTTATGGAGACAGCCCAACCCCAGAGCCCCAGGCAGTTGTTTGGCTAGTCCCCATGCTCACAGTGCCAAAACAGGGATGAGGGGTGAGAACAGACACCGGTAGGACACTCAGCCTCGCCTGACGATGAATACTCAGAGCACTTGGCACAGCAGGACACTGCTGCAGCCCATCTGCAATCACACACTTCATCTTCCTTTTCAGGAGAGGAAATTCTGATTGATGTTAAAGTCACTGAGCCACAGGGCTTTCAGCAGCCACCACATGATGATGAGTTCTAAACTCCTAGCTCTACAGAACAACACACAGGTTTGTTTTCCAACTATGATCACTTCCAGGACCATGCTGAATAGCCAGGATACCCCTCAGAGATGTTTCATCTCAAGACCTTTCCCATGCAGATGGAGAAATCACAGGAAGATCAGAGACAAGATTTGTGCAACAGATACAGACGCAAGAGCCTCTCAGGGTTGTCCAGTGGATCTTGGATCATTTCTCGGAGGCAAAGCCCCCATCCTCTCCTGATCTCTTTGGCTTAGAGCAGTCAAGTGAAGCCAAGGAACAGCTTGACTCTTCCTAGGGAACCAACACTTTGAAATAGCTTTTCTAGGCAAGCTACAGGAAAAGAACCCTGCAGAGCCCTAGGGAATGGTTCAATCCTACCTGCACCAGACACTCTGGTTTTCAGGGTTCCTGATCTCCAGCTGAACTGCAGGAGACTGTGGGTCACAGCCTCACAGCAGCCCTATGACAACCTACATATGCCAGCTCAGCCCCAGTCCATCCCTACTCAGCGCTGCTCCCTGGACACAAACATGTTTTCATCCAGGAGTGGTGACACCTTTAGGAAATGAGCCCAGTCACCCAAGATCCCAGGCCAAAGCCGTCAGCCCAAATGCACACACAGATAGGTCTTTACCAGCTCAGAGGCCACAGAGAAGCTCCAAACCCCATGCAAGGATTAAATGCAGCTGCTAGGATTCCTCCTCAGAGACAGAAGTCTGACAGCCACATCGATGTCCCAGCAGTGCCCTCTGGTGACAGCCTTGCCAGACCCCTTATTTCCCCAAATTGGTTTTGGTTGGGTTTGGGTTTTTTCCCTCATGTAAAAAACCCACAGAGTATATGAAGCTCCAGTGAGGGGGCTTAGGATGACCAAGACCCCGTGGGGCTGCAGTTCCCTCCCATCTCCAGCATCTCCTTGTCACGTCCCAAGGTCCTTCTTGCCTCCCTTCACCTGATCTATCAGAAAACTGTCCAGGGGTGAAGCTGAGAGTGTGGAAGAAAAGACAGCCCAGCAGGCACAATAGGAAATCAAGAAGGACAGCAGAGACTTGGATCTGTCATGTCAATCTCAGCCCTCAACGATGCACTGAGTCGCTCCAGGGAGATGCATGGTAGACCTGGAGTCAACATTGGGAGCCATGACCAGGAGCTCAGAGCAGCCCAGTCAAACCCTGCAATGTCTTGGAGGGCAAGTGATGTGTCAGTCACTGAGGTCATGGGACAGGCAGACTGCAGCTCTCAAAAGCTAAAATCACATTTTCCCAGCTTGCAGGGGAAACCATGCACGAGCCAACGTAAAGCTCAAACCCAAAAGGCATCTTAATGAGAAAAAACAATTGTTCTTTTTTCCTCCAGTCCATCTTCACAAGAGGTACACAAGGACTTAAGGCAACAGCATCAAGATGCATTGCTTCCCCTCGAGAAACGTAGGGTCCAGCCCCACCACTGCACATCTCGCAGCCAGGAGAGACTGTGAGCAGAGATACAACCATGTGTAGATCTGCGACTTGCATTGCAGCATCCTAAACCAGCTGCAGGCAACCACACAGGAACCCTCACCCTGTCCCAGGGTGCTCTGCATGGAGGGGATGCACGAAGCACCCTGCAATTGTCAGGGGCTCCTTATCCCCCCAATCGCCCCATGACTCCTACCAGTATGAAGCCCTCCAAACTTTAACCCACGGTTCACGCTTTGCCCAAGAGGATATTTAGGCCCTTTAATAGTTTGTGATCTGCAATACTTCCCCCCCTCCATACAAGAGGAGATATCAACTCTTCGGCTGGCCCCAGGCACCCTCCCAAGGTGGGCATACCATCGTAATAAAACTGCACATCATCCGGCAGCGGCTCATAGAGGGGGGCGAAGTAAGGTCCTCGGTGCTCCAGTTGTGTCCACTTTACCCCATCTTCTTTCTTCTCCTCTTCCCACCTGGAAGAGATGCACAGGGACTCACGAGAACATCTCCACCCTAGGGTCTGGGACCTTCTCCCAAGGTCACACCAGGAAGATGCTCTGTGAGCAGCAAGGGTTGCTGTAAACCCTGCTGTCTCTGCTCCTGCCTCAGTTTCCCCATGCTTTCAAACAAGGCAGACTGCAGTGCGACCCAGGGAAAGGCATCTTGAGGAAGGGGACACGCTTGGTGCGGTGACATGAAGGAATGCAAGGGCAGAGCAAAAGGATGGATGGGTCAGCCAAATCCATGGGGACAGGCACAGACACCCCACCGCTGAGCCACAAAGGTCGCTCAGTTCACACCAAAGATACTTTAAGGGCTGAAACATCCCCCCCCTTTCCTCCCCAGACCTCACTACATGCTCTTTTTGTTTAAAGCACACAAAAAAGGCTCATGGGCTTATTCCAGAGGAGGAGCTCACACCACCCCATGTTCATGGCTAGGAGACCACCACCTCATGCTACTTACACCTATGATCCTAATGCAAATTAAATCTTAAAGCACCTCTCCTCCCTGCAGAGCAATTAGGATTTTAAAGTCACCACAAGCCTTAGCTGAGAAACAATGATTTAAAAAAAAAAAAAAACAAAACCCACGCACCATAAAACCACACACAACCAAACTTTAAAATAAAATAAAAGTAAAAAAAATGAAAACACGCACCCCAAAGAGCAGAGGAATAACGTTAAAAAAGACAACCCAGGTGAGGGGCACAAGAAGCCTGCCAGAAAAGTTTGCTGATGGCAGCACACAGGACAGGGAAGAGATCCGCTCCCTCCACTCGGCGTCTGCTTGCCCATTAACCCCGGCATCTCCGGGAAAACAAGGATTGCTGGGAAAACACAGCAAGTTTTCACCCTGGGGAAGAAAAACCCCTGTGTTTTATGCTCAGTGGTGCACCGGAAGTATTTCTGACCTTTCTCCTCCCCCTGGGAAGCGGGGTGGAATAAAACAATTGCATCAAAAGGTGCGTTGTGCCAGGAAAACATAGGAAAAAAAAAAAAGATACTAAAGAAAAATGAGCACGCTACAGAAAACTTGGCTGAAAGCATTTCAGAGACAGGCAGTCACAAGGGCTGTTTGCAGCGTGCTGCAGGGGCTCCGTCTCTCCTCCCAAACCTACGCGATCCCCCACCTCAGCAGATCATCTCCTGCACTCACCTGCTGCAACCCCCCGAGCCTGGATGGAGGCAGAAGGGGTTGAGTCGGCGGTGACGGACCCTACGGCCAAGCAACGAGGAGGAGAGATACCGGTACATGCCACCAACCACCCGCGGAGACAGCGAGGCTGATGGATGCCCAGGTCACCCCAAGCATCCTGCCCCACCACCCTGCTATGCACCAGGGCATGGTGGTGCTGGTGCCCAAAGCATCGCCATGACCGGCCGCCACGCTGTCCAAGCAGTCCAGGTTGTGGCTCTCACCACGTGCCAGAGCAGTGCAGCCTTATGGGAAATGTAGTCCTGCACATGTTTTGGGGAAAGGCTGCTGCAAATCGAGCTGATGTTACGTATCAGCCTCTCGCCTCCGCACCAGGCTCCAGCCCCACCCCCCTCCCCCCCAAAACAAGACATTACTCAACAAAAAAAGCTGCTTATTCCCACCTACCCTGTGCCCCACAAGAGCTGCCCCAAAGGTCCAGGCACCCGTGGACTGCCACATCTGGAATAACACCCCAGCAGCTTCCCTGTAGCCCAAGGTTTGTGACAGGCTCCAAAGCATCCAGCCCCCTAAATGCTCCTCCTCCACCCCAGATATTGGGGTGCTCTGGGAGAGAGTGACACCAAGTGGCTAAAGCCACCACTCCCACCACCTCTAAAAAAAAAAAAAAATTGAGCATCCATCAGCCTTGCTCATATGCCCTTTCCCAATGCTCTGGCTACCAAAAAGCTTGCCGGAATAATTCAAAAAGTGCTGCAAAAGTTGGGGGGCGGGGGGGGTGAATTGCAGCCCCTTTATCTCCTCTACTACTCCCTGATATGGTTCCTGCTGTCTTGGAAGCTCTTTTATTACAGGGGGTTGCTGGGGATCATCTTCCACCAGCTATGAGCATCTCCCTTCCCTGACTGGGCACCAAAGCCGTTTCAGAAAGAATATTATTGTATATACTACTATAATAATAATAAAAAAACCCCACTCTATTCTACAAGTACTATTTTGTATTCAGGACCTCCCATTATATGTCACCCCCTTCCTCCTGCCAAGAGTGCCACCATCAAGGCTTAAGAAAATACAGCAGAGCAGTTAAAAACAGCAATAAAAACAATGTTCATAGTTTTACCCCAAGAAATAAAACTAAAATCCCAACTGCATCAGGATTAGACCTGCGCACAAGCCAAAGGCACAGAGGGCACTTACCATTTCCACTTGTTTTCTGCCTCTTCTTTCTTTTCTCCCTCTTTCTCTTCCTTTTTAGCTTTTTTCTTGTTCTTTTCCTCTCCTTCTTCCTTAGATTTCCTTTTCCGGGTTTTTCCCGGGGTCTCTTCTTCAATCTTCTCTTTGCTCTTCTTCCCCTTCTCTTCTGTTTCCTCTTTCAGCTTTTTCTTCTTGATTTTCCGCTTTTTCTCTTTCCCTGGCACACGTCCCCTCCCTGCCTCATCCTCCTCCACCTCCTGCCCAATCTCTGCACTCAGGGGATGAAGGACGGTGACAGACCCATTCTCATGCACCTCCTCTTCCTCCTTTACTCCTTTCCCATCCTCACTTTTCTCTCTCACCTCATCTTGCTCCTCCAGTCCATCTCCCACTCCTTTCTCCCCTTCCCCCTCCATCTTCTCCAGCATTTGCTCCTCTTCAGACATTTTTTCCTTCTTTATTTTCTTCTTCCCCATCTTCTCCACTCCCTCTATTGTCACCTTCTTGCGCTTCTCTGCTTTCCCTTTCTCCTGCTTTTGCCTCCCATCACCCCGTCCCTGGGTGCTGCTGCTCCCTTGCTTGGCTCTGCCCCGTCCTGCTGCCCAATTCCTGCCCCCATCAGCACCCTCTTCCTCCTTGATGCCCTCCATCACATCCCCAGGCTTTTCCTCAAATTCATCCTTCTTGCTCCCTCCTTTTCTCAATCCCTTTCCCTGCTGCTTCCTTTGCTCTTGCTTCTTCTCTCTTTTCCTTTTCGAGTCTTGGGCATCCCTGTGCTGCTGTGGGACAGGGGTCTCCAGCTCCTTCTCCTCACCCTCCCTCATGTTGACGCCCACGGCCATCTCCAAAGCTGCAGGCTCTTCAGAGAGGGATGCAACCCCATCAGAAACACCATCGCTTGGCTTTGGGACCTATGGGAAACAGCCAGAAGGGAAAAAAGTTTGGGGCTGGGAAAGGAGAGCCATTATCCCAAAGCCCAGGTGCATGAAGGAGGTACTAAGGGATGTGCCCCATGCAGGACTGGGTCTAGGAGGTGACAGTCCCCCCAGGTTTCCTACCCCAACTCCAGCCTTGGTTGCTGAGAGCCGCCATCCTGCCACAGGTCCTGCTCTCCGAGGTTTGCGCTGCGACCTACAGCAAGAGCACAGTCACTTCTCACTGCATCCATGAGCAGCAGCCTCCACATCTTAAGTGAAAAATTAGGGGATTGCTCCCAAATAAGCCCTTGTTTCCTGTTGAGCATGGTAGCACCATGAGTGGTGCGGCAGGTGGAGGTATCCCAAAGGAGCAGTGACTGGCCCCTGTAGGAAACTGCCCCAGGTTGCAGCTTATGGGATGAGGAAGCTCAAATGAGCAGGACCACAAGGTCTCCAGCCCAAATGGGGGAGGGCCCCAAGGAAGTGTCCCCAGAGACACCTCTGCCCAGAGAGGGGGACGGGTTTGCAAGGTTGCACTGCCAGCAGAAAACAGGACAGAGATAGCATCAGGCTGAGCATCATGGACACAATGGAGGAAGAGACCTTGCGATGGGACACATCTCCTGGCACTATGGGGACAGGCTCCTGCACTCCCAAGGAGGCAGCCTGAGGGACGGCCACAGCCTCATCATTGCCATGAGCTGCAGGACCAGGAGCGTTCAGAGCCATAACCTCCACCAGCAGCAATATGGTGTGGTGAAAGCAGGAATGTTTCCCTGGTCAGCAGAGAGGTCAGGTCAGTTTGGGGGATTTCTGTGGGATTTGCAAACACTGTAATACACCAACCTGCCTCTATAAAATACTTTCTCCCACAGCTTCTCCAAGCCAGGCAGAGAGTTAGGAATTTCATCCATGATTTGTTCATGTCCCCCCCAAAAAAAACAACCCAAAAAAACCCAACAAAGCAAGAGTTGAATGAGGGATTAGCAAGCACAGCCTAAACCAAGCCTACATCTTGTAAGTTGAGCCTACATCTCCACAGGGTTGAGGTGATGGTGTCCCCTTGCCCACAGGGAAACTTGGGGCTGTCCTCGCTGGGTCATTGCCACCTACCGAGATGCCTGCCAGGCTGCAGAGCATCACATCCCCTGCTTGTGATCAGCATCACCAAAAAAAACCAACCAAACAAACAAAAAACCCCCAACTTATCCAGGCCAGTAGGGTAGGGCAACAGGTAAAGAGCAACCAGAGCCGTGTTCCTCCAGTCCACGCTAGACAAGCTTGGAGCCAAGCTCAGGCCCTTGCACCAGCCCATGGGTCAGACCCATTGCCTGCCTTTTCCCCCTCCCAGTAGGACCAGTTTGAAAGCATGACCAGCTGCCCTGATGCCACCCAGGAAGGAACTGGGAAGCCAGGTTTTTCCTCTCAAGGAGGGTGGTGACAGTTCTCCTGCACGTCCAGGTGAGTACAAAGAAAGCAAAGCCACATTTTCTGCTTTTACCCAAAATATCTTGCAGACAATCTTTCTACAACAGAAAAAGGAGATTTTTTGGTCCTCTTCTAAAGGATGACTTAGGGTCATGCTAAATTACAAGGTTGTGGGACATCAGAGGAACGTTGGGCTCAGGAAAGCCTTCAAACCTGCTTGAGATGGCACAGCAAGTTCCCCTCTCCAAAAACAACCACAAAACAAAAGGGTCAGATGCTTTTGCCACACAGCCGGAGCACGCATTACACAATTTCCACTAAACTCATTAGTGCAAATGGCCCAGCAAAACACCCTCAGCCTCTCCAATCTCATTAGCAACTGAGCACCAGCAGATTCATGACTCAGAAGGCAAAGTCCTGCCACCTTTTGGGATCGGCTCCTTCCCCAGAAGGTCTCATTAGAGGCCTCTCACCAGACATGAAAGCCCCTGACTCTGAGGCAGAGAGGATTAGCCTGCTAAGGGACAGCTTTATGAATTCAGCTTCCTATCTCTGTCCAGATCTAGCATGGGGCAAGGGAAAGAAACACCCTTTTCCCAGGCTTTGCAAGGCTGGTTGTCCCCACCAACATTACCCCACCGCCTACCTCCGTATTTATGTAGGTATGTGCATCTGAGCAAACGCGCCCTGCTGACTCGAGCATCCTTGGGGAGGTTGGATGGGACCAGGAAACTCCCTCTCCACCCTCAAATCCCAGGATGGGGCCTCAAATTCCACTTGCCATGGTTTGGGTTGTGTTTGTTTTTTTTGGTTTTTTTTTTTTTTTTCCAAGTTTTAAGGTCACTGAGGGAAGCAGGACATGGCCAAGCTGCCCTGTGAAGGCATCAGCAACAGGGTGGTCTCAGTGATACAGGAGGGAAAACTAGGGCTGTGCAACCCCGTTGCAAGAAGAGAAAGGACAAACTGCCAGCTCTCTGAACAAAAAGCATTCAGAAAGTAGCCCAGCTTACTTTGAAGAATCTTTCAGCCTCACTGATGGCCCTTGGCGAAGAGTTGATTCAGTCTCTTCCTGAAAGATATCAACAGTGTTGATCCCGGAGATGTTAGCTGGCATGGGTACCCCAACAGCAGCATCACCCCCAAGCAATCACCCAGCCCCTGCGGTGGCAGCCAGCCAGGCCACAGCACCCACATCCGATTGACATCTCCTTGCCCTTCCTCAGCCTCCTTGGCTAGAAACCAGGAGCCCAAAACAGCAGGCTTTTACAACCATGAGGAGAGGTTTGAGGTTTTATGGGGTTAGGAAATCCCTGTCTTACTTCCAATAACGTTGGAAAGGTATTTTATAGCACAAATACTTGAAAACTATCACCCCTCTTAAACCATCATGCTCATTAGATGTGTTGCTGCTATCAGGGATACTGGTCCAGGACAGCAGAAGGGATGAGAGGGCTCCAAAACCAAAGATGCATCAAAAGAACACTTATATGCATCCATGCCAGCTTGGTCCTTAGAAGATTAAGTGACCCTTGTGACAGATGGCAAGGGGGAAAGAAAGAGGTGGGGGGCAAAGCCACAGGGTGGGAAATACAACAAGGGTGAGCAGAAGGCAAAGAAGAGAAGGGCAAGGAGAAAAAGAGCAAAGCATAGGGAAAAAATGGGGACAGTACCTAGAAGAAAATGAGCTCAGAGGGGACTCAGAACCTTAAGAGCAGACCCACGGTGGCCACCAGAAATATTATCACACCATTTGCACACTTGTTTTCAAAGCTGAAGCCAGGCTCTTCTGCCGCTGGCTGTGCCAAGCTACGTATAACCACGCGGTGCCCTGAAACCCATCCCAGCTCCACCTGACACTTGCCAAGCATCAGGTATCTTGTTATAAATTCTGACTTTCCCAAGTTTCTCTCTTGAAGGCTTTCAAGGGAGGCCAAAACCACACAGGTATTTTTCTCGAAGGCTGCTCCTGAGAAGCTGCTGGGTTAAGTCATTAAGGGGGGAAAAAAGCCTGAGTTAATTATAGGTTGGTTATGGCAATATACACTTTCGTTCCCTGGGAATACGCCTGCTCTCAAATTCACAATCCTTCAGCCGCTGTAGGAATCAGATTGGTGAGTTCAAGAGCAGACATCAATGATCTTCCAAAAAAATCTTGCATGTAAATGCCTGGCGCTTGCACCAGGAATGACAGGACACCAACTGGGCACCCTTGGGGGGTTTCAGGGTTGCAGCTCCATTTGCATCCATCCAGGAGAGTCTGCTGACACTTCAGACACTGTTTGCAAGAGGGATGGAGACTCATTATAGGGAAGGGGAAAAGCATCTCTGCTGGTTTTACACGCCAAGAGGACAAGCGCAATATGTTAACGTGGGCAAAGCAAAACATGAGGGCACTTGGCCAGGCTCTGTGCTCTCCAGCATCATCCCAAGAATGGCAGTGAAGACCAAATGTCCCAGAAAAGGATGCTGTCAGGATGAGACCAATCCCAACCTCGTGTTTGGGAAGCAGTGAAGTCACCCGTGTCCTGGTGCTCCCCACTAGTGCCAGCTCACACTCTTGGTCCAACACCAGAAGGTGACCGATTCAACCCCAATGCCATGTGCATCTGCTAGTGAGGAATGCGAGCTTCAAGCAATTTAAAAGTAAATTTAATTCAAGATGCTCAAAGGATCCCTTTTAGGGGCTTGCACACGGCCACAAGTTGCAGGACACCATCCTCACAGCAAACCACGTGAGTGCTCCATAATCTTTCGGTGCAGAGACCACCACGTACCAACCCAGATGCAGCTCTCTCCTCTGCTTGGATCCCATCCTGCAGGCTCGAGCCGAGACCTTTCCCTTCTGTGGCCTCTTGCTTTAGAGAGCTTCTTGGCCAAAAAGGAGACAGAGAATGAACATAAGTTTTTCCCTGATTAAAAAAAACCCTTTTTGATAATCAAAGCAGCCCAGTGCAAGCACTGTGGGACGCAACGCTCCCACGCATGACTCAGGGTGAACCCAGATGTGGAACCCCAGCATGGGGAGGACAAAGCCCTACAGCTGCCATCTCCTCACCGGCTGCCACCATCACCCCCCCCATCCAGCCGAGGAGTTACCTGCTGATAACATTTTCCTGCAGCGGCTTCTCCTTGACCTTCGGCGATTTCTTCTTCCCTTTTACCGCAGGGGGCTGCGCATCAGGACAGAGTGGTATAAGAGAGAAGGAAGTTCATGCACTGGGTTCGATGACCATAAAACATTTGGGAGAGTCACAAGGGTCATCCCATTGCCCAGGCATGAGGAGTGCTGGCTGGTACCTGCACCACGCATGGTGTTTCCTCCAGCTCCTTCTTCACAGCCTTTCCCCTGGGTGCCTTTGGTACCTTCTGCCTCTTCTCCGACTCGCTCTTTCGCTTCCTGGGGACAAGAGCGAATACATCCCACCGAGGCCAAGCAGAAAACCCCTTGGTGGTGGAAATAAGCCATGGCATCACACCACAATGCCTAACCCTTATGTCCAGCAGCACCAAAAGCGGCTCCCAAAAGGACATTTGGAGGGATTTCTCTGCTGACCACTTTAAAGTTGAGCTGCCCAACAGAGCCGGCTGCAGAAAGCGTGATAACCTAATGCTGGAAGGCCCCCAAATCCCCTTCCATGCCCCATGCTACCCACCTGCTGCTGCTGTTCTTCACACCACTGGCCCTTGAGACCCCCATGGCTGCATCACCCACCAGCTCCTTGAGATGTGATACGGGGTTAAGGTAGAGTTCCCAAGGATGGTCACTGCAACAAGATGGAGACAGCGCATGGCTAGTAGCACCCCAGTTTTGCTCTCAGAGGAAACCCCAACAGATGTTCACTCCACAGCTCAACCCTGAGGTTTGCTTTTACCCACAGCATTAAGCTCAGCTTTAACAAGGACTCAAGTAGAACATCAACTAGAAAAGCCTTGAGCTCAGTCCCTGATGTGCTGTTGAAGGTAAAAAAAAAAATTGCTGCTAAAATAAAAGGACACCCCCCCATCCCCCCCCAGGAATTCACAGCTCCAGGTAGGTAGATGGGGGTTGTGGGCTGGGGTAGATTTGCACCCTCAGAACAGCCCAGGGTTTACAGCAAGTATTATCCAGGCCCTAATTGCACCCAGAAAGCCACCACAATGGAAAATAATAAAACACAGCAAAGAGACAAGATCAAAATTGAGATATCGACTCCCCCCACCAAAACAGGCAGCTGGACTGCCACCACCCAGCTACCACCTCTCCTTCTCATGGCTGGAGCAGCCAGACACATACACCCCAAATCACTGTTCCCCCTGAAAACTCAAGGCCTCAGAGAATATAAGAAATAAAGACCATATTCAAACAGTGCCAAAGCGGTCCCCACCCATGAGGGACCTTTACCATTGAGTAAAAAAAACAGGATTTCTCAAGGAGAGAAGGAGAAGCCACAGAGCCCCATGAGCCATCCTGCAAGCTTTTCAAGGAGTAGAAAAACACATTGAAAACATCCATATTTTACCAGCCTTCGCCGAGCTGTGAGCACTTGCAGCTGCTGGTGGCACCACACTCACTTAGCACAACATTACACACTCCATCAAAGCCACCCAAGTTGGAGAAGACCTCACCCCTTACCCAGCTGCCTCCCTAAGGGCAGTGCCCCCTTGCAGGCAGCTTATTTAAAGACTCCCTCAGCCCCAATTGGAGGTTCCCAGCCCAAGATGCACCCTGGGAAGTGAAGTTTTATCACAAAAACTGAATTTGAGGAGAACCACTAGCCCAGCATCTCCTTGGCAAGGAGACCTGCTGGAGGGAAAATGCTTTGCATTGGGCCAAACATGTTGCTTTCAAAACACAGTGTGCAACCAGCTTCCCTTCCCAGAGACATCCCCTCTGTAATTAGATTATTAATTTAGCTCCTCAAAAAACAAAAACAAATTTAAAAAAAAAAAAAAAAAAATCCAGTATAGATCAGCTGCTTCTTACCCATCAGAGCCCCATGGTTGAATTTGGGAAGGTCTTTGAGCCCAGGCAACTGGGTGCAGAGGCCAGATCCTGCAAAGTGCTGTGACCCACAACCCCCATCCTGGAGCACCCTCCCACCCCTGCTCATCTCCAGCCCTATTCATGCAGGTGAGTCTATTGCTTTCACCTGCCCACGTTGCCATCAAGCACCTCACCACAGCTGAGCCCCAAAATGGTCTTCTAGACCATCCTCAACCTGGTGCAACCAGCACCGTGGGGAATGGGTCAGTGCAAAGGGGCTACGGGGCTTTTGCACAATAAAGCTTTCCCCAAAAAATGATGGGTTTGGGGGCAAAAAAAAAAGGCATTTTCTCATGCTGACATCGCTGGCCGGGGCGAGTAGCGGGGCCACGCGTTCCCCTGGGAAGAAGCCTCCTGGTTTGCGGCCGGGAGCGGAAACCCCCAGGGGCAGGGCTGGCTCTGGGAAAACCTCTTTGATCCCCGTTGCGCCACCCGGGGAAAAAGCATCCAAGCCACCTTTCTCGCTGGATGAGTAAAAGTTGTCAAGGGATGGGAGCCAGCCCCAAGGCAGGGAGCAGGAGAGGACAACTTCATGCTGCGGCTTGTCCGCTCTCAGCCGCCTACTGCCAAGCCAGGGACTGGCATATATTGGATTTTCTTCCATTTTCACCCTGGTTCCCATATAGATTTATTCAAGCCTGATGTTTGGTGAAGGTTTCTCCCAAGCTCTTCCCATGTTCGTGATGGGAAGCAATAGGGATTGCAGGGTGGGTGAGCTGGAAGAAACTTGTCCTAGCCTAGACCAGCTCCAGGTTGCTTATCCATCCTACCCAAGCACGACCTGGGTTAAACCTCTTAAAAATAAGATAAGTTTTATATATTTTTATACATTTTCGCTTTGCAGATGCTCTTAGCAATGGGATAGATGGGGAGCAGGACGGTTGCGTCCTGGGGAAAGGTGGACAACAAAGGGGGTCTGGCTCATCTTTGGGGAAAACCAGGCTGAAAATGGGGTCCTCGCATGGTTCAGTGACATCATGATGACCTGTTGAGGGCCGTATCGGTGGCAATGTCCCACGAGCTGTTGATGGCAATTGGGCTGAAGGCAGCTCCCTCGTCAGCAAGAGGGATAAACACCTCTTCCTGCGTGCAGACGGTTGCAACCACAGGATTAAAAGCGCTTTTCTTTGCAAACCGCTGCGATATTCATCCGGAAAAGCATTGCTACCAGATTAAGCAGCAATTCCACCTTTCTAGTCCAGCAGCTCCTTTCGGATTGGGAAATCCAAGGAGGAGAGAAAAGTCTTTCCTAAAACGCTGCTTTCCCCAGGATCGCTCGCAATCCTCAAAGCCCCGGCGAGGAAAAATTGGTTGGGAAAAGTGGAAATGGTTTAATATATTCTAGCAGTTGTGAAATAACTTCACACAATGCGACAGGTTTAATGTATGCTGGGCTAAATTACTATTAATTTTTTTTCTCCTCGTTAAACTTCTGAATCTGCATGATGTTCCCTGTGCCCTATTGACATGACGAGGATTCATCACGCACAAGTGTGGTCTCATTAACTTTATTATGGAAACGAAGCTAAGCTCCGGTAAAGACTAAGGGACCTTTTTATGGTGACACATGCTGCTGCTAACCCAGCTCAGCATCACCTTGCTGGG
Source organism: Aramus guarauna (assembly GCA_013400195.1). NCBI lineage: Eukaryota > Metazoa > Chordata > Aves > Gruiformes > Aramidae > Aramus > Aramus guarauna. The sequence goes on from VXBL01005558.1 coordinate 1,681,443, forward strand.
CACTGCACGCTTTAGCATCCCGTTTGCATCTTGGGAATCAGAGTTTTCCAACCCCTGGATATTTTTCCATAAAATTTTGCTGTCTTTAATGCTCCTGCTCTTATTTTATGAACGTGCTTGAGAGTAAAACCCTTCCGTATGGCTGAACAAGATGGCTCAGAGGGGGAAAAGTAGGGTAGGATTTGCCTGTATCTCGCTGGAAGGTGGATTTTATTTTATTTCTTTATATTTCTATTGCATTTGGGATTATATTTTGTTTTGCACGGGGCTGTAGAGGAGCAGTGTCTACAGCAGGGCAAGGGCACAGCAGTCCCAGGTGTTGCAGAATTGTTCCGGCAGCTGTGCAGGCTGCAGTGTCACCATCCAGATGTGGTGTTTGTGTCTTGTTTTGGTACTTTGTTGGGTTTTTTTGGGGGGGGTTTGGTGGTTGTTT